>JACGWL010000007.1:4503277-5113883 GCA_034509725.1 Sesamum angolense | reverse complement strand
TCTATAAAGGATCTTTGCAAATACAGAAAGGATTTCCGGCACTATTTGAAAGAAACAGAAAGTGCAAAGTGGAAATGGGAGGAAATCCACACCCAAAGGATTCGTGAGCTAAAGCAGGTTTGCAATAATCTGCCAAAGCTTGCAATACCGCAGGACGAGGATGAATTGGTAGTCTACACAGACGCCAATGATTTTAGATGGGCAGCAGTGCTCATGAAGAAACTACTACAGGGGAAGAACCTTGTAGATACACAGGAGGGTTGTTCACTGAACAACAGGCCCAAGTGTGGCATATTAACGAGAAAGAATTCTTTGCGGTTTGGAAGGCGTTTAAGAAATGGCCTTTGTTTTTACTAGCCAAAGAATTTACTTTGAAAGTTGATAATACTAATGTTAAAGCTTTCCTGAAAAATAAACTAGAATCAAAAATTGAGAAAGCTCGTATTATCCGATAGCAAGCTGAATGCCAATATTATTGTTATAATATTGTCGTTATTAAATCTCATGAAAATGTTCTTGCAGATTTCCTGACAAGAGATGGAGGGATTTCAAGCAAACTCCGTCATGCTGAGACTCAGGCACCTCAGAGAGAACCTCGAGGAGCTTGACCGAGAATTTGGACGGCTAGCGGTTAACGCCCAAGTAGCCGGACAAGTCCAACGAGCTGATCTGGATATAGTTCAGACAAATATCAGGAGTTCCTTGGTAGCATCAACTGCGCTATGGAACGCTTTACAAGAACCAATTTGAAAGGCATCGCCCTCGGTGATGACTCGCGAGTTGAGAGCAGGGGCTCTAAACCTGCACTTAGAGTACATGACTCTAAACCTGTAGCGGCAGATTCAAGTACTGCTTGCACAAGGCCATCATCAGATTCTGGTGAAACGGCGACAAACGAGTCACAGGGAGTGAAAACCTCTGATGATTCGAGTCAACCCAGCACCTTTGGGGTCAAAGAGAGAGAGATTAGTCTTAGGCCAATGACATGCACTTCTAAGACTAATACTAATGAATTATCTTTTTCAGTTTCTTCTGCTTGGCAGGTGTATCAAAGGATGTGGGAAAAATTAATTTCTCGCAAAGGCGTCAATCCAAGCAAGACCATTATCGAGACCTCTGGAAAATATAATAGGGTCTGGATGATGGAAGGATCAAAACCTGAAGAAGTTCGAGAATGGTATGAGTTTGGAGCTCTGGCTTCAGTTCATACTATGTCACCAAGTTTTCCGGAAATCTCCAAATTACCGGAATGGATTAGTGGGGAGGTTTATGATTCATGGCAAAACAATCCCCACTTAAAGAGAGGAGATATCCTGGAGCTAAAATTCATTTCAGCAGCTCCAGAGATGGCAGGAAAAGGGTCTCATCCAGCGTTTCATTTCATCAAGCTGCAGAGACCAGACATGGTTGCTTTTAACAGAATCAAAGCTACCACAGAAGAAGCTCCACTGGTGTCAGCTATTAGCAAAGACGATATTTCCACCAGAAGAGCTTGGGGTTTATGGGTCTGTCTCACCGAGATGGACAGAGTCAAGTATCCATTCAAAATCTTCTCCAACAAGGTGAATGGATCGTTCCTGTTAAACTCCATGACGGGAAAGAGCACTGAGTTTGCAGAAAGCATGTTCGAAAAGAAAAGAATGCTTATATGGGAGAACAAGCTGCCTGCAACCGAGTCGACAAGGATGAAGGCATGCAACATGTTGCATGTTGGGCAATGGCATAACCATGTATGCCCTTGCTGTGAAAAACAAGAAAAGCCCCTATTCGGCACTAAGATTCGGGTCACCTAGAAGAAACCCGAACCAAAACCGGACAAGGGTAAAAGAAAGAATTTTTACAAGGAACGGTAAAATACGAGGGATGTAAAATTCAAAAGAAGACTGTCGGTAGAAGACGACAAAAACCAACAGTCAGAACCAGCTAGCACTTGAATGGCCGACAAGCCATTATGGAATACAGCTGGAAAGGACGATGACGGAAGCAATGACGTCATCAAGATGACGAACGCCATGACGTCATCAAAAATCAAGATTGAAGTCCGCACTTGACGTCCGCGGATGGCTATAAATAAGGAAGCCGAGAAACAGAATGGGATCATCAAATATTTTCCCCTACTCTTCAAAGCAAAAATTCCAAGTGTCTAGCTTTGTAATTTTTTCAGTTCTTAGTTTATGGGGGTTTCCCCAAAGAGTCTGGCCCTCAACACCATGAGAGGCTAAATAGTTGTCTCCTCCAAGGGAGGAAATAATATTTATGTAATATTTCATATATTTCTTCAATAAAAAAGGCTTCTGTCCAATTTGTTCACCCAAAATTTTATTAAATTTCTGTTCGGAAGTATCTTCTACGCCCTAAGGTAGGAAACGAAATAGGGCTGTGCTGTTTTGTTACTGAAGGAACCAAATATCTGCGAACCATCAGCTGCGGTTGTGTGGTTGGAGGAAGTCCGTAAAACCGAGTACTTGGGATACCCGGAATCAAGGCGGTCGAACCAAGGTATGACTTTATGGAAGCTTAATAATATTGTGGAAGCATGTTGGGCCAAACTTGAGCATGTATATGGACTATATTTAGTTTTTCTATAGAAGGGCAAAATGGTCCCGAATTTGGCTAAAGGACCAAAATGGAGCGGTTTCAAAAGATAAAGGACCAAATTAGAAAACCAAAAACCGAAAGGACTAAATCGGAAAACGGCTAAAGTTACGGGACTAAAAAAGCATTTAAGCCTTTACAATATTATAGGGAGTTGCTTGCATTTTTTTCCCCTTTTCAAGTCTCACTTACAATTTTATGTTGAGCAAAAAAAACAAAAATATATCTTTAATTTTGGGATGGAAATAAACTAATAAACTAAGCATCAAACTCCATAATAACATAATTCAACAAATTCTACTCAAATTGCCGCAGTACAGTATCTATAGGATTTTATATTATGTCCTAATTTACGAATGTTGATAATCATTTGAAGTGCAGATAAACATACCTTGCGCAGAACGACGATGATCAGACAAGCAGTGAATTTTAGCGCAAGTTATTGTTTGATTTTACAGATGTAAGAGTTAGCAATTGGCACAGCTTCATCCAACAACTAGTACTGCTCGAAGGTTTTATGAGCTGATGGGATTGTTCTGGTAAAACCGCTGAGACAAGAAAATTACATTTACGTCGTTAACATCATTTGTTTTATGAAAAAAAAAAAAAAAGAAATACGACCAATAATTTTGTAATATTGTAACTGAACAAATTATCCCCCTATAAAAAAAACAGCAATTTACCCCCTTGTATTTTTTAAAATGAAGCAATTGACCTTTCTAGACTCTTTGTTTTGTGTACAAATCGATTTTGAAGTATTTGCATATGTATTGTATTTTGGCTATTTTGCTTCTTAAATTTTCTATAAGAAATTGAAAGAAGGAATTAAGTTGAATAAATTCAAACACAAGGGACTATACAATCCCAAATTAAATATTAAATGTCAAATCTTAAAAAGTCTACATTCACACATATTATGATACTACCACTAGAAGAAAAATAATCAATAGTCATGAAAAAATTTAATACTAAAATCATCGTCGAGCTAAATAGCATGTAAATTTTTCGTTGCTAATTTATATTATCTAATATATCTTTTAAATAGTTCGTTCCTAAATCCGTAGCAAGTTAATTTAACTTGCTAAATTTATTGGCAAGTAAAATTTTTGTATTTTATAATTTGAATTAGCAAAAAGAGTTTAATTTACTTGCTAATTATTTCGACACTAATTTTTTTTCGTTGCTATTGAAATATTTTACTATGTATTTATTTTTTATGTGTGTATTATGCACTTAAGTGCAATATATATTTATAAATATATGAAGACATGTGCATATTTGTGTGTGAAAAAATGAGGAATATACAAATTATGAATGCACTTATATATCTGTGTTTGTGTGTGCACTTTCAAATATATTTATGATAGAGGGATAATACATAAATATATTGTGCATTTATATGTATCCTCATGTATGTATATAAGTATGGGGTGAATAGTAATTTACTCACTGTGATATTGTAGATGGGCAAATTATTTTCTTATGAAAAAAATAATAATTTACTCCTTGTGTTTTTTTAGAATAAAGCAATCTCCGTATCTAAAGAGGTAAATTGCTTTATTTAAAAAAATAGGGAGATAAATTCCTATTTTTAAAAAATATAGGGTGGTAAATTGCTATTTTTTCTTTCATAAAGGGGATGATATGCTCTTTTGTAATATCACATGAGTGTTGCTTGCATTTTTCCGACATACAATATATATGTCAATATATATATATATATATATATATATATATGTGCCTAATTAGCATGTCTATATTAATATGTATATTTATAGACTCTTAGACTCTAACTGCCACGCGCTAAGCACGTGGCATGTTTTATGAAAATGTATAAAAAAAATATGTCATAAGATGAAAAATCTTATTTCCAAGTAATATAATGAATACGTACACTTCATACATGTGTGTATTACTGATTAAAAATTAATGGAAAAGGGGAACTAGATTTGACTAGGGTTATAAAGATTATAGAGGACATAATTATCCTTTAGTCTCTTTTAGAGAGTATGGAAGTTCTTTGTGAAAGCTCTTGAAAACATTCTCTACCTATATCAATCAAATACCACTAAAAAAAAAAATGATTTAATAGCTACAAAAAAAAAATTGATGCTGAAATCAGCTTTCAGCGAATTAGCTATTCTTTTGAACGAATTCACAATATATATATATATATATAGTAATATTTTTGTTGCTAATCTACACTCTGAAATATAAAATTTAAACAATTTATCACTATAAGAAAATATGATATTATTCGTGACAAATTTATCAAGTGATAATTTTAAAGTTATCATTAATAATATATATTAAGTGATAATAATTTTTATCTTGTCGCAATATAATTATCAGTAACAAAAATTATGTACAAAGTTGTCACTAAATATAATTAGTGACACATCTATATGGACAACATAAAATAGTGACAACTATTAGGAAAAATTGTAATTTTAGTCCTGTTACTTAAGGGGTGGCATTTTTAGTCCTGTACAAATTGATTTCAACAATTTAGTCCTGTAACTTTATAATTTTGGCAATTTTAGTCCTTTTTAGCCGAAAATTGTAATTTATTTGCAATTTTAGTCCAGCAAATAAATTCATGTAGGACAAAAAATGTCAACTCCCCTAAGTTATAGGACTAAAAATGCTAATGCCCCCTAAGTTACAATACCAAAAATGCTGTAAAAGGATTAAAATTGCCAAAAATTTTAAAATTACAAGACTAAATCGCGAAAATCAATTCGTACAGGACCAAAAATGCCAGCCTCATAAGTTACATGACTAAAATTGTATTTTTCCCACAACTATTATTTGTTGTCACTAGATTGTCACTATACATGAGTCACTAATTGTATTTAGTGATAATTTTGTGCACATTTTTTGGCGTTAATTTATGTTAGTAACAATTTTTACTAAATAATAGTAATTATTAAAATATGAAATTTTTATTGTGACAAAATAAACAGTTTTGTCACTACATATATTATTAGTGACAATATTAAATTCTCACTTAGTTTTTTTTCACTAATCTTAGATTTTCTTGTAGTGTGTTGCTAAATTCTTTAGCAAATAAATTTTGTTGCTAAATTCATTAGCAAGTAAATTTTTTATATTAAAATAACGTAGATTAGTAATGAAAAATCTACTTATTAATCAACTCGACACTAATTCTTTCTCGTTGCTATTAAGTTATTTTTTTATAATGTATTTACTAATAAACAAGAAATTAAATCATTAATACTTGAAGGTTCATTCGTACCTTCTTGAGTTGCCAAATCTTTTGCGGATGATTTCCTTTCAATCTCATGACGTTTATTATTTAGCTCCCTTTCCCAACTTTCAAGGAGGCATACAAATGAGTACATGTCGTTCCTGAAACAAAAGATAAGTTTCTCTCTTAATTAGTATAATCTTTTAAATCACTAATGATTTGTTTGCATGATCATAACGTAATTATAGAACACAAAGATTCATATTCTTTAAGGATAATTACATTTACATTTCCTAATAATTTATTATCTATTTACTTAAATCATTCATGTCTTTTGTGTAATTACAGAAACCATCCCTGTCAATTAAAAAGCAGGAGTTATTTGTGTAATGTAAACATTTTTGGAGGTGTGCGTGTAATTTTTCAAAAAGTAGGAATAGTTTATATAATTGATGTAGACGTTTTTAGTGTGTATATGTGTAATTTTTCAAAAGGAACGGATGGTTTATGTAAATAGACCATAGATCAAGGGTATAAATGTCATTATCTCTTTTCTTCATCCATCATTGCTTGTCAAAAGTTAAATTTATATTATAATTTTTTAGGGGCAAATTACATCAGCGCTCTCCAAGATTAGGTCTAATTACACAAACAACTCCTAAAATTTGAAAAATAACTAACACTTCTTGAATTGTAATGTAATATGCCCGAAAGACCTTCACGAACAAAAACTTACAAGTACACCTCCTGAGGTACATTACATGAAGACCCTCCAAGAGTGTACTTAGAATTTTTGTAGAAAGCATGAAGTGTTTGCGTATTATGTTAGATATAATTTACCTTTTTTTATGCAATCAAGTACAGACTTAAATGCAATTTTTGTCCTATATTTTTGTATTTTGGCGTTTTAGTTCTTTATTTATTTAAGGTAGCAAATAGGTTTTGTAAATTTTTAATTTTTTTGAGATTTTGATCCTTCAGTTGCCAAAATTTACAAATATTACTGGAAAAAAGCACGTGCCCCACACGTGTGTTTTTTTTTTTTAATTTGAGGTTTTGTTCCCATTGGTCAATTTCTGCCGGTATAAAAGCAAATTTTTAGTCTATATATATATTTTTTTATTTTGATGTTGTAATCCGTTTTTCATTCTAGTGTAGCAAATATATCCCATAATTTTTAATATTTTACAATTTTAGTCCATTAAACCGACCCAATGAAAATAAAAGCCCCAAATTAAAAAAAAAAAAAAGAAAAGAAAAAAGCATGTGCAACATTTGAAAATTACAGTGAAGGATGAAAATTGCGAAAAATTAAAAAGTTACAGGACCTATTTACTACCTTAAGAAAATAAAAGACTAAAATGCTAAAATGTTAAAGATACAAGACAAAAATTGCATTTAATCCATCAAGTAAATAAATGCAATAAAAGGATGAAATACTTTTTTTGTCTCGTAGTATATTATTTAGTTTTTGTCCTTTAACTTTCTAAGTAGCATATTGATCACGCATCCTTCTAAATTCGCGATTTGAGTCCTTTTTTTCTGCAAGAGTTCACCTCCACCAACAAGAAGGATGAACTCTGGCGAAAAAAATTAACTAAAATTATAAAAATTAAAAAGATACAAGACCAAAATACTAGTTTAAAAATTTAAAAGACGAAAACATCAAATAACTTGAGTTACGATGCCAAAAATACATCTAATCCTGCAATAAAATATTTAGGACTAATGATCAAGGAAAATAGGATCATACCTGATATGCTTGACCAAAATTGTCATTACTTGTGACCAACAAATAACCACAATGTTGACGATTCTATACACCGTTGTGGATAAAAGCATCATGTCGTTTAATGATAGGCGCTGTGTCTCCTTCAAATCCATGAGCCGGTCAGCAATGTCGAGTGTCAGCTTGATAACTCTGCTGAGCGCCTCAAACCATTTCTTAAGCTCATCACCTTGTACGTCTGGCTGCTGTTTCAACTGCGCAATCGACCGAGCAAGTTGATTTGAGTTGCGAGAGAGGGTAGCAAGCCGCGCTTTGCCATACATGGTAGCAAAAGCAACCAAGGCTAGTACCGCCTTGGTTTTCAAGGGTATTTCTGGATGCGCGTCCAGTATTTTCCACGTCTTGTCACTGTCACTTTTCCCATCTTGAATTGCTATCTATGACATGATAAATGTTCTATTACACCTCGAAGAAGTGCATTGTGTGGAATATTGTTGTATTTTAACGACAAAAAATCAAGGTAAAAATGCAATTCATCTCCATTTGATACGAGAAATGAGCAAAAAAACCCCTATAAAAAAAAAAAGAGTTATTTCACTTTTCATATCCAAAAGTATACCCATGTTTTAGTTTTAGTATTCCAAGTTTCCAAGTCATCAGATTTAGTACCAAAAGTTCTTAGTTTTCATCCACCCGAGTGCCCTCCGTTAAGTTAACCGTTAAAAAACTAACGGTCAAACAAATTTTGGAGGAAAAATTAGGCAGGATCTTGTCTATGTAAGAGCATGTTTGGCTGCCATTTTATTTAACACACCAAAAAATTCTATTTTTAATTTTAATTTTATAATTGAGGACAATGATATAAAAAAAAAATGAACCAAAATTTCTATTAAAAAATATTAATTCAAATCGTTATGGAAATACCAATTCAAATATTTTCTCCCAATTAAAATCATTATGGAAATAAAAATGCATGCTAAAAAGGATTTTCTCCCAAATATGAGAAGGATTTTTTGTCTAGCTTACTTACTTTCTTCCTTTTCCTTATATTAAAAACTCAATCAAAGTGCACTTATATCTCCAAAAAAGCGTCGACGTCATTAAATAAGGTAAGAGTGATTTTTAAAATTATACAAAAAATAAGAAAATGTAGTTTGTGACTTTGTGTAAACAAATTATAAATTAGGAATGTAAATATAATTATCCTATTAATTATTAAACAATTCATATTTTGCTGGTATAAGTAAGTGATGCGCTTGTAATTTTGATTAAGGGATGAAACGAGAATTTTATCCTCGACACAACTGCGCACTAGATGAATATTTGAATATAGAGAGAGCATTTTTGGACCTCTCTTCCAAAATATTCACCTGGTGCACAGTTGTATCGAGGGTAAAATTCCCATCTCACTCCTTAATCAAAATTACAACCGCATCAATAAAAAAGATTTTTAGTGATTGAGAGATTTCTCAAAAGGTGGGAGAGTTTTTCCTATTAATAATTTTCCAGAATTTCTTACATACCTCTTGGCCTATGATACTTGCATAACGTTGCAATATTGCGCCGCGAACGCGACTTGCAGAATCAGTCCTCTGTGCAGTTCTTTCCAGCTTTCCTTCAGCCTGCTTTCACCCATTAGTTCCACGTTTTTACTTCACAAAATTAACAACTTCACGTTTTAGTAAATATCATGAACTTCTTAATTAGAATCTTGCCCACGACGATGAATTACATTGATATTCTTTGAAATTATATTTAAATATATAAACACTCCCTTATCTTTGTAAAATTACAATTACATTCTTAGGGGGGTGTATGTAGTTGTAGTACCAGTATCGCTCTTGCTAAAAGTTTATATAAACATCTCCTAAAGTACATTACACTGACATTCCTGAGGGAGTCTACCTGTAATTTTATAAAAAATAGAGATTGTTTGTGAATATAGACTTAATCCCAAGACGTGTCAATGTAATTTACCTCTAGAATAAAATGCACTATACAATGTTGGAAGATACTATATATATATAGGCTTAATTACATTTATTGCTCCAGGGGTAGTGGTAAAATAAGAACACTAGATATAGAGGTGGCAATTAATGGCCCGAAATTAAATTTTTTTAGGCAATTATAGGATTCTGGTCATCAAATTTTAAAAGTGCATACTGTATATTTTTACTATTCATCCACCACATAAGCATTGACTAGGAAAATTCCACTACCACATAAGTAATGACATGGGAAAAAGAGGGAAACACTTTTTTATTTGGGAGTTTCATACTTATTTTTATTTTTTTCATTCTTCCTTGCCACATAAGCACTTGTATAGGAAAAAAAAAAAAAAAAGGTCAAATTACATAAAACAAGCTTTGAATTTATTTTATACTATATAACTTTATGACATAGCGTCTCTATGTGCATATAACAAATAATTTTATATGTTTTTAAATGTTTTTATAAATTTGAATAAAATATATAACTCAATACATCAGCTTAAAAAAAGATAAAGATAAACTATCAACTTAAATATATTATTGACATAATAAAAAATATATATAAATACATAAAAGTAATATTCTATAATATATATTCAAATAAAAAAACCTAACCCCTCCCCAACCCCAACCCTTGCCCTCGCCTGACCCTCTCACCGCCGCACCAAGAAAGGGGCTATGGCGACACCTTTTTACCAACAGAAGGGGGCAACAGCCATCGTTGCCCTCAAGCAACTAGGCCATGTCGTCGTCAAACCTCTCTACTGGGGGCGACGCCGCCTCTTTCTATGGGGGGATGGAGGTAACCAGGGGGGTTAGGGGTTTATTTTTATTTTTAAAATTTTATAGTATAATAATTTTATTTTCTAATTATGTAAATTCTTATATACAATTTTTTGGCTAAGTCAATGTATTTAGGTGGCAAAATATTTTTAAAACATATGCAGTCAATAAAATTCTTAATTAAAAAATCCCTAAATTCATCTACTTCAGTAAATTCCCTTATTTTGTCACGACCCATTAAACTTGAAGAGTAACATGCATATCCTAATCATCTCATATCGTTAAGGGACCAATCTTGATGGATATAACCCGCAAATATTACTTTGAACCATGACTACTAACATACGAATCGCTATTCCAAAAACCAACGTACAAGAGAAGAAATTGTCGTACCTTATTAGATTCGAAGACAACCCTAACAAGCTTAAGAAGATCTTTCAAGTCTGGCTCATCGTCGTCGGACAGAGACAACGTCTTATTCGCCAAGTTAATGAATTTCTGCTTGTCCAAGTACAAGATATCACTTTCCACGCCAACTGTATTTGCAGCGGATTGCATTTTTTACTTTGAATATGAGTGTTTTTTTCCCCAGTGGTCTTCTCTTATAAGGGTGGGTGTATTGGCTTGTTACACGTTGTTATGTGTGGAGTAAAGGGAATTCATGCATGAATCGAGTACCTTTCGTCCAACTGAGGAAATTGATGGAATCGCAGGTTGAGTGAGAAACATGATCAATAGTTTTTGTCGGAAAATCAAATGTACGTGATTCATGAAAATGTAGAGAATTTAGCCAACGTGATTCACAAAAAGTGGAAAAGACTAATGTTGCATATATCTATATCTATATATATAGAGAAGAAGAAGAAAACCAAGTATTGATCAAGTGATTATAGGATGACTTAAGGAAAAAAATACAATTTAGCCCATGTGATAATGCAAATGTGCAAATTACTTCCTTTTGAATTTTTTTAGCAATTTATCCCCTGTGTTTTTTAATATGCAGCAATTAACCTCTTGTGTTTTTTAAAATGAAGTGATTTACCTCTTTAGATAAGGGGGTAAATTGCTTTACTTTTAAAAACACAGGGAGATAAATTGCATTAAACCCGATGATTTAATTACTATGATGGATATTCTGTGTCAAAGCTCTGTAGCTTTAAAGTGGAGAAGAAATAATGGACCCATATATATATATATATAGGTATATTAGATTTTGGCACTTGAATTTTATCATATTTTACACTTTTATCATTTTAATTCAGTGAAAATTTATAAATTACCATGTATAATTGTTTTATAGTCAAATTTTTTGATTAAAAAATTGCATACAATGTATATATGATATTTAAGAGCAATGTGATGTTTAGATGAGATGTTGTGCACCGCATGCGATGTTTTTCTGGCAAGGTATTTCCAACTACAATTGATTCAACACATAAATTAGCAAGTCATGAGAAAATAAAAGTTAGAAAAAGAGATGAAATTTTAATTATTAAAGAGGAATATAGAACTTTCTAAAATTAATGAATATTTTAGATATTTAACTATAACTATATATAGCTAAAACACCATAAAGGCTATGAATGAAGAATATTTTTTCTACTATTTATGTAGTCTACACAGTCTTTAAAAAGACCCGGTCAAAGTAATTTATTTTATATAGTCTATGAACCAAAACTGAATTTTTTTCATATAGCTTAATTACTTTTTAAAAATATAATTAAGGAAAACATTTGCAATTGAGAACTATCTTTAAGGAAAAATAGCATATTTAGTTCGGATGTAGTCGGAAAATTGGAGATTTTTAATTGTTTGAAAAGTTTTACTGATTTTGTATTTTTGTTCGAGTGACAATTTGCATTAAATGTGCCACCCTCGTATAGTTACAATATAAAAATCACATTCTTTTCCCCTTTGGAGAATTGCATAAAATGCCCTCCGCTAATAATTCCATGTTAAATTTATAGGTAAAACACTCGTGTTTTTCAAAATCTTGTGCACGCTCTCCTTGCCGTTTGTTTCACTTAACACTTTTATTATTATTACTTTTTTTTGTGATTACCCATTATACTATTATATATATAATAAATTATTTTATTTCAATGACCATTGAATTTTCTTGATCACATCAAAATCATAGGATCTTATCAAATTTTAGTAGCCACTGATTTTCAAAAGTTAAAAATGAACAGTCCAAATTTAAGTATTTTAAAAAATATTTACATTTATGTATACAACTATATATAAAACCAAAAGAATTATTTTATCATAATTACATCATATTTACATATAAGTATAATATACATATATTTGTACTATATATGTAGTATGGGGTAAGTGCAAATTACCCCCTGAAATATTAGAAAAGAACAAAAAAAAAAACCTAAAAAAAAAAAAAAAAAAGGCAAAGAGCCTCCCCAACCTTTAATAAAAGAGCATATTACCCCCATTGCTAAGTTTAGGGTATGAACTAAAAGCTACAGCTCTATTTTAGCGGGGATAATCCAACTCCTAGCTTCTGCGGAGGGAAGCCCCACGCTGACCGAAGCGACGATGGCTCCATACCGGATAAAACTACTTGGCTCCACCCTCATGCGGATTCTAATTCGGAATTCGCTTTCAAGTCAAGTATCTGGGAGGTGAATCAGAGCAGAGGGAAGCCCTCGTGTCAGCTGGATAGTGTAGTTCACTTGCCTATTTTGCGACTGGTTTAGCTATTTTGGTTTGTAACAATCACTTTAACCCCTAATTCTGCAAGACCCATGATAATTTCCAACTACTTTAGCATTTTTGGCAAAGTTCGGACAAAATATTACATTAGTTTTATTAAACTCCTAATTTCCAAATCAACCATGAACGATTTTATAATTATTACACCAAAATTGAATTGTACTTATCAATACTGTTCTTCACAGTAAAGACATTCTGATTTACAGAATCCTACTTTACTTGAGCATTACTTACAGAATTTACGTACATTTTTTGGATATATTCTTTGAGGAATATCTTTATTTTTCTTCTTATGGAATGGGGTTCAAACACATTTTATTCCTTCCATTCCCATGTCTATATATCAACTATTGCACTCTCATCATTAAGGTATTCTTCATGACATTTCTCTTTTGGGCAATGTTATATTACATTCATGTCTCTATTCCTTTTGATTTTAGTAAGGCATCATTTCAGTTTACTATCACTTGTAAGAATCTTTCAACTTTGTGAAGATTTTGTGATTAACATATGTTAGTTTCCTTCTCTGTCTGATTTGACAGCAATGCTGTCAGCACCCGACACAGCCACACTCGTCCCCGATCTCGAATTGAGTTGAACTACGTGATTGGTTACGGCCGCCTACGTAGCTAGGTATGTATCGGGTTCAAATTCTGACAAGTTCATTGCTAGATCGACGTTATCGAGTGTATAGTTATCAGTCCATACATTGCAGAAATTCAGATGGATAAGTTCTTACATTGTAATCAGTATTTATGTTTAAAAAATGAGGTAAATTCATTTTGAACCCCCAGGTGATATGAAAAAATATCAAAAAGTCCTCTATTATTTTGATACTTTTTTACTTTAATTGATTAAAATACCTCTATATTGTATCTAAAATTACTATGGTAAAATTGACTTTTTTTTAAAAAATTCTTTTTGCATTTTCAACTCTTCTAAAAGTATAAATTATTTTATTATTAATAAAATTTATATTAAATATCAAAATATGAAAACTAAAAAATAAAACATTACTAAATTTTATTGTTCAATTTTAGATATCTACATTAATATAAATATTAAGAGATTATAATAACTATAAGTTATAGATTAATTTAAATATAATAATTATTGTGGTTATTTAAAATTATTTTTTTATTATAATTATCTAATATTATTCTTAATTAATTAAAATATATTCAATTAATATTATTAAATTAATTAAGAAATAGAATCGGGGACGACGGCGATGGCCACTACCTCCGGATAGAAGGGCGACGGCCCAACGACGCCATCTACCCGCACAAGAGGGTGATGGTGTCGCGGGCATCGTTGTTGTTGCCTAGATTTGGGGGCGATGGATGCGGGGGCGAGAGTGGAGGTTGTGGTGATTGGGAGTGGGGTAGGCAGTTGGGGTAGTTATTTTGTTTTTTTTTGTAAAATAATTTTTATAGTATATATTTTTAACTAGTAAAATATGAATTCTTGAATTCTTTTTTTATAAATTTAAACGGTTAAAATTAAATGATTAGATTTAACACTTCTACTATAATCAATACAGATCCAACGATTATTAAATAAAAAAATAATATATATTAAGTAAGGGTGTAACGGTTATTTTATAAAAAAGTAAACGCCGTTAATTAGATTTAAGGGGAATAGGCGATTGAGTTACGTTTAAAAAAACAGAGAGTGATTTTTCTAGGGTGGGGGTTTTAGCAGACTTTTTAAAACATAGGGTGGTTTATTGCATTTTAGCCAAACCATAAGCTCCATCATAAACAGACAATATTTTTTGCATGAACATCCGATTTTGGTGTCTGGTGAATGCTCATCACAAAAAATCGTAGTTATGTACTATGTTAGCGTACAGTTATGGTTAATGGGAAAAATGTTATTTATCCTTCTATGATATTGTAAATGTACAAATTACCTTTGTATGGAAAAAAATTTAGCAATTTAACCCCATGTGTTTTTAAAAATATAGCAATGAACCCCCTAAGAGGATAAATTGCTATTTTTTTATAGGAGATAATTTGTTCATGTACAATATCAAAAAGGGATCAATTGTATTAAACCCTATGATTTACCATTTGCTACGGTGGATGTATACATGCAGCGGAACTCTGGGACGTACTAAACACTCAGTCAAGCGTTGAGAAGCAAGTACAAGAAAATGGAAGGAGGAGGAACTTCGGAAGCAAAGGAAAATGTGCAAAAAAAGCTGGTCGAATTCATAGAATCACAAGTAGAAACCCTGCATGTTCCCTCCACATCGCCCTACATATACAAAGTTTCCAAAGAGCTTCGCCAAGGGCACGCGAAACTCTTTGAGCCGATATCCATCTCCATAGGCCCTTTGCACTACGACGAGAAGAGTCCAGCCCAGGAATTCAAGAAATGGTACCTGAAAAACTTCATCGATCGACTCAAAGATGCCGGTGTCGACAAGTACAAGCTTGCGGAAGTGATGAGCAGCCTGGAACCATATATTCGCCGAGACTACAGAGATATCGATCAGCAGCTGCCGGGGGACAAGTTAGTGCAGATTATGCTGCTCGACGGCTGCTTCATCATGGACCTGTTGTTGAGCCAAGAGTCTAAAGACTCCAAGGACAGTCTTGTCGGAAGATCAGAGAAAGTGTCTATCCATACCTTGCAGCAAGATCTCCTCAAAATTGAGAACCAGATACCTTTCTTCGTTCTTGAAACTCTTGTAGATTTGACACGTACTAGCCAGGTAAGGATGTCTGAACAACTTACTTTGTTTTTCTCGTTAATCTCAAATCTTGGTTTCATTCTCATCAGGACCCGTCTCCGCCACAAGGCAACACGAAGCCTGAAAGCAATAAACAGAAGTTGATCAGTTTAGCCCTCGATTTTTTCGGCGTGGAGTCAAGAGACATCGCAATTGAAAATCCCAGGCATCTGCTGGACCTTGCTTTGAAATCCTTATTCCATGAAAACCAAGATTCTTCACCCCGCCAGGCTTTTCGTACGATCCAGGTGAGCCCCGAAAGCTCCCTGACCGAGGCTAAAAGCGCATCAGAGCTAGAAATGTACGGGATCCAGTTCCAGGCCGGCGACCGCACAAACCTAACGAAGGTCGAATTCAAAAACGGGGTACTGACAATTCCTCCCCTCGTGATTCAAGAATCCACGGAGTCAATGTTCTGGAATTTCCTGATCTTCGAGATGTCGTCTTGCAACTCGCGAATCTTCACGTCTTACGTTGTCCTAATGGACACCCTCATCAACAACGAGAAGGATGTCGAGCTGCTCTTACACTCCAAGATTCTGGTGTCCAGGCTTAATGATATCAAGAGCCTGGTTTCATTGTTCAATGATTTGTCAGCGACTGTCAATCAGAAAGACTTCTATTTTGAGCCACTTATACAGCAGTTGAATCGATACTGCCGGTCCGGTTGGCACCCGAAGAGAGCGTACTTGGTGCAGAACTACTACGACGCAAGGTGGGATGTGCTCAACAACATTCTTCTCTTCATTTTCACCGTAACTCAAACGTTGTTTTCTATCCTGTCGTACAAGCCGAAAGGGTAGTATTAATCTCCTACATTTGTCTAAAATGCTACTTGATTTAGTAGGTAAAATTATACTTTTAATCTCGTAAATTAAGAAAGTCGACACATTTAATTTCATGATTTATGAGATTGCACTATAATTTTTTATGCATTTGGTCTCAAATGACGTCTTCCGTCCAAACACTAAAGGCACACGCACATGATATTTGTGTGCCCGTTAGTGGGACTCTTTGGAGGGAAGCGCGGGACTAAATGTATAATCTCATAAAAGCATAATACTAAATGTGTTGACCCCTAAGCTACGAGATTAAAAGTGTAATTTTATCTACTTTGATATGATGTGCCTGTTTGAATTCAGATTCGTTTCTGACTTTATAATTCCATGACTTCAAATGTGTTTTATTTTGGATTGGTTTTTGTCTGATAATAAAATTGTTTTTATTATTTGATTTGAAAATATTAACCTTATATGATGGGACGTGCTATTTTATTTATTGTGGGTATCATTTCGTTTTGGAGATATATATTAGTGGATGTGGATCCTAATATACTATAATGAATATTTAAAGAGAAATAAGATTTAATTAATCACTTAAATTTAACTATTTTTAAATTAATAGAAATAGGTCTTATTTTCACAAATAGTTATTTTAGGTTTGGAAATTGGTATAATAATGAGAAAAAAATGGTATTTTACGAAGTTAATACAGAGACGTTTGATACTTTAGCAATACATACAATAAAAACTAATACTTAAAATGGGACCCAATACTGTTTTCACATCTTTTTCTTGAAGCTTGGAGTTCGAAATCATTAGAAAAAATATGATTTTTCGCAATGATTAATTACTATAGCTTTTTATTTTTTCGATAGGGGTTAATTACTATTACTTAAAGAAAAATTGTGGCAAATACAAATTATCCACAGTTTCGCAACGACCATCAGTCGTTATTCCTGTAGGTGTGATCAAAACATTAGCTATGACCAAAATCATGACAAATATTTTAATTATAGCTTAAAAATTAGGCGAATATTAATTACTCGTGGTAATATAGTTCTTTCTTCAGTTGAAGATTTACGTTGTATGTGTGTATGTGTGTTGCTTTGTGCGTATAGTTGAGCAGATGCACGAGATGTTGAATGTGTGGAAATTGGGAACAATATGGAGTTGTTGAAGCAAAGTTATAAGAAGGTTATTAGTTCTTTGAACGTATTGATTTAGCTAAATACAAGACAACCAAAATGATTGGCAATTGCTAGATGTATAGATGAGCGCATTGTGTACGTTAATTTATCATATTTGAAAATTAAAATATAAAAAAAATATCTTAAATAAAAATATATATTTGATAAGTAAATATGGTATAACTTTTTTCTAATCTTTTGATTCTTCTCTTCAAAAATATATTTGACAAATTCAGTAGTAAAATCTTCTTGTAGATCTCTCTTTGACTTTGTTTGAATTTCTATAACGTTAATTCGAGGGCTTTCGCTAGTAATTTGGAATTAAACGATAAAGTGTTGGCTTTGGATTTGAGAATTTGTAACTAAATTTGCCATTTGAATCTTCTTGAGAATATATTTAGATATTCATAACGTTAGTTCGAGGGTTGCTATAATATGAGCTTTGAAAAACTACATATAGAGAATTATTTAGCCTCCTTCGATTGCTTGATTCTTTGATCTCTATCTCTGTGTATTTTGAATGAGCTCCGACGACCCTTTATATAAGTGTCAAAGAGGTAGAATTGTGAAGCACTTGAACACCTTTTGTATTATCTTTTTATAATTTAATTTAAAGAGATAAATACATCAAATATTTGGAAAGGCGTGATTGGTTAATTTAAGATCATCTCTTTAATATTTGTATTTTTTAAGAGAGATAAATATCAAATTATTTGTCTTGATTTGATTGGAAAGTACATGCAGTTGTTCCACGTGGCGTGATCTGATTGACTAGAATCTTTAATTGCGAACCATTATTTGATTTGTTGAAGTACCTCATTTTGACAGTTGTCGTCCATTGATTTGATGACAAAACATAAATTAAAATATCAATTAAGTTGACTATTTATATTTAAAATTTATATATTAATCTAAACTTGTCATCATTCAATTGGATATGAAATTTTACTTGTTTACACACATTTCCAACTATCATAAAACATTTGAAGAGGAAGTTCACAAGGCAGTGGACTTCATAACTCAGGCAGTGACCACATAAATTAAATTGTACTTGGGAGAAGGCCTTACAATTATCCCATTATAATTTGAGAACTTGCTACTCCCTTAACATTAACACTTTTCTCTATTTATTTTGTTTTACTTAACTTCTTATTCCCTATCCAAAAGGCAAATTCATCACAAAAAAACTAAAACACTCACACTTGGAGAACTCTAAGCAAAGCATCCAAGAAAAGAAGCAGAGTCTAGTCCAAGAAAATGAAGCAGAGAGATCTAAGAACTTCCTTTGATTAGTTCACAAGTTTCCATAACATGCTGAAGAATTAAGTAAAAATGCTAGCTAGCTAGTGAACTGTATTTGTATATGTTACTTGAGAGTTCAACTAAACTTTAAGAATGCTTGTCACATGATATCTCATTCTCAGTCATCCACCCAATCCTTCACAAGCTGATACACCGGCAACAGGAAGAGGGTCTAGTCCTGTGCTTGTCTTGTTTCTATTCAGATGCACTGTGCTGATTTGTAGTACACAGGAAGGAATTCAATGAAGTTGTTCACTTAGACCAGTGCCATCACCAGGTTGTGTCCGGCGGGTAGAGGCTGATCAATGTTGATATAGATGAACTCCAAGAAATTCGATTATGAAAAAATTAGTGCATGTATATTAGCTCTTCATCACCACATTCTCGTATAGCAACTTCCAATACAGTGCCGGAAGAGGGTGGTAGCACGTCACAACATTGTCTTCGTGGTGCTTGCAGCTGTATTATACGGTTTAGAAAGAAACCCGAAAAAAGATGAGATAAAATTTACATTGTATATAGGACTCGTCTATGATTGTATTTATGTATATGTTGCACCTGAAATGTACCTGTTTGTGATCAAGGTCTTGTTTTTGTGAGAAAACTCTGATCTCTTCAAGTTTCCTTGGAGAGGCCATGTCGAACGTGCAGTTATCGGAGGTCATCATTCTGTAAGTGCTTATTCCGCTTCTTCCAGATGCGACGTCGTGCAAGAAGAACACAGGAGGCCTCCGGCATGGATCAGGGTTATATTCCAACGTGTCCATAACATATAAATCATTAATACCACCGCCCTTTCTCCAGGGAATATATGTCTCCTGAGTTCGAATAGCATCTGGTAAGAATACATTGTGTGGGAAGATTTGAACAGCATAGCCCCACGAGACAGAGATTGTCCAAGAAAACCACCGATCATAGCAAACTGTTTGTTGCATAACCCGCTGGGAGTCAATGCTTACGGCTTTAAACAAGTGTTCCAGGGCCTTTATTGGTGTCATTTTGGGGAAAATCGGGTCCATTGCCTCCCCATGATGGAGGGAAACCAGTGGCCTAATGGGATGAGAGGCCAAGAGACCAAACACACTTCCACGAACATCCATCTGATAATTTCAAATTTCATGTTCCTCAAACAATGAACCACATGTTGAACAGAATGCAGAAAAAGAAAATGAAGAGTACCGGTTAATCGGTAACATCTCAAAAGCTGATAAAGTGGTTACCTGATGGAATCCAGGCTCATGTGTTAAACTAACGCCAAGCTCGGCCAGACAGGACTGGACCCTGCTGTCACTTCCATAAAGGTGTGGGTATCGTTCCAGGCAAGAATCAAAAACTTCAGCCAAAACCTTTGCCAGGGGATAGCTTATAGCAAAACCAGCTCCTCCAAAGGCCATTTCAAAGGCGAAGAACTTATTTTGCTTATAACTTTCTGAATTTGTCCCAATGTAGTACCACAAGCCATGATCATACTTTGACAGGGTCTTCACCAGATTTTCTGGAAAGAAAACTGTATCGTCATCCCCAAACACAAACCACCTCACATTCGAATGGTTAAGAGCCACAGTTTCCGAGACAACACGTGCAACACGTATAGCAGACCGCAGGCCATTCCGATATGTGTAACGAAATCGAGATGTGTCTCCAGAGAAGCATACAGGAGGAAGAGCACTTGCATCAGCCTGACCGACCGTTGTTGCATTTGGGGGTGTGCTCTCCAGGAACACACAACCCCTCATCTCCCGAGGCCTCCACCAGAGCCTGACATACTCCTTCCGACTCAACCAAGACTTATCGTTTGAGGCAATGCCAAAAACGATATGTTCAAGAGAGGTTGGTGGATATAAAGCCTGTAGAGAAGTGGAGAAGTGTGTTACTTTAATATTTGGGACGATGAAAAATGATGTAAGAAGATATGTCATACATAGAAGACACGAAACTATCATGAATACTATGAGGCGATTGTATGACTGGGGCCTGGGGAGTGCTGATTTGTCCATGGAGAAGGCAATGGGAGAGCTGAGAGGTTTACAGGAGAAGATGGTAATTCTTTTGGGCAGGTTTTGAAGCTTCGCAGCCACCCATGTTGACCCGCAATACTAGGCGGAATTAGACACATATTTTTCTCAGAAAATTAGATTCATCTCCACCTAATAAGAAAACGTAGGACTTCAGTTTGCTCACATGAGTTCAGTTCTAAACAATGGGCTACATATGCACAGGTGTCAAGAATCTGGAAGTCAACTTCTTTCATTGAATGTTCAATCCAACATTTTTAAAAGAATCAGTTCTAACAGTCTGGTTTTCAACTCACAGATGGTAAAGAATTATAAGTTGCTGAACTTGTCGTGCTAGAAAAGTGGTGGGAACTTGCCAGCTTCAGGGGCTACCAGACTTTTCCCAGATGGTACTCAAAGTAAATATAGAAAAATCCAATTAAATATATGTTCATTTTGGGAAGGACGACTCTTGGGAGGTTCAGCTTTCACCAGATCTTATTCATCCACAACTGTAGGAATACCTGAAATCCATCTATAATACATGTGAGCTTGTATTTGAACATGATCCAAACCGTTGAGATGTCTCTAATCACTGAAATTCTAATAAAAGTACTCCACACTTCCGGCAGAGAATAATCGTTTCTGTATGCATACATTCTGGGATTCGGGAAAACATAAAGAAACTACCTCAGTGATAAATGATGAGAATGCTGTACATTAAGGAAAGAACATCAGGTCAACTGCAAGAACAAGTTGTAAAGGTACATGAAGAAGCATTAGGAAAAGAGGCATAAATAATCTACAAATTACACACATTAAAGAATATTCAGTAGTTTTCCTGTGCTGATATTAGTTCACCACTAGCCTTCTTGCCTGCTGGACAATTCCAGGAGGGGTTTACAGTCTTGAAATGAATGCAAACAATTTCATGTTCTGCGCTATCAGATCTTCTGGTTCTTGGATGCAGATTCATCATAAGGATGATTCAGCCAAAGACAATAATCTCTCTCTTGCGTCTTAGCTTCCTGTCTTGTGTTTAGACAATAGAAGAAGGACAAGAATAAGAAGCCAAAACTATCAGGCAATGTGTACATTGCTGACTTTCATTAATGATAATCCAATGACTTCTTTATAATGTCTCCAGATATTACGGCAGCTCCACTAAAGAACTTGCAACACAGATTCGTCCAATATCTGCCGCATGAACAGCTTGGTTGACCATCCAGAAAAAGGGCCTCAGTCAAACAAAGAAGCCAACCAGCTTCAATGACAATCTGGATAACTATGATACTCCGTTAATTAACTGCAAGAATTTGTAAATAAAAAATCCCATGAAATCCCATTTAGTCGAATGGGTTAATGAAGTAAATTCACTAACTATGGAGATGAACTAAGATTTTATCTCTAAGTTGCATGCCCAGAATGGTTCTAACTCAGGTAATTTTTTTTCTTAGTCTTTTCTGAATAGCTACTATAGTTAGGATATTCACAACATAAAATAAATTTATCACCAACTACCATAGGAACCAGTATTCACACAAAAACCATGATTAGCAGCAAAAGCAGATTTTTTATGCTTTATACTTGTTGCAATCTACACACCAGTTTTGGAGAATCGGATATATGCAAGAATTATTATTTTCCCAAAACAACGTCTCTAAACACTTCTGAGTGACTATGACTAGTGTATATTTTCAAATTGTCAGCGATTCAATTGTACATTGTCTATTAATTCTTGATTAACAGTTACAAAGAAGGATATTAAGATTGGCTATCAAGAAAGGAACATAAACATGGTATTAGTGTAGACAATTAGAAACCTCTATGGTGACCATAGTGAATGAAAATGGGGTGAAGCATAAACCAGACCATGTATACAGATTACTCGATGGACAACCCATGCATAATCAGATTAATGGAAAGAACAAAGCATGTAGGAAGAGTGGCTGCACAAGCAAATAGACAGTGGTCTTCATCATACTTGCCATTCTGGACATCCTTGATTCATCCTTGCTCATGGTTGAACAACTCAAAGTTGGACGGTTGGAATCTAGTTTAGGAGAGCTTTTAAGCCCAAAAGGTTAAGAAGTTCTATAAGATCTCTTTAGAAAGTAAGCAAACCCAACTGATCTTAGAAATCTAACAAGCATGTTAGACATGACTGTGAAGGAAAAGATTTCTTGTAATAATTAACTACAAACTTCATATATATTCTAGGCGCTTATTTTATCCAAACAGATTGAAGGAGAAGACATAACTCTTATAAACTCCATATCTCATACCCAGGAGGACCCAAAAAACCTCTAATTGACCCTTCTTCTAGTACAAAAGAACAACCAGATCTGAAGAGGAAGGGCCAAGGCATGGTTCTAACTAGAATAGTTCTTTGAGTATGTTATTGTCGGTGAAAAACTTGCCAGGAGATATTTATGCATGTTAACATATGAATATGATGCAATTCAAGCGTGAGCCACAATGACCTTCAGACTCTGGTTGCTTAAACACCATGTCTTATATATCCTTCTGAAAGAGTTCTGAACCACCTTATTTGTTTTAGAATGTCTTTCAATTAAGGAGACTATATACAAAAAATACAGTAAGAAAATGTGATTATACTGTAAACAAATCCTCGTGATGTATCCAGGCACTTTGCTATTGGGATAAACAATGGCCTATATCAAACAATAAAAACTGCTAAATAAAGCCATAGAGAAAATAAGAGTCATGATCATGTGACCAATAGAAGACTACAATAAGCAAAAGATCAGGTGAGACTTGAGAGAAAAAGGCATGGATATACCAGAAAGAACTCTATACTAAACTAGAACAACAAAATATAGGGAAATGCTCGCAATCCAAGATTAACTTTGTGAACTCTAGAATTACTCACTCGGCCGATGGAGCAAAACATCATAATATTGAACTGAGAATACCACTTACCTAGAACTTAATGGAGTAAGTTCGTGAACATGTAGCACCACTCATGTACTTGGTAAAACTGTATGCTTGCTTGTAAAATTGATTGTATGAAATTGTCCAAACTGCCAATACATAAATCTGATTTAGAGGCTCCATATAATATTGAGTTTCCATAAAATATTTCACTCATTCTTTATCCACGCATGGCAATCAGCTCATAAATCCCGCATTTTCTTATTTGGATAGTCATTGTTCCATCAGAAACTGACGAAATATCGCAGCACTGGCGACGAGGTGCCTTCATGTAACATGGAAAGAAGATAGTCATCAGAAAAACAACAAGAATTTATCAAAGCACCAAGGTAAAGAAATCTTGATGAAAAGCATAGATAGTACCTGTTCAATACTGAAATCCAGATTAAGTGAATAAACACCAACTCCTTCCAAGTTCTCGATACCTTTTGTTCTAGAACAATTTCCAGCACTATGCCTTCTGTAATTGGTCCAGACCCCAGTTGTATCCGCTACGACCGTGTGCATAAAGAAGACAAGAGGTCTTTTACATGGATCACTAGGATAATCTCTTGTGTTAAACATATAACGGCTTGAAGCCACATTCCTTCCTCTCTTCCATGGCCTAAAGGTTCTCTGTAACGAGAGAACTTCAGCAAGAAGTTGATTTCCTTCATATACTTGAACAGCAAAGCCCATGAAACTGAAACCGTCAATGAATTGGTGTGGTCATAGCAAACAGTCTGCTGAAAAATCCTAGCAGGATTGACACGGACAGCATTGAAAAGATGTTCCAAAGCATCAATCCTGCTCACACCAGGAAAGATTGGATCGACAGCATCTATATGATGGAGTGATGCCGCAAGTGATAATTGATGCGTAGAAAGCAAACCAAATAAACTTCCTCGAACATCAACCTAGAAATAATGAAGGACATGCCAATAAAGATATTGTCAAACAAACATAAACTACAATCATCCTGTTGGAAATCAATGATTACTTCATTTTATCTGAAAAATTAGCTATCATCAAGATTCAGAATTTTCTGCTTTTAGGTAACTAAGATGAGACTCACTTAGATAAAGGGGAAAAACAGAGAGGATTCCAAATCCTGAACAATTTCTACTTCTAATTCAAAGAACCCATGCTTCACCTGGAATCTATAAGACTTAAACTTTAAACTTTAAAGTATAGAATAGAAGAGAAAAAATACTACTTTGGGAACGACAGAAAGCTTGGTCCAGAGATTGTCAATTATAGTGTATGATTTGCGTCAATCGAGTCAAACACAAACAGATCTCATGGAGTTTTATTTCTTTACATATTTTATCAATTTTTCAGTTAAGTCGGGCAGCTCCAAATCTCATTAAATAAAAAATGTGCAAACTTGAATTATATTATTGAATAAGCTCAAATATGCTTCTAGTGCGAATCTCCTATGAAGTAACTAAATTTACTTTTCAGCCTGTACACAGCTAAAACTAACAACCAAAGGGCATAGTACTGAATAACCTCATACCTGATGGAACCCTGGTTCAACTGTCAACCGGACGCCGAGCTCAGCTAAACAAGCGAAAATCCGAGCATCACTTCCGTACAAATGACGGTACCTATCGAGGCAAGAATCAAGAACCCGAGCCAAAACCCTGGCCAAAGGCGCACTAATCGCGTAACCACCGCCCCCAAAAGCCATATCAAAATAAAATTTTTCATTCTGTTCATAACTCTCGGAATTACACCCGATATAGTACCACTTATTGTTATCGTACTTGGACAAAATTCTCACTAAGTTCTCAGTGAAAAACAAGGTGTCATCATCACCGAAAACGTACCAATAAATGCCAGGAACATTAAGGGCAAGAGCATCTTTGACGACACGGGCGATGCGGTGGCCGGGGGAGAGGGACGAGGTGTTGGGCGGGACGATGATCGGAGGGAGAGAGGGTGTGGGGTAGGATGGGGGACGGTCTAGGAAGAGGAAAGTGGTGTTGAGATGAGAAATGGGACCGTGCCAGAGTCGAATATAAGCGGCGCGGGAGCGGAGGGAAGAAGAGGAGGCGGCAACGGAAAACAGGACGCGGTCGAGGGACAGCGGTGGCGGCAACGGAGAAGGGGATTCAACGGCGGACAAAGAGGCAGTGGGTGGGCGGAGGTTGAGGCGGAGGTGCTGGAAGTAGAGGAGGGAGACGGAGAGTAAGGCGGAGAGGAGGAGGATGCAGTCCTTCATGCGTGATGGGGTGGTGGCGAAAGGTACGGCCATTTCTCACCGCAGTTTTCACACACTACACACACTTATTGCACTGACCTCTGCTCAGGAATTTTGGGGGGCAATGCTTTCATCATTTCCCATAAATAAATAATAAAATGCCCAAATTCAAATGTTTGTGTAAAATGAACTTAAAATTTATTATGTAATTAAAAATAGAGATAATTATACTCTCCCCCTAATGTTTGGTGTGAATAAATATAGATTTTCTGCAATTTGAAAAATTACATTTAGCATCCCTGAGGTTTGCCTCTGTCTAACAAATTAATCTCTCTGTTAGTTAAAATATACCGAATTTGTTGATACTAATAAAAAAATTGAAACAAAATCTATATTTAGCCCTAAATTGACTTATTACTGATTTATTGTGAGTCAAATAAGTTTTTTATAATTAAATTACCCTCATATGTCTTAACTCGTTAATGCATATGAGGGGGTATATCTTCATCGTTACAAGTATAATTTAGTTCAAAAAAATAATATTTGACATACAATAAATCAATAATAAGTCAATCGAGGGTATATCCATTTTTATTCAAATTTTTTTTTTTTTGTTAATATCAGCAAATTTAGTGAATTTTGACTAACGGGGGAATTAATTTGTCAGATGAAAGCGAACCTTCGGGGGTGTTTGATGTAATTTTCCAATCTACAAGAGGTTTATGTGTAATTACATCAAGTTTCAAGGAGAGTGTAATTATCCCTTTAAATATTGTTTAATTGAACAAATGAAAATACTGGTTAAAAATAGTAGTTATTGGGAAAAGAAATTGAAATAGAAGTCGAAAACATATTGAAAAATAAAAAGTTGATGAAATAATTTAAAATTCAAAAAATAAAATTGCGTAAATTTTGTGTATGCAGCAGGTCAGGAAAAATTCTAACACAAATCAATTTTAATCAAATTTGAGCCAATTGTAATATATTTAGCGTGTGATTGATGTACAGTTTAAAAAAAATAACCAGTCATATGACAAATATATCACACTTACTTTATAATTGATTTGATTTGCTCGAATTTGATTTGAATAAGAATCTTGTAGGCATAATTAATGCAAAAGTTAAATTTAAATATTTTTTTTAAGAAATATATTTTTAATTGAATAACTAAAACAATTAAGACTAGTGATTGAAAGAAGGAATAATTATGGAAGAAGAATAGAAGAAAAAAACATTGAAAGAGATCATATTACAGTAAGATGTAGCTTTAATGATATACCCTCAACACATTGTTCACTCTCGCAAACAACAAGGCTTTCGAGTTCATTTTCTATACTCCACAAGCTTACTTTAACTTCTGTTTTTACTCCATATTATTTATTTCATTATCATCTTATATTTTTATCAATTTTTTTGTTAAATTTAGTTACTGACTTAAGTATTGGAGTGCTATCTCTTTTTAGTAGGTTAGTTCCCCTGTGACCTTGGACTTGCAAGAAGCTCATTTGATCATTGTGGTACTACTGGATCCCGATACACATCAATAGCGCCATTTCTAAGAAACTTGAGCTAAATGATAAGTTTTGCGTATTTATAATAGAAAATAATTACAATTCATTGTCATTTTGAGTAGAATTATTTACTGCTTATAGATTTTTTTTTTATTTTAGATACTTTACTCTTTTGCAAGCTTAATAAAAAAGATTAAAAATCATAAAAACACATAAAATTAGCCCGAGACAGACACAACTCGATTGTGTTCCTTCCAAGGCAAAATTCAGCTTCAACTCGAGAGTTACACAGCATGGTCATGTTCTCGCACATGGTTAGAGTCAGATAGTGAAACAAGGACTAGGCGTGTTCTCACTCTACGATCGTGTTCTCGTAGTAGAAACAGAGAAGACATCAATTTCTTCTCCTAACACGATAAGTTTTTCAGTTATATAAAAGGCGGAGTTCACAAGAAAGGGGGAGAAAAACATCACATTTACCATCATACGAACTTGTGGATCACTTTGAAAGAGGTTGGAGCGAAGCAAGAGATTCTAGAAAGCATCAATTAAGCCGACTCCGGAAATCAGGATATAGTTTTTCTATTTACTGTTCTCTTTATTACTTTTTTGATGCTTAGATTAGAATGTGACATTCTCAAATCTTAATACATAATTATCAATTATTCGTATAATAATATGGATAGGTGGTGTGATGAAGTATATGATATTTGGTGTTTAAGTAGAAATTTATTTTCACATGATAAATTCTTGGAGGTAAGTGACAATTTGAACAATAGAAATTATGGGGTTAAAAGTGTAGAATTATAAAGATGAGGGAGAATAAGTAAAGCCTTAATATAATATATAGATATAGAAGAATCACAATATAATATATATATATATATATATATATACACTACACAATAGAAGAGATTACCTTTATCAATATAATATTATAATATATATATAATATTTTGACACATAAATACACACCCACTTGCATACATACATATATATATATATACACATAGACATTTACATTCATATATATACATAAATGTCAACCATAAAAGGGTGTAGAACCCACAATAAATAAAGAAAAACAAAAAGAAAAAGAGAAGGAGAGGAGTGAGGTGGTGGAAGGTGTATAAAAATACTGTTTCTCCTCTATTTTTTTATTTTTTTATTTTTTTGCAAAGGAACACTCTAGCATCTCTTTAAAGAATGTCTCCATAGCTAAATTGGTAAGCATCATGTCCATTTCTTGTCTGAATTTCATGGGAAAAAAAACTATGTTATAAGATAGATCTAAAGAAAGCAACCCGATTAACATGAAAGAGAAGCAGCATAAAATAATCTGTCCGATCAATCTCTATAACTCACAATTATCTTATGATATACCCGTCCAAATTTAGTGATTTCTAATTTTATGAAAACCTTAGGATGTATACTATAACTTTGTAGTTTTTAGAAAAATCTTAGTTGTTCGTTTTAAAGGGTAAATTCGAGGTAACTTTCTGTTGCTCTGTTTCTTAGGTGAATTAAATAATCGATGCTAAAAGCTTTATAACTAGAGTTATAATGGTTCAATTGGTATGATTCTTTCCTAAATAAAACTAGACACATATTAGATTATATTCTGAAATTAAAATAATTTTTGGAAGAGTATATGACTTTTTAGAGAATTTTAAAGTAACAGATTTGAATCTGCTGCAGTCTAAATTAACCAGGTTGTACTAAAACTTGGATAACTAATTATATAAACATCCAATTTGTATGATTCTTTTTCTAAATGAAACTAGATATCCATAAGAATGTTTATGTAAAAATGACACTTTTATCAATTGTATTTGTGTCTCAAAAAAATTTATAGGTTAAGACAGAGATTCTGTCAAGGAGATTTAAGTAGATGAAAAAGACAGATTTTAATAAAATAAATTCCTAGGATTTAAAATACAAATCATACACCATTAGATATCTTATTATATCTAGTTTATTATAATAAAACAATTTTTAAAAGTTAGTGATTATAATTAAAGTTATAATTTAATTAGTGAGCAATGCTCATACTATGAAGATTACAGATTCAGGGGCGGTAAGGATAATTTTTAAAATACAAGCACTGATTTAATAAATCAACATATATATTGATGGAAAGACAATAGAGTCTACTTTATGTATAAGAAAATAAAATAAAGATCTAAGTTTATAGAATGAGATATTCAAGAATTAGTGAGAAGTGTACGAATATGATCAAATGCTATATGAAGAACTACAATAATATCGATTCACTGAATATAAATTTTATAACTTATTATAGGATACGGGAACAACGTTCAGGATTGTACACATCAATGTACTATTTAAATAGTTGGAAAAAGTGAGGTAAGTATAGTTAATTGGATCTATATATATATATATATATATATATATATATATATATATATATATAATATATATATATGTACCTACATGTCTATCTGTGAACTTGATCAGAAATTATCATATGCTTAACTGGATATATGGTTGTCTCATGAAATGGTTGTTATATATTTTGTCTATGGTTGTGTGATACATATGGTGAATAAAGTTGAATGATGGAGATAATCGTAACATGATTCTAATCGACTGATTTTGTTGTGAATAGAATGAATGTTGGAGTTGTTGTAAATGATTGTGATATGTTTCTATCTGATGATTGACTGGAGTTATATGATGAAGTGATCAATGTGCAGATGATAAATTGAGATGAATTGTCGAACGAAGTTGAGTGATGGAATCGAGAAAATGATGATGGTATAATAAGATGGCTTACCTAACCTGGGACATATTCAATGGTTTATGATGATGTGATGTGATTGATGAAGTTGTGTGCTGTCATGATGATGCGATATATGATATAAGAAAAATAAATATATAGCTAGGTACCATAGCGCGAAGGGTACTGGGGTATTCCAGGTAATGGGAAATATCCTGTGTTGTTAGTTACACTCTGAGGTGGTGTAGCGGTGCCATGTTCAGTGTGATGTCTTGTGTTGGGATTGCTACACACTTGGCCAGTGTGGGGATATCACATACAATAGGTACTCTGTGTTGTTGATTGTATGATATTGATTGAGATGATGAGAGCCGGCAAAATCATTGAATATGATCCAGTTAGGCTAAGCAGGGTCCAAAGGAAATAATTATTAACTAAGAAAATATAACTATGAGGATGTGTGTATATATATGCTAATTAGCTAATACTTACTGAGTTGACAACTCATCAAATTTGCCATGTTTCTTTTTCAGGAGATAAAAAACAGTGACTTATCTAGCGAAATTACTAATCAAGTGTCAGCCATATAGATGGGTCAGCAGTGCCATCTTAAATCGGGAGTTCTAGTATATAAACACAAGAGTGTTAGATTGTGACTAAATTGATGTCTTATATTTTGTAATAGGTAGAAGCTCCACATTTTCTCATTGCCATATGTTATCAGGCACCAAGAATTTGATGAGATATTTTAATTTGTTTGAGGTGTGGTCAAATGTTGATTATATCGGTTTTCTTATCAGGATAAATATGAATTTGATAGGATAATTGAATGTGATTATAGAGGGGGTGCCACATATAATTTTTATTACTTTTATTTGTTTAGTTCATGGCTGGGTAGATACTTTTTGTCCTAAAATTAATTTGATCCATTTGGTAGATTAATAGAATCATTTTAGTTTCTTTTTTTTTATATCATGTGTTTATTAGTCCAATTTAATTTTTGGGCTCCTTGATAGACTTGTGAATATGCTGACCACATATGTCATGTTTTAAATGTCGAGTGAAATACTGATAGGTGAAGTTTAATGTTAAAAAGTTAAGAATTAAATATAGGAATTAACCACGAAAGTAGAATTAGTTTATGTGAAGATTGCATGAATTAATTTTGATCGCAATGGGTTTAATTAATATAGTCTCCGTGAAAATAGGTAGATTATTCAATTAAATACGTTTTTTGGTGCACTGAAAAGAGGATTAAAACAATATTAGGATAATTTCCTTTGGATTAATTGCATTGCTTAAAAGATGAGCTTTTAATAAAACCATTTATTAGCCATTGTGGAAAACTTGATTCTAAGTATCCATCTCATGTAGTTTTTCTCAAATCAATTTATTTGCTTTTTAGTTTTAGTTAATAAATCATCCCTAACTTTTTATTGTTTAACTAATCAAAGATGAAATCCGGTAATCACATTATCTCTATGGGATTGATCTTAAGTGCGTCACGATAAATCGTGCGCTTATGTTAGGCCACATCAAGTTTTTGGAGTCATTGTGGGGGACTAATTCTGATATTAAATCTATACGACTTAATTAGATTAAATCACCATTTTTATTTTTAATTTTAGTCTTTTTTCCATCTTGTCTTTTCTATTGACAATGTATTCTACTTTATTTTTTATGTGCCTTGATGCAAAGAATTTGTAGGAGTGGTAATTTGATTGAGGTCGACCCTAAGATAGATGGACTTTGCATCAAAGAGGACGTGAATAACCACTTGATTGTTGTCAACATGGCAAGAAAAGACAACGAGGAGAGAGTATCCATATAATTCCTTAAAATTTTAGACTTCTTTAGTAATACCTAACTCAAGTATCACTACAGGAAAAAAATCTTATAATTACACTAAAAAATTTATAGCAGAAGCCCAAAATTCGTAGCAAAAAATCTTTTGCTACGAATTCTCTACGAATTTAAGTGATAAAACACTAATGTAGCAAAAGCTTCGCTACGGATAAAATTCAAAAAAATGGGTTTTTTACAAATATATATTTGTAGGCAAAGAAGAGCAAAAAAATCACCACTTTTTTTGCTATGATTGTCCGTTTGTAGTCATTACATGGTATTTGCTACGAAAATGCAGTTTTCATTACAATGACAAATCCATAGCAAAAGCTATTGCAAAAAGTATCACCTTTTACAACGGAGCACTACTTGTTCCAATAAATTAACTTTTACTACGACCGTTTTGCTGTAGCAATAAAAGTAAAATATGATTTTATATTTTTTACAATAATTATCCTGATATTTTTTTAATATTATTATTTTTAATATTTATAGTTTTATTTAATTGAAAGTATTCTTATATACAATTAGTATTTGTACTATTATTGAATAACACAATCAGGCCTGTTCCTAAAATTTTGGTTGCCTTAGGGAGAGTAAAAAAGAAGAGGCCCCCTAATCAAGTATATATTCAACAGTTGATCCATGATTATAGTTTTCTGCATTATAATTTTAACTGATCTATGCGTTCACAAATAACAGGCCATATACAAAAAAAAAAAAAAAGCACAAGAAATTAGCAATTTGATAAGGACTAAACAATGAAAGAAGACACGTTTATCTATTAAGCTATCACAAAAAAATTGATAATCAGAAGTCCATAAAAAATTAGATTAAAAGTTTTATGACTTAAATTAGCATAATTGATGAGAAAATTAGATTAAGTTTCATCATTTAATTGCTTTGATTAGAAGGATTAACATACCTTGATGGGGTGGGGGCTGTGATGACTGATTATCGAGAAGTACGATTGAGAATTTGAGAGAAATATTACATAAAAAATCATATGATATCATTGATTGTCCCATCATGGAAATCACCGGGGGATTTCTCATCTATTCCCTGATCTTTCGGTCCATGTAAAAAGAAACGCGATGATTTTTTTTAAAGTAACAAGTGATTTTTTATTATATATATAGTGAAACTACTTTAAGTTGGAGGCCCCCCGGAGCAATGTTCTCAAACCCGGATCGGAGATCGAATCAATCAAGTTACTGAGTCACTAGGTCACTGGCCCGACCGGTCCGACCGGATGCAAAAAATCGATTGACCCGGACCTATATATATTATATATATATATATATATATATATATATGCATATATATGCATTATACAATTATTTATCATATAGCAATACATTATATATCAATTAAGTAAAAAATGATAAAAAAAAAGGAACTTTAAAATAAATATACACCCAATTTAACATAATATATTAATAAGTGCATAAGTTCAAACTCCAATATAATCTTTAACTAACTGGACAAACAACCAAATAAAAATAGTAAAATGTACTACAATTTTGTAAAAATCAACTCAATCCCAATCATCTTCATTCTCATTATCACTATAATAAGTACCTCTACTTTGACGACCAAATTGTTCAAGATTAGTCTCTGCAATTGGCTCAGCATCATTTGTCTCCATAATAAACAATTAATAAAAATAAGTTATAATAGAAACGTATATATTAATAACAACAACAACAACAACAACAACAACAACACAACAATAATAATAATAATAATAATAATAATAATTTTAACCGACCTGTTAATGGATCAAAACTTGATTCTTCATCATATTTGGGCATTTCTTCCTCGAGCAATTCTTCCATCTCATCATAATCAAGTTCACCTTCTGAAGTTTCTTCAACGATCCAATATTTTAATTTTAATAAATATTCAAAAATAATATTTATTTAAAACTAAAACATAAAAATAATATAATATATATATATATATATATATATATGTTGCTGCTGCAACAGCAAGTAGCAACAACAACTTGTTGCAGCAGCAACAGCACACAGCAGCTTGCTGCTGTTGCGATGTTGCAGCTGCTGCAACAACGCAACAGCAGCAACAAGCTACTGTGCAGCGTGCGCTGCCCAAACCCCAACCCTGAGCTCGCCAAACAGTGGCACTGGCGAGCTTCCAACACCAAACCACACAAGTACAACAAAAAGACAATACTATGCCATATTTTACAATTGAAAAATAAAAAAATATTTCATACATTATATTAAAGAAGAGAAAAAAAAAGAAAAATTTACCTTGTAAGACTTGAGAATAAATTGGATCTTGAATTCTTGAATTTGATTTTAAGCTTTGAATTTTTAAAGTGAGATTGAAGATGGAGATGGGTGGTCTTTGTTTGGGTTTGTGTGGTCAAAAGCCCTACTCCGCCTTTCCCCCTTTTTACCCGCCCCACTCACCCAGAAAGCCTTTTTGTATTTTTTCTTTGAAAGGGGGTTACCGGTTTTAAGCTTGCAACAACGTAACAGCAGCAGCTTGCTGAACAACGCAACAGCAGCAGCAAGCTGCTGTGCAGCGTGCGCTGCCCATACCCCAACCTTAAGCTCGCCCAAACAGTGGCACTGGCGAGCTTCTACCACTATCAAACCACCACGAAGTACCAACAAAAAGACAATAATATGCCATATTTTACAATTGAAAAATAAAAAAACATTTCATATATTATATTAAAGAGGAGAAAAAAAAAATTACCTTGTAAGGCAAGAGAATAAATTGGATCTTAATTCTTGAAATTGATTTTAAGCTTTGAATTTTTAGAGTGAGATTGAAGATGGAGATGGGTGGTCTTTGTTTGGGTTTGTCTGGTCAAAAACCCTACTCCTCCCCCTTTCTCCCTTTTTACCCGCCCCACTCACCCAAAAAGCCTTTTTGTATTTTTTTTTAAAAGAGGGTAACCAGTTTTACCGGGAATCGAAACTTATTTTAACCAGGTTTGACCGGTTTTGATCGGTTCACACTGGGTCGACCACTATTCCTTTTTAACCATCAACCTGGACCAGACATGTGGCCGGTTTTCGATCCAACCGGTAGAACCGGCCTGTCGGATCTGGGTCTGAGAACATTGTCCCTGAGAGTTGGGCCCTAGCCCCTGCCCCTAGGTGGCTTACCCTCAAGAACGGCCCTGAATACAATTAGTTAATCAACATATCATTAACATATATTATAAGATAATAAGTTAACGTGACAAAAAGTTCAATATTCTAATTCCAACATGAACAAACATACCAACAACTAAATAATTGTGTAAGTATCAGACAATGTTGTAGACAGTACACAATTTTTAAACCATGTCAATAATCAATCAAAAATGTCAAAGTTGCATACAAAAGCCCAACATATACACGCGGGAGATAAAAAGCAGATTCTCGATAATTTTCTTTCACATCTCCATAACCTGAAATATAGCCATAAAAATTAAATAAATAAAAGTAAAACAAAAAAGTACACAATATTGTTGAAATGAAAGAAATAGTTCCATACATTCACAAACTCCCAAAAGACACATTTCTTAACAGCTTCTCCAATAGTATTGAAATTTTCACTCAATCGCCTTAACTTTTCATTATGAATGAATGCTTTCTCAATATACACCTTCACAAATCCAGGTGGAACTCCCTCTTGATCACTTATATCGACAACAACACCTTCAGCAATAATTTTTTTGGATATTTGATGAAAAAAAAATGAACCCGTTCCCAATCTGCAATTAAAGTGATTCAATAATAATTTGATCATCTTTGGTACATTTACACGGGGGATTACACAATTATTCTTCAAAGATAATTTGAAAGTATTATACATGCCTGAAATGACTTAGACATACAATCAACCATAAGTTCTCCGTTTTTCGATTTTTCACCACCCACCCACATTATAAATCATACCCAACAAGTCAACATAAAAAATAAATATAATAAAAGAAACTATAATTAGCAACTTATAAGTATGTCTAATCAAATAAATTAAAAGAGGATCAAGAAATGAAATATTAAAACAAAACAATAAAGAGATTTAAAAAATAAACTGCTATATAAACAAAATACTTATTGTTCTTTTTGACACAACGCCTCTCAATCCACTTAAAGTGGGTATTTGAGAGCTTGATGCACCTGGAACCTATGTATTAATTGTGAGAATTGTCAGAATTATATATATATATATAATATATATATATGTGTGTGTGTGTGTGTGTGTGTGTGTGGGTATATACATTAATAAAATACATTTATTACTTACTTGAGTTGTCATTGTCAAAACATGAGAGAGTGTAGGTAGACGACTTATGAGCCCTTCCAACTTCTGATTTAGAGAAGTTACCTTCTCCTTTTCCAACCTTAGTTGATCTTTCTCTTGATTGAATACTCCTGCATTTTTTTTATTTTTTCTTTTTCCTTATATCAATCAATCCTTAAGCTTTTTTATTTCTTCTTTTTCCCGTACAAAACTGATGTCTGCAATTATATTTTCATCTCTCTACTTTCCTGTTCGTCCCGTCATCTGTCCATATTTCTCCTCTCCCATTACATTCTTAAAAATTTGGTCCTTAAATTCCTTGCTTCTTTCTACCTTTGGCTTCTTAGATAACTCCCTAGTAAAATGTGTCTGAAAAGATTTACGTTAGTAAAAAAATTTAGTAAAATACATGCATTTATGAACATCTTGTTAGACTACACAAGGCCTAGCATTTATGTAAAATACATGCATTTATGGCAATTTAATTTTTCACTACAGAAATTTCTACAGGAGAAAATACTGCAACAGAAATTTGTAGCAAAATCCAACAAAACTGCAGCAAAATTTCTGCTACAATTACAAACTCTAGCATAATTCTGCAAATAGTTTGTTTGTAGTAGAATTTTCTACTTCTACTTTTGTTTGCAACAAAAGCAGAAAAACAGCAGCAGAAGTAGAAAATTCTGCAAACTGCAGAAACTTTGAAGCAGAAAAAACCATCCAACAACCACCATTAAAATCTAACAAGAAAGACACTATTCATTCAGATCCACATCTAACAAATATTCGAAAAAACCATTCAACAACATCTATTCAAATCCAACAACAAAAGACAATCCATTCAAATCCAACTACAACAACTTCCAACAAACATCTGAAAAAATCACCCAACAACAAAAAGACCATCCATTCAAATCCAACAACAATCATTTAAATCCAAAACACACAAGACGATCCAACATTAACATAAACTTACGTGTAAGTCCATTGTGTCATCATCGTCCTCAATGCCTTTTCCACGGGAGCGAATCAAATATCAAGGGTGCTAGGATCTGTGTCTTTCATCATCATCTAACAAAATATGGTGATATGAAAAAAAAACTTAAATTTGAACTTAAACACTCATAAAATAATAAGTAGTCAACGGGAACGAAAACTACACCTCGTGCTCCATAATTGCAAATGAAGTCCTCCCAGTTCAATGAAGACATTGCTTCTTGAAAACATTTATCGAATTCTTCCTAGCAATTTTCTATCAAATAAAATGGAAATAGTAATGATAATATTTTTCTCCTCAAAATAATACATGTAATGAAAATTTTTCCTGCACATCCTCATCTGTCCAATACATTACCAGTTTCGTCCATTGATCAGGTTCTATACACTCAGCTGGTGACCATGAAATACTGAGTCATCAATGTGGGGTAGGAAGTATACTCTTTCTCCATGCTCGGTCATCAATTACGTCTATTGATCTAGTTTCATCTCATTCTTCCACTTTCTCCATTTATCCTTGATATCTGTCAACTATACTCTTCACTTCGAGAGCTAACTATTACGTCCATAAGATTTTATACACAATTAAGAGACTAATTTATAATTATTAAGAAATTTAATTCTAATTATAAATAAATTATATATTGAAATTCAAACATATTAAAACTCGAACAGAGTAAATTGGGCCTCATAATAATATTTAGGGTCAAACTATATTAACTAAGAAACTAGGAAGGACGTAATGGAATTTTAAAAAAGGTTAAATTAAATAATAATCATAATAATATAATAAATACATATAAAAAGAAAAAGAAAATATAATATATATATATATATAAAAGAAAGAAGAATTGGGCGGGTGGGGCCATCATCTCCACCGCAACACTCCAAGTATATATAATAAAAGAAAGAAGAAGTGGGCGGGTGGGGCCATCATCTCCACCGCAACACTTAATATATTATATATATATATATATATATATATATATATAATATGTATTGAGTTTGCAATATTGTTTCCCCATTTGAGTGCACATATACACACACAAAATCCTTTTTTATTTTCGGACGACGATGAACATGTATGACTTTAGTTTTAAATTTTTTATTAATTTATATAATTATATTATTTAATTAGCCCATTTACTAAAAGTAATTTATATTGACCGGTGAATTGTTTAATTGGAGTATTTTATAATTTTGTTAATTTAAATTAGTGTTGAATTAAATGTCCCAATTAACTTAAAAATGCTATAGTTGGTTAATTAAATTATTAGATTTTATAGATTTAATTATTACTATAGTTTATTTACTAAATTTTATTGGCCTATTAACCAATTGTGTAATTATATGTATTGGTGTATAATCAAATTGTATAATAATAAGAAATTAATAGAAAATTCATAGGAATATTCCAAAAATTATGTTTAAGGATATGTTATTAGAAAGGGAAATGAGGATTTAATTTATACTTTAATATAGGGAATGTTATTAAGAACAATAATTATAAAAGATATAAGGGGTTTATTAAACGAATTCTTATGAATTAATCGATAAATTAAATATATACCTGGAAAGCTAGTTTGTTAGAAAATAACGGTACGAAAAATTTATATTTTGATAGAAATGAAATATTAAATGATAAATTAAAAATTGTACAAATAATATGTAATGTTATATTTAGAAATTACAATATTCTTAATATATCAATTATATGCATTATAGCTCGTTATAGGATTCGGAGATAAAGTAGAGGATTGAACGACTTCCTATTTGCTAGTAAGGCGTTGTAAAATCGAGGTAAGTGAATAATTAGTATTATCTATATATGTTCCCTTTCTTTGTGATATTACGTTTATATAAATATGTGGTTTGTGCTGAAGCTGATTTATCTGGATGATTTAATTCGAATGATGATATTGTGTACGTGGTATGAACATATTGAAATATTATATTTGTTGAGTGGTGTGTTGTTGTTGCAGGTAAATGAAAGTGCGTTAATAAATGACTTCATTTTACTAGCTGCTTACAATAATGGTGATATGGAAAATGAGGGAGTTACGGGAACTAGATTTAATTATTATGTGATTACCCCTTTGATTGGTACCAAAGGCTCTTCGTGGAAAAAATAATTGGCCTTGGTTCTCTATGTGGATATATTGGCCTCGGTGGCTCTATGTGGGAGAAAATAAACGGTCCCGATGGCTCTTCGTGGATAAATTGGCCTTGGTGCTCTTCGTGGAAGGAAATAAACGACACCGCTGGCTATATGTGGTTTATAAATGGGGTAATTCACTTATAAAAGGTGGAAATGTGAGATGGAGTTGATGGAGAAAAATACTATATCATCTTCTAGTAAGCAGACTAGGAGAAAAAACGTCTAATTGATTGATTTATTGTGAGTTGGTTATGTTGTGCAATAAAGTTGATGATGTTGGGGTTGAAGTTAATTTGACTGTATATTAGATAACGTTTATTTGTGTTGAAACTGAATTAAGTATACTATACGTATATTGCTTATTTTATTTTATCTGGACTATATTTGATGTACATGTATAGATAGTGTCAGTTATTTGCTTATTTAGTTGAAGGCTCATCCTCTGCTAACATTTTTCAGGAGTAGATCTTGAGGTGTCTGCTTGTCGATGGTTAGGTCCAAACACCGCATTCAGTCAGGTCGAGCCAGTATGTGATTTTCATCTAACTTATCAGTTTTAAGAATATAGAAATTTACATTTTTGGGATGTATATAATTGGGTGAGAGGAATAGGAAAATGGGGCATCGGTAGAGAAGCAGGCCTATTGATCTTTTAAGACATGGTTTGATAATGCTGTTGTGTAGTAGTAGTTGATGATGTGCCATAATTATACTAATATGACACTCGTCGGTGTGTCGATTTTTATTGCATGATAGTGTGACGTTGTGATTACGTTTGCTGGTAAGCTTGATTATGTGGCAATAGTCTATATACATATAGACGGTTACACAAGGGTTCTACTTAGGAGGGTATGATAATCAGGGGGCAGATATAACCGCCAGCTAGTATTTCTATGAGGCAGGTGAGATGCATACAATTGTGACTACTTGGATATTGTTCGTATGTTAAATAAATGGATTGAAAGTTCAGCATTTTACGATTAACATCAATTATCACTATCATCCCCTTACGCACTTTAATATACTATTCCACTCCACATAGTACTTCGCGGATGTTCTTAGTTTCATTCGAAATGATATTTAACGTGTTTAATCTACTTATGCTTCATAAATCAGATTATCAGTGAAAGTTTTTGATAGTTTAAACAAGGACCCATAATAAGAACAGCAAGTTTTACAATACTAATTACTGACTCAGCACAACATTCCTCTTAGAGACGGCTATGGGGACTGCCAATAAGTTATCATATTAACCCCTTGACTCACTGTAGACACACAATTCAAGTCTAGAGAAATCCGTTAAAAACCTACAAATTATTACGGAAATTGTTCGCACTCTTGTATTAAGTGTCGGGTGATAATTTCATTATTAGTAGTGTGTACTATGATGTCAATTGATCTATCGAATTTGAAATAATGAAATAAACAAATCAAGTTTGCCTTGCACAGGAGTTCTTAAGGGCCTTATAGAATTTGAAGTTTCTATGGGAATCTGTTGGTGCTGTATCTTAAGAACAATTATGAGGAAGATTGAACATAGGCTTGGTTAAATAATCGGTCTGAAAATATTTTATGCTGGGTGGCAGAGTGGTAATGTTAATCTACTTAATTTGTTCTTAAATATGTATTTCTGGGTGTAATGAGAGTAATGGGAAATCCGCGTGGACAACGCCGATCTAGTCACCCATTTCATACTACTGAAATTCTTTCGTCGTAAATTGGGCTAACTACTCGTTTAGACGGCTCTTCTCGCGATTGCTGATTGCTTCTGCCTTGTTCTAGATACAATATATTGTATTTTTGTAATATAATATCCTATTGCTTTGCGCATGGTGTGGCATGCCATTGAATATGCTATGTTCCTTCTCTCATTATATTTTGTGGAATTGTATATACCTTGAAATAGGTCTCGGTTTTGTCTCCATAATTGTGGCTACGTTTGTGGTAAATATTTGGCATCGCTCAAATTCAGTTAAATGTGACCGCAGAAATGAGTGGTTGTTGAGTGGAGACTTAAGGTGAATTATATGTCTGAATACATTCATGTTGTGCGATATTAACTACTTTGGATTAAGAAAACATGAGTCTAAATTGGAGCGTGGATATTAGAGTTTTACTCTCTGAGCAAAGTGGGTGTATCCATAAAGGTAAGTAGGATAATCAATTTGGCCTCAGAGTTTGATATTTCGAGTGTCGGAGTGTGCGTGATTACTTAGACACCTGCATTGCTGATGTAATATGTCATACCTGGAGTCTTTTGAAAAAGGAAACTAGTAAGTGGGAGTTCCAGTGAGTTTAATATGGCTTGAAGCTTATGATCTACACTTTTATTCTTTGGTTTTTCAAAGTACTGTTATAGGATTAATTTGTGAGTTTTCAGATCTTGGGCGTGATTAAAGATTCCACTGATCATTGACCCTGGTGGGCATGTTCTGTTGTAAAGGGGTGGAAGTCAAGCCCAACGATACATTTGCAGCAAATTCCTATTTTGATTCGAAAAGATTGATCTCGAGTACCATTTAGAATTATTATTTGTTTGGTCATGTGTTCTCATGTAAAGAGAAATATAGCGAAAGAGTAATCACAATAATCTATGGACAGATTTATAAAATGGCAGCGGTGTTTATTGGCCAGCAGAGCGAGTGCATAGTTTTTTTAGACTGATGAGATACAGTTTGGTTATGATGATTGTTTTTGCTGTGCAGCAATCGGTAAAAGTGGCTATCCCCTTGCGCTGTCTGGCTCATAAACTGCTTTCTTTAGTTAACTTAGAAGCGGATCCCAGGTTCGATTGCTTAGTCGTGTCGTAAAGCGCTTTGTCTCTACATTCTCATATACTGATGTTTCTCAGTCCTGCTGCACGCGATTAAGATACCGAGATCGGTAAAAAAGTTGCATAATATGAAGATACAAAGAAGGATTAAGCGCCATTTGGATTCTGGATTGTCTTATACATATATATTAATAATCTATCTGTAACAAGTCGAAAATCAATAGGTCCATTCTCTTGATTTGGGATTATATAAACAGTGAGAAGTGGTAGCGACGCGGGATGAGCAATAATGTCCTCTATCTACATGGAGGGTTCTAAGGAACAAGCATTTGTAGTGCAGCTTGTACGGTTAAAATTGTTTAGCTCGCTTTTGGACAGAGGCCTAGTATGTTGGGTGGATGAGGTGAGCCAATTGAGTTAGCAATAAATTGGAGGTTGAGGGTTGCTTGAAGAAGAAATTTAAAAATGTAGCTCTTATGAGGTCTGCTTATAGAAATTTGCAACTAAGATGCAGGAACGCTCACTGGTTACAAGTAAGCTCAAAACATGCAACAACCTTAGTTAATGGGAATTGTCATTACAGCACTTCTTCGAGGGAGTTATTTTCCTAGTATTAAACTGCCGAGCAAGTTATGGAATTCACGCCTCACTCGACTTAATAACATTCTAGGTTGGTCACCAAATGGTCAAGCAAGGTACACGTATTTTGATATTAGGTGATTATTCCAAATAGCAGAGTTCGATATTTACAGGCCAGAGCCCATATTAGTTTGACACGGATAGTTACAACACAAACTCATTATAGGAACAATTTCCTTCGATTGCCACCAATCCAAGTGATTGACATGCGTTTTACTATATCTAGTAAAGCCTCAGCCACATTTGAACCACAGAATAACTGTCGTTCATCACGATAATGTGTCCCTTAAATGGGGATTTTTAAACCTGCCGTCTAGTCATAACTAAATCATACCTCATTTTCTTACAACTCGCAGCAGAAATTCTATCTCAACTTAATCAAGCACATAAGAAGAAACCCATTGAAAAAATGATATCAGAGACTTCACCGAACACAATAAACTAAGCAATGTTGATGCAGCACGCAGCACGACCCACACTACAGACATTTTGGTGCAAAATACACAGAAGAGAACTAAACATGATAAGAAGAAATCGGAGAAACAGGGCGACGACTACTAGTAAGAGAACTCAGCAGAAGAACTGAAAATCATGGATGACGTCAACCAGAACTACCTCTAAATTCTTCTCAGTGCGTCACTCACGAAAGCTATAGCTTAGGTTTCCGCTGCGAGAAACCAAAACTTCGTCATAGTAGAGATTGAAAATAAGGGAAAGTGTAGGTCTCACAAATGACTCCCTCACAATCTGAAAAGTAGATCTTCATACTTCCCACTGCAGATACCACATAAAAAGCCTCATACTATGGGGATGCAGTGAAAGTTCGCCATTTCTTAGTGTGAACAGCATTCGAGTTGAAGAGATTGAGAGACGATAGGCTGTGGTTGTTTCATTTCTATCTAGCAATATCTCAACAGTTAAGAAGGTCGTGTATGCTTTCGCACTTATCTAAAATTACAGAAAGTGTCTCACAGAAGTTAGAAGGGAGGAGAGACCCTGAATTTTTTTTGCCATAGATTCTGCTTGCCTATTTCCTCCTATCGTGCTATGACATGCTATATTCAATATCTATAGGTAAACCATTCTCTGTGGTAATACCAATGGAGTGTCGCTTGGCCTCTGCGAGGATAGGCGAGGATTTGTTGTCGGTTCAAAGGAATAGAGGAGTCCGCGACACAACCACTCTGCTATGTGCGCTGCATACTGCAGATCGACCAGAACATCGTCTTCCTATTAATGTGATCTGTGCCTTAAATATATGATAGTGATCTGAAGATATATAAGCGTCCTCCTCCATACGTATTGTGCTTGAATTAAATAGCAAAAGGACTAAATAGACGCGCATATGTATAACTCACACTATACAGGTCGTGTGATCAGGAAAGAGCTAGATAGGACTCGTGGCCGAGCAACGCACGAAAGATTTCCGCTATCCGTCAACTCTTGCTTCTGTCATTTAAGTTAAAAAATACTCGGACGTCTCTCTCTTAACATTAACTAACCTGGTTCATTTTCCACTTCTGTGACAAAATTGGTTACGATTCACAAGGAAGGGGAATTCAGTTGTTTTGTTTTCTTTTTTTGGTGAAATGTTTATGGGTACCTATTAATGTCGTGATTAATATAGTGATATTTCGTTTCTCGTTCATTCCTCCGTATAATTTATAAGCATCTATGCGTGAATCCTCTAAAATATATTGCAAAAAATCTTTATTATTGTGCACCCTAGAGCGCCGTGTACACGGGCCATGCTAGCATAGACTATAGTATCTTAATTCTTATCCAATACTAATGTTCTATATAGATCAAAAAGAAGACTATCCTCTTTAACCACGCCATTTTGAAGATGGCGTTTATATTGCATACTTTTTAACATGGGAGAGAAGATGAACCAATCTTTTGTGTGTTTCGCTTTGCCAGAGCTATATCAAAACTCACTCTTCAAATAATGACATTGTGTGAAATAGATAGAAAGTAATCTCTTTTCTCTTTATTCCTTCTTGTCTTTATCCTCAAATAAAATTTTATCAAAAATATGTGACCGTGTGCTCTAATCAGTTGGAGATTCAAATTGAGGGTGTATTGTTTCCACTATGTTTTCTTCTCTGCCTTCTTATCCACGCCTCCTAACTCACCAACCTGTTTAGCAGCTCCCCGGGCGGACTCGAGCTACATAATACGCACAATTTCCTATCCTTCCATATATTCCTTACCATATCACTTTTCACTGCTGACTGCTTACACCGACTCACTTTTTCTCATTAATTTTTCTACAATTTATTTTTATTTAAAATTTATTTTATTTTTATATGTTCTTTTAATAGATGATTTATCTTTTCTGCTAGTATTTATAGGCAATTAAGAGAAGGAAGGTATATTTGCGTGGCTTTTAACCTTTTTGTATGTCTTGCTCTTTTTCGCATTGGTGTTCACCTCCTCTTTATTTATTGTCTATTTTTCTTTAATACAATCATATATCTTTTCTACATATAATTATTGATACATAGATGAATAAAGATGTTCTTTTTTACGTGTAGTTAGTATCTTTATATTAATTCTTTCTTGAGTTTTATTAAAACTATTTGTAAGGTCCCTTCTACTATTTAGTTATATATATTAAATAGAAGGGATAATTATAGGAGGTAGTTTTTTGTGTACACTCACTACTTACACCTGATACCAATAATATTATGAGATATTCGTACAGATTATAGTAATTTTTTATTGTCACCTAATGTAATTTTTTAGAAATATAATTTTTATCTAGCATTAATTTTGGGCAATTGTTATTATATGCTATTCTCCATGGTTCATCTAATTCTCTCCGTTTTATTCAAATTAGATTATGAGAAGATCTCTCTAATTATCTCTAATGAGGCATTCTCACATTTCTTATTTTGATCAATATTTTGATCAATATGAGTTATGTTATTCTCTAATATCAAAACTTACTACTGAAAGTGAAATCGACATATGTTTCATCCCCCATTTAACTTCTGACTAAGGTTTTTTCTCTCGTACATTATTTTTATAGAAATCGTTTCTTCTGTGAATTGACAAGGACGCCTACGGAATCAAAATGAGGGACTTTTTGATCTATACAAAAACTGTTGGTAGTAAAGGATCAAGAATATGGTAATTTGGATTTCATTTTTAAGCGATGGCTCTATAATCTTAAACCATTTGTATTGGATATATTTGCTTTATCTTCAACTCTCATATTTATAAATAGTATCTTTCTTCTCGTATAGATATTTTGACCTCAATTGGTGAAAGGTATTGTAATGTCTCTTTCCTTCGATAAATTAGTTTTCTTTGAATCTCAGTATTATTCTTCCAAATATATTATACAATTTTATTGTGGTTAATCACATTGTTCGCAGGGGTAGAATGTGGGATTTAATTAACTTTTACTTTGCACGCTATTCCTTAATCTTATTTCTACATATACTTTTTAATGCCTTTATTATTGTGGATTTGGATCAAGTGTCATTGTAAATATTTTTAACAAGGGAGTTTGAACATTTTTGGTTGAATGAGTATAGAAGATGTAAAAGGCAAATACAAGAAGAGGAGATTATGTAATATTGAGCGTGTGGATGAATACGTGTAAAGAACGGGTCGTGGTATAATTTTGAGCAGGATTTAGCTTAGGTCTCAAGTTTGTGGGGCGATCTATTGTATATATACTCCGCGGATTTCAACAAATTATCACAAAATAGAACAGATTTGACTACTAAAGATTTTTTACAATAAGTAGTTTTTGTGTTTATGTGGTTTATTGTAAGGCTGTATGTGCTCGCGTATTACTTGTACTAATTTGCTCATACCAACTCAGCCTGGATCAGTTAGTTCAAAGTAATCTTGGTGGGTGTTCTATAGATTGATTACAAAAATAAGCTTAATTGATTTGTACTCTATTACATTGGTCTTGCCTAATGTATTATTTTATATGATGGTAATGTACGGTGATATGATGGTGAAGCATTTCAGTTGGAAAATGAAGCAAGTAACGAAAGCTGGAGTCAATTCAAGAAGCATATCAGTAATCTGCTTAATTATAGCTGAATATGTCTTAATCATCTCTTTAGTTCAAAAGATACACAAAAAATCTTTCACCGTCTGTCCTTTTACCTTTTCTCTATTGATGTATCATATTTGTAACGAAGTGTACGTATACTATATTTAGATACGACTTGGACAAGTCCAGTAAAGGCACCGATTGAATCGATTGAGACTTTCAGAGAGTTTGTATTAACAACCTGTGCATTTGATTTTTGTGATCAACTTAAAAGTATAGATAATTCTCAATTATAATTTATTATGTGCGAGGGAACCACGTGCCACTGTTGCTAGTATATATATATTGTAGGTTAATGTCTAATACATAACCTAATATGATATGTGGACTAGTATATATATTTCCTATCATTGCCGACCCCTTCAAATTGACCTTGTCTTCAAAGAGTTGGTGTTGCAGCCCAAAATACCTCGCATTGGCCCAATACGAATATTGCAGCAGCAAATCAATGGATTTCCCCAAGCCGAACATCTACCTCCTTAGGTCCAAGCCCATAAAGAATTGGGGGTGTGGGAATTTGCAATAGGAAATTATCTCATGGACCAGCAGCGGCGAGCGGAGCAAAAACGCCTTTGGTGAACGGTGCTAACCGACTAAAACCACGGATTTTGGATTGGAGTGGCAGATGGAGGAAATAAGCCAGTGAGCAGAAGAAAAATGGTGGAGGGCGAGGGTGAGTGGTGTCGCCGGTGAGCTCAAGACGACGAAAAACACGGAGGAACGGTGTGACCGGCGCAGCACAGCGTCTGGCTCAAGTGTGGGAACGACGCTGCAACACCATTGACTGGCGGCGCGTAGGTGGGTAGGCGGCGGATGATGGGGGCAAGCAGATACACTGACGACGAAGAGGTAGGCTGAGACGATGGTGGCTGCGAGCTCCGAGAACCTGAGGGTGATGAAAATTATGGCGAAGTGAGGGGGCGTCTGTGTGAGTCAGTGAGTGGAAAGAGGGCATCGGGGCAAAGAAAGAGGCGGCGAAGGCGGCGTCAAAGAAAGGGGCAGTGATGGTATATCAAAACTTTACCGCGATCAAAGACAAAAGAGCAGTGTGAGGCAATGATGGTGGACTTGCTACAGAGGAGATGGCGATGCTTCCTGAAAGAATGGCTGACGAATATCCTTCCTCGATCAAAGATAACGGTTGTCGGGCCTACGCAGAAAATATTTGATAATGGTAAAGGCCCTTGTGTAGCTAACAGAACGGAGAAGTGGGCGGTGGCGGTGGCATGGGCTAGTGCTCTGAATTGGGCAAAAGAAATTGATTTGGTGGTGTTGATTAGGAAATAGGAGGATGGAGGTGAAAAAAATGAGGAGAAACAAGGAGGTGAGAAAGTTTGGGTTCAGTGGCGCTGAAGAAAAGAGCAAGCTGATGTGGTAGTTGTAGGATGATGTTGTGGGTGTGCTTATGTTTTTACAGTCTTGGGAGTAGAAACTACCAATGAAGGAATAGGCGGCGAGGGAGGAGGAAACGACGAAGTAGGTGAGCTGACTAGCTGAGGGAAAGTGAGGGAGATTTGGTGGCACACCTCGTCAATGGCCGCCATGACCAAAGCAAAGCAAGCATCAACAGCAAATTTGGATTCTTGCAAAGCCACTGTGAGGGACGTGACGGAATCGTGGAGGGGGTTGGGAGCGTGAGCCGCCATGGAGGAGGCGAAGATCAAAATAAAAGCACCAATTTTTCGATATCAAAATAAGATTTGACGATTTTTCCTATTCGAGCTAGGAAAGAGGTCCAAAAGTAGAGGGAGCAGACTGAATTTTCTTTGAAGATTTTGTTTGCCTATTTCCATGATTATAGCACTAATTTATAAATATTTTGGTATAATTTGTTCATAAGAATAAGATCGACCAACACTTGGTACTCATCCAAACCGTTCACTAATATTTGTTAAATATATAGTAGTACTAAGATATATATATATATATATATATATTGTATGTTAATGTCTAATACATAACCTAATATATGATATGCGGGCTAGGCCTGTCAATGGGCCAAATTTGCCCAGGCCCAGACTCATTGTAATGGGTCTAGACCTAGACCCAGGCCCTTTATCTTAAATCAGGCCCAAACCCAGACCCAGACTCATAAAATTAAAATAATTGGGTCTGGGTCGGGTAAAAGACCCGTTTTGACCCGTTTTACCCGAATCCATCCCCAAATTAATCTTCAGACTTCACAGTTCTCATCGATGATCGATCTGCTCACTGCTCTCTCATTCTCTTGACCCATCTCCACGATTGCTCAATCCTTCTCAAAACCCGCCTCTGCCACCACCTCCACCGCCGCTGTCGTCGACGCTACCACCACCTCCACCGTCGCCGACACCCGTCGTCGCTGTTTTCGTTGCAACCTCAAGGAAAAAGTAAGTATTTTACACTAAGAAAAATTCCATCTCATTGCACTAAAACTTTTGGGTTTTTTTTCTTTTTGTTATATGGGTTCTCTTAATTCTTGATCAAAACTAGAAAATTTATTGATTTATATGTGAATTCTTTTACCGTGTTTGGTTTATATCTGCGATTTGTAATATAGGGTTTAAGTCTACAAATTTAAAACTCTATATAAATTTTAAAATCCCATCTCATAGTTTGATCAGATAGTGCAAAGAATTATGCTATTATGCTATAACCAATTTTCGAAGAGAACTTCTAAATTGTGTAACCCCTGATTTTATGTTATAAGGCTGTAAGCATACAGGAACTTGGAATTAGTTGTGGTCTATAAAAACACATTGAATGTGGATTCTTTGAGTTTAGTAGTGGGTGTTTTTTTAGTTGCTTTTTGCTTTAGTTGAACAATTCTTTTCATAACTTTTGATAAATGAGAGGAGCCTGTTTGTTGTAGAAATATATAGATTGTTCTTGTTGTAAAAATATGTTATGTGATTTGTATGAATATTTACTGCAGTAACTACAGAATGCACACAATTCACCATTTCAATTTAGATTAACAAATAAAACATATTTATTAGAAAGAATATAAGTGCAAAATTTTTTTTATTAACATTTCAATTTAGATTAACAAATAATTAATAATAGCATATATAATTTTTGTATGTTTTTCAATGTCGACATCTCGTAGTGAGTCTAGCCAACCAACATCACTTCATAGCTCTGGGCATAGTGGGGACAACGAAGAGGTTACTAATCAATCTAGAAGTAGTAAAAGAAAGCAATCAATTGTGTGGGAGCACTTTACGAAGGTTAGAGGCGTAAATGATTCTCTACATGCTAAGTGTAATTACTGTGAGAAACTTTTATCGGGTGGTTCTGCATACGGGACTACCTATTTGAAAAACACTTGAACAATGCATGTCCAAAATTCAAACTAGAGCACAGAATTGGTTTAAGTGGAAGTCCTAGAAATGAGTTCAAATTTGAACAAGTTAAAAGTCGAAAAGACTTGGCAATTGCTTGCATTAAGCACAAGCATCCATTTAATATAGGAGAACATGAGTATTTTGAGATATTTTTGAGTGGCTTGAATCCAGATTTTAAACTTCCTTGCCGAAATACCATTAAGAGTGATGTGATTGAAGTATATGAGGAAGAAAAGGTTAAGATTTACAAATTGTTGGATGGGCTTAGATGTAAAGTGTCTTTGACTACGGATATATGGACTTCCGAACATTCACATATTGCTTATTGTTGCTTGACTGTGCACTTTGTTGATGATAGTTGGGAATTGCAAAAGAAAATCCTTGCTTTTAGAAAGATGCCATATCCACATGATGGTGAAACATTGTTTAGTTTTATGAAAGAAATGATCTTGGAGTGGAATTTGGATAAGAAGTTATTTTCAATTGTTGTTGATAACGCTACAAATAATGACGTTATGATTAGAAAGGTGAAAGATTGGATTCTTTATGACTTGTTGGTTGCACGTGATGTGGACTTATTGCACGTAAGATGTAGTACACATATCTTAAATTTGATTGTGCAAGATGGATTAAACGAAATAAGGGGACTAATTGATAAAATACGTGAAACTGTGAGATATTTGAATAAGTCCCCTGCTGCCAGTCAAAAATTTGAAATGGCATTAAGCCAGTGTAACTTAACTGATAAGAGACAAGTCGCTATGGATGTGCCTAATAGATGGAAATCTACTTATGAGTTACTTGCTACAGCTTTGCCATTAAAGGAAGCATTTTCTCGATTACAAAGAATAGACAAAAACTATCATTGTAATCCATCTGAGTCTGAATGGGATGTAGCCGGAGTTGTGCACGAATGTTTACAAATTTTTTATGAAGTTACTCATCACTTTAGCGGTCGCAAGTATCCTACTTCGAATGTATTTTTTCCTGATATTTGTGAGATTCATTTGAAAATGATCGAGTGGGAAAAAAGTGACTATGATTATGTTAGAAGGATGGTTAGTAGAATGAAACAGAAGTTTGAAAAATACTGGGATGAATGTTGCTTGGTCTTGGCCGTTGCTGTGGTTTTTGATCCTGTGTTAAAATGAATTTGGTGGAATATTTTTATTCTAGGATTTATGGTACAGAAGCTCATTTATATATTCAAAGAGTTCGCGATAAGTTGGTTAATCTGTTCATTGATTACGGGGGTAGCTGCGCCATCTCGGTGAATGAATCAAATGTGATAAGTAGCTCGGGAGTAGAAACATGTGCTTCTCTACGTGATTTTGATAGGTGGTGTTATGAATCACGAGTTTCGAACAATCAAAAGTCTGAATTGGAGAGCTACTTAGAGGAGGCTAGATTTCCAAGAGCAGAGACATTTAATATCTTGGATTGGTGGAAAACCAATAGTCCTAGACTACCTGTATTGGTGAAGATAGCACGTGACATTCTGGCAGTCCCAGCCACTACCGTTGCATCAGAGGCGGCATTTAGTGTCGGTGGTCGTATTATTGATGAATCACGTACGTGCTTGCTTCCAGATGCAGTAGAAGCATTGGTAGTAGCTGATGATTGGATCGAATCAATTCCCAAAAGGAGTAAGTAAAATTAAATACATTTTTAGTATTGTTAATCTTGTATTTATTAATATAATTTATTTTCTATTATATTTTGGCTAATGCAGCTGTTCATATGGAATCATCTGGAACTCAAACAGATAACGCTTAAAGTTATGATATATAAGGTTGGCAATTGTTTTCCTTTTATTTTCTTTTACCGAGTTTGATTTTATATTTTTATATTTTAACTACTTTGACTATTTCTATTTCATGATAGGTGGTGTCACGAAGGCTCAATTATTGCAAACTGTGGAAGAAGAAAGAGAGTGAAGTTGGTTGCTAATACTTTTTTTTTTTATATATTGGACAGGTTGCACTTTTAAATCTTGTATTTGCATGTGTAAAGTTGAATTTGTTGGAACTTTTTCATCGTACCTACCAATGTAATTTCATCATATTTACTTCATGTATTATGTATATATTGTTGGGATATAATATTATTAGTGGTTATTTTAGTTCTTTAAATTTTTTACTTTACATCATGAGTGTCTTTGTATGAAGTTAAATGCATTCTTCTTTATTTATGGTCATATTCACTCTTTGGATCATTGACTAGAGTTGGTTTGTATTGTTTATTTGTTTGGATCATTGTAGCACTGTTGCTGCAAGAGAGAGAGAGAGAGGAATTTAGGTCCAAGAAGAGCTACAACACTGTAGCAGCAAGAGAGAAAAGAAAAAAAAAAAAGGTCGGGTCTGGACCCGACCCGACCCGAAAATTCGGGTCTGACAGGGCTTATTCGGGTTCGAGACCCATTGGGTCTCGGGTCGGGTCGGGGCTGGGTCTAAGAATAAAATATTCATTGGGTATTTATTTGGGCCTGGGACTGGGTAGGGGATTGCCTACCCAATTACAGGCCTAATGCGGGCTATTATATATATTTCCTATCAGCTTCTCGCGATTTTTAGCTCAAGAAATCGATCGACCCGATTGCAATTGAGATTGGCTTCTTCAAGTTGATTAATTAGTTCTCGACGATTGATTGTTCGAAAAATGCTTTCTTCGAACAATAGAGATGGATGTGGAATAATGAAATTTAGGATGTTTTGTCTGAAGAACTTTAACAAAAGTTAGGGTTTTTTGGGGTTTTTTTTTTTATTTCAATTTGGGGGAAGATATTTTAGTTTTGGAGTCAATTTTATTATTTGTGCTATAATTAATAAAGATTTAGTAGCAAAAAATCAGAAAACGACGTCGTTTAATTCACCTTCTTTTCTTATATCAGACGATTTTTTAGTAATCATATTAAAAAGTAGAAACAATGTTGTTTTATTAGGAACTATTGCTACACAGTCAAATTCGTAGCAAAAAGTAGCTTTGATATGAGGTATTTAGCGTACGTAGCAAAATAATTAGCAGCAAAAAGCCTTTTTTCCTATAGTGTATAGAATTTATGGAGTTATCCTAAACTAAAAAATTATTTTATCTATAAAGGTATAATTGAAAAGCATTCACTAGAGAAAAAATAATTATTGGCTACAAGTTTGATAGCTATGGATTAAAAATCGTAGTAAATAATTTCTATTAACCACGGTTAAATAAAATCGATACATAAATATAGATTTTCTACCACAAAAAAGTTATTTGCTATGGCTAAGAACCATGGCAAATACTTTTAGCCACCATCGCAGATACTACGGCCACAATCATTGAATGACCTATGACTTTTTTTATTTTTAACCATGACAATTAGCCGTGGTTAAATATTTTTTTTTTTTTGTAGTGATTGTTTTGGTATCTTCAAAATGATAGCCTGACATTTTTTTTTTTAATTTTCATTTTCTCTCTCTTCTAACTTCACGTTTATTTCTCTCCTATGTACTTCCCATTTTATATATTTCTCAACTACCATATACCCTTTTCTTCTTACATTTTTTTCTAATAATTTCTCATAATCTTTTAAATATAGTCTTTATTTATCTAATTAATATATTTTAAAGAATATAATTAATTTTTAAAATTTAATATTTATTATGTGTACTCGTTCGAGTGTGCAAAATATACTAGTTAATAGTATGTACTTATTATTGATACTGTTGGCACCCAACACCATGAATTAAAGTTATGTTGTTGGGGGGGGGGGGGGGGGGGGTGTTTAATCTTTAAAAATGCAAAATAATATTTTTTTTCAAAAGATTTTAAAATTATACGTACACCCCTCTTAGAATATTTGTTGTTTACACTTGATCCACTTTTATTAGTATTTGGATGATAGATGCTAACATTAGAAAAAATAATGACTTAATTGCATTTACTGCCCCGTATATTAGGGGGTAGCAAAACAAGGACTCTAAATATAGGGGTAACAAAAAATACCCTGTAATAAAAAAAATTCTTGCAATTGTAGGACTTCGGCCACCTGATTTTTAAAAGTGGCCGGAATTTGCTTATATGGATGAATTAGCAAAATCCCCAAAAAATTACCCTAATTTTGTCCACATAAGCAAATTCCTGCCATTTTTAAAAATTCGGTTGCCAGAGTCCTACAATTGCAAAAAAAATAAAAATAAATTAAGGGGTACTTTTTATTACCCTTATATTTAGAGTCGTTGTTTTGCTAAACCCCCAAATATACGGGACAGTAAATACAATTAAGACAAAAATAATTACATAAATTTCTAATTTTACCCCTTATTTAACGCTCCTATATAATAATTTTGTTATTGTAGTAGAAAAAATATAATGATATAAACCTCATCCCATATATATATATACATATATTAAAAACTTATGTATTTTTTTTTGCTTACATCAGCATTATTTGTCCAAATCCTGACGAAAATGGGTTAGTTAAGCGTAAACGGAGGAGTGTAAGTATAGTTTCAAAATTTATTTGGGGAAAAGTAAAAGAATTTTGTACTTTTAGAGGAGGTTTAATAAGTGTAATTAATTCAAGAAAAGAAAAGAAAAGAAACAAAGTATATTTTTATTTAATATCAGAATCATAGATGAGAGTATCACTTATTTTGGATCATTTCTTTGAATGATTTAACATAATATATACAACTAATTAAACTCCATCTGATTATTGTTTGATAAACAGGAGAATAGATAGATCTGCATATTCAAGGATGATCAATCTTCATCAGTTTCATGATCACGCCATTGCCAAGAGCCGTCACTGTTTTGCACCATACCCTTATTCTCCTCACACCACCAGGAGAAGGGGATAGAATACTTTGGTTTCAAAGCCCCAGAGCCCTTGTTCACAAGAGCAAGATCTCTTTCAACTTTATCCCCGTTTTGTATAGCCAGAGTATGCAAATAACCCGCCTCCAAGTTGTGCCAAGTGTAGGTGTCCCCTGGATTCAAGTACTTAGACTTTCTACTATCGATTAATAGCTCGACCCCAATGGGAGTATACCCGACTGTTATTGGTGGTACAGTAGGCACGATATCCGGGGCATTGCGAGTCTTTAAGATGCGAAGATCTTTCATTAACTCTGTCGCGTCCCGAAAGTTTTGTCCCCGACCAATGGGCAGCCGTAGACTAAGGCTGTCACGAGGCAAGCTTTGCTTGGATTGTTGTCGGTCTTGTTATGGCCATTACATGCAATGTCTGTTGCATTCAAACATGAAAGTGCTCCTCCCAAACTGTGCCCCGTCACTGTTATGCTTATTTCTTCATCTTTGTAGTGTTCTACTAGTTCCTTCAGTTGTGATAGTACCTGGAAGTTTGAGGCGACCGTACAATTTCGTCAAATTATATATTCTGTTCTCAAGGTGAAAAATGAAAAATACCAAGGAGAATTATATATATTAGCACTCTTGATTCTGAAATAAGCAGGCTCGGCCGAATCTGAACCAATTATATGGCAAATACAATATTCTTATCATGTGATTGGCGTACAGTTTATAGCATTCATACTTCCATTCAATAACTTCATGAAACATCAGGGGTACTTATAATTATCCAAACAATAAGAAGATATTCGTAATTACGTCAAATTTAAAAAAAGCTCGTTATAATTCACCCAAAAACATACCTATGTACGTTCAATTCAAACTCACCTGATCGCGTGCGCTTGTTTTATTAAACCTAGATTTCTGGTTCTTGGACGTATAAACAGAAAGAAAACCTTGGTGCACTTTAGCATTATTAGATTCTCCAAGAATCTCGGATCCTGATACGAGAGGGAATTCGAAATCTTTCATCCACTCAATCGGCGCAATTGTTCCTCTCCAAGCAACCAAAATGTCCCTTCTTCCCAAGGCAGCCTTCCCTTCGTCGGTGGCTACAGCAATGTATCCCATCCAGTTGGATTCCTTGCACCAGGAATCTTCAGACATGGACTTCAAGATGAACGACTTCGGAACAGTAATCGCGGACGTTGCATATATAAACTTGACAACCTTGTATTTGTAGGGGTTCCCTTTAACTAACCCTACTCGAGACAACATATTCTTCCTCGAGAATTTGCTGCTCCCCACATATTTCGACAGCAAGTCTAAATCGAAAGCGTCGTTGGTGGCTTGAGCCATAGCACCATAGTGAATCAGATACTTTTGTAGATCACTGTCCAGGGGATGTAAGAGGTTTTTCCACTTATTCTCACCGCTGAGCAGCCTCCACCTTTTTGGATTTATACATTCTACCATTTTCTTCAACTCCAACCATACTCTACATTCACATTTCTCTACATGTCCTTTATATACTACTTTCTCTAGGACAAAATTGTAATTTTCATCCCAAAGTATAGGGTGATTTGCAATATTAGATAATTGTCCTTTCTAGCATCATGCAATTCTTGTGATACGTCATTGTAAGAAGAATGCCACAAGGAAGCTTTAGAGTTTGTTATAACACATTAAATAAACGACAGGTTTTTTTAGCATGGCCCTCGCTTAATACTGAGAGTCGTATCTAATTTCGAGTCTACTGGGACTGGCTCAATGGAAAATTTTATCTAAATTTAGTTTGATAAAATTAAATTAATCACATAATAAAGTATGATGTATGTAGGAAAAAATACAAGAACCTCCTGTAATATTGAAAATGTTCAAAAAATTCTTAAGCAAAATAAAATATCAATTACAGCCCTTGTGATATGAAAATAATTTCAAAAAACCTCTAAGGCCGTAGTTGGTAGTACACGCACGCTGACTGCGAATATGGGTCTCAAAAGTGCATTTTGTAGTGGGTCAAGTGTAAACAACAAATTTTTCAAGAGGAGTGTAAGTATAATTTTAGAATTTTTTGCAAAAAATGTTATTTCGCATTTTAAAGATTAACCCTTTTTTTTTTTTTTACATAACTTTAGTTCATGGTGTTGGTTGCCAACAGTATCAATAATAAGTATATGCTATTAACTATTATATTTGGTACACTCAAATGTGTATATATAATAATATTAAATTTTAAAAAAATAATTATATTTCTTTAAAAAATATATTAATTAGATAAATAGAGAATATATTTAAAGATTATGAGAAATTATTGGGAAAAAATGTAAGAAGAAAAATGTATATGGTAATTGAGAAATATATAAAATGGGAAGTACATAAGAGAGAAATAAATGTGAAGTTAGAAGAGAGAGAAAATAAAAAATTTTAAAAAATGTCAGACTATCATTTTGAAGATACCAAAAGAATGCTTTTCAATTATATAAAAAAGTAAAGATAAAACAAGTTTTTAGTTTAGGATAACTCCATAAATTCTATACACTATAAAATAAAATAAAAAAAAGCTTTTAGCTACCATAAACTCGACAAATAAAAGTAATAAAAATTCTAAACGAAGCATCAAGAAAAATACTAAAGAAAATTGAAAATAGAAAGACTATATCCTGATTTTCCGAGTTGTCTTAATGGATGCTCTCTAGAACCTCTTGCTTTTCTCCAACCTCTTTCAAAGTGATCCACATGCTTGTATGATGGTAAATGTGATGTTTTTCTCCCCCATTCTCATCATTTTCCGCCCTTTATATAGTTGAAAAGGTTGACATCGTTATAGAAAAAGAAATCGACATCTACTCTGTTTCTACTATGAGAATACAATCGTGGGATGAGAACACGATTGTCGGGTGAGAGCACGAGTAGGTCGTGTTTCGCAATCTGACTCTAAGCATGTGCAAGAACATGACCAGGTTGTGTAACTCTCGAGTTGAAGCTGAAATTTTTTTTGGAAGGAACATCTGTGTCGTGTCTATCAGGGTTGATTTTATGAATTTTATGATTTTAAATTTTTTTTTTTCTCTAATTAAACCTACAAAGAGTAAAGTACCTAAATACAGTATCTAAAAGAAGAAAAAAATACAAAGCAGTAAATTCTAAGTAGTTCTACTCAAATTGACAATAGATTGTTACTATTTTTCTATCATAAATATGTAAAACTTATCATTTAGCTCAAGTTTCTCAAAGATGACATCATTAGCTCATAGGTTTAGACAACAAAAATAAGTATTCATTATGGTAATGACCATCTTTTACGGGCCAGGGTACAATCCATATTACTCTCTGTGAGGGTTAAAATGTTTAAATGAGTCTTTGTGATAAATAAAAAAGACCACACAATCCCCTGTATTTTTTTAAAATGTACAAATTACCCCCTCCCTTCTAGAAGTGCACCCCACGCGCGAAGAATGAAAATGGGTAAACATTTTTGCTTCTGCAAGGACCAAACTACCCCTATCTTTTCAAACAATTCCAAACTGTAATTATAATATATTTTTATAATTAAATATAAATTTATGTATTTATTAAATTACACATATTTTTAAAATAAATATAAAAAATAAAATTCAAATTACATATAAAAAGAAACAAAAAATAAAGTGAACTACGGCTTTTGCTGGAAAAAGGAGGAGAAGTCATCGGAGGAGGGGAGATTAAAAGTGGGTGGTGGTGCAAAATGACCGCCTGAACTTGGGCTTTCATTGTTTATATATAAAAATAATATATTTTTATTTTTTATAAACATGATTGAATGTGAGCCGCAAATTTAAATCAGATTAAATATAAGTTGTTGATTCACAAATGGTATTCAAATGTACCAGGTGGGAGTGTACACTTTTTAAAAATAGGAGGTTGTATGGCATTTTATTTTTTTACAGGAACTTATTCGAATATTTTAAGTATCACAAAGGGTTAATATGAATTTAACCCTCATTTAAACATTTAAATTGTTACATAAGAAAATCATTTAATCTTTAATATCTAACACGCTTATTCACGTGTAGAACATATTATTTTTGTGTCTATCTTGAAGTTCCTACTCATAACTAGGTGGAGGTTATATTTGAACTTAAAATTTATAGTATTGAATGACCATCACATCTAGGCCTATCATTACCCTATCCAGACCCAAATTCTAACCCAAACCCAAACCCAAACCCAAACCCTAGAAAGACCCAATAGAATAGTGAGTATATAAACCCAGATCCACTAGAAACTACAAAAAAAGGTGGGATTTGGCATGGTTCGGACGATCATTCCAACACCGTTCCATATTAGAATGGGTATTAGCACTCATGAGGAACGGAATGTGATTGATGATGTCATGATCCTCATTGAACTAGTTGATCCTTTAAATAAAAGCATACCGCCAAAGAATTTTAAGGATCGTGTAGCTAGAATGGGGATAGTTCCCATGATGTGATTGTATTATGATACAATTGTTATATTTAATAAAACTCTTATTCAATTGTTGTGTTTTCTCACTTCAGTTGTGCACATTTAACTTTGAGAAAACAATATTGTTTCGGGATCCTAAATAAGCATAGGGCTTGTTTAATTAAGTTGTGTTGTCATGTGGGTGATAAATATGATGCATTGTAATACATGGAAGATACTACTCAACAATAGAGGACATGTCGCCATGATTCATGTATTTTGTTTCTTACTTGACTCTTTGAGATGTAAGTTTGATTATTGAAAAGATGGACCAAGTGGGATAATATTGGACATATGGTCTGACATGTTGTTTTGAAGTCAGAGCGAACATGAGATAAGCGGTGGCTATTCTCTATCTAGCGAATGTCTGATAAGCCGTGGCCACGGCTTATCAGATGTGTGCTCTCTGTCTTGCGCATTTCTAATAAGCTGCGGCCACGGCTTGTCTCTACTTGACAGTTTTGCTTAATTATGTGGTCCACTATCCAACTTATACAATTTTCGATAACCGCCAATATGTATACATGATACATTTTTTATGAAAAAATGTATGAAAAACATTGGGTTATTTTATGGATTTTTCTATGAAAAACATGATTTGAGACTTGGGTCCCCTAAAATCTTGCGATCGAAAAGAAGATACATAATCGATTTGATTGCACTTGATTTCAAAAGAATCCAACATCAACTTTTGTAGCATTTCAGTATTCTATATAAATTTCTATTTGAATCAATAGCTGAAGGTAAGTATCCTAAATTATTTCGCTTTCGCACTTAAAAATCTAACATGTATTTAATGTAATTACTATATATATGTTAGACATAAATTTTGACACCAATTATGTTGGAATATTGTTGTTTAGATGAATTTATGTTTTTTCCATCTCTTTTCCTACATCACATATATTTATGCTTACATCCACTACAAAAAAACTTCCAATTCATAACGGGAGAAACCTCCAAGATGAAACGACACCCAAAGAAAGAAGATGCACGATGATTAGCAAAAAACGAAACTATCAAAATATAATATCAACGGTAAAATAAGAGAAAATTGAAAAAAGACCAGGGTGCGGAAGATATTTGAAATCTTGAAGGTCAGAAAAGCTCCGACACGTTTGATCAACTGCAGAGAATCTGCCTTGGAATTATCCGCCATGTGAATTTACAGAGATGTGTGTTTTTACATTTGCACACTCTATATGAATGAAGTGAGGATATCAGGGAGGGAGAAAGGGAGAGGAAGATGGGGTTAAGATGAAATTTTCCAGAGTTGTGTTCTCTGGGTAGAAGCCGCAAACGAATTCCACCTGCTGCGATAAAACTTTCTACTTTAAAATGGATTCACAATTAAACATAGGTCTTGTTTACAACGGTGTATAGGATTGTAGGGCTAGGATTGAATTTCAATTTTGGTTTTAGATGGGAATTATGATGAATAGTTTTTTACTTTTTGTTTTATAATTTTTTAGAATATCGTTGATATATCAATTACGTGTTTACTAACATTCTTAAATTGAAGTGGGTTTAGACGAATTTTGTCAGTGGCTATTTAATGCAATGGGCTGTTTGGACGATAAATTGTCAGAGCATTCAATATAGTGGGTCATTTTGAAGAAAATAGGAGACAATATGGACAATTAATGGACGAAAATAGGGGATAAATGTGGAATTGCATAAAGAGACTGGCTTTTAATCCGGCACCAAAATGAGAATCTGACCAGTGTTGGTTGGATTCATATCTTGGCACAATAGATTCTAATACTGGGCCCTCGACTTTATTACCGGACTAATGGTGCATTGAGATATCCAGCCTAATACCTGCCGGTAAACAAGGCCTTATGGCAAAGTACGTTAAAAATCCTTAATTGTGCGGTCCACTATCCAACAATGAATTTTTGTATATTTGGATCTAATTTTAATTAGACGACGTCAATTTAATTTACCCTTAAATTTAAGTGGTACGTACTTAAATGAGTGTGTTAGTTTTTTAAAAAGTGATTATCAACTCCAAGGTTTAGAAAATTATTTTGAAGTGTTTGAAAGCACTATTTCTCTTTTCATTTTTTTGTTTAAAAATAAATTATTTGAGAATATTTTATCCTAATTATAATTATTTTAATTTAAATTTAGACTTGCATATTCGGAGTTCATATTGAATTCTTCAAAGAATTTAATGATTTGACATTATCGAAATTTGATAATTTCACAATTTTATATTTTTGAATTTTTACATTCTGTCCGTTACATTATTTGTTATTTTTCTTAAACATACTAGAGAAAAAATATGAATATCTTATTGTAATTGATTAATGAGGATTTTTTTTATATATATAGTCATGTAATACTTATATACATTGTTGAACAATCATATCACTTAATTAGAATATTATTTAATTCAATATTAAGTTTTTATTTAGTATTTAATATTCTAATAATATAAATGATAACTACTTGTAATACATTAAATATGAAGTACACTAATTAAATATATCTTACTTTTTTTTAAAAAATAATCATATCAACAAATAACCAGTACAATATTAAGCAACAATAATATCATTTTAACTCATAGGAACAATCAATGAATATCTTTTCAAATACTTCTTATAAGTTTTTGCAAATACTTCCAACAAAGTAAAAGCAATTGCAAAAACTCCCTTAATAATAAGGCCTTGAAAATAATTTTATCGAACATTCTATTCAAATTTGTCACTAAGAACTCGTAGGTATGAGTTTCAAGTACAATAAAATTGGATTTTCGAGGGATTCTATATACATTCAATTTTACTTCTCTTCCATCTATTTTTCCTAGCTAAACACCAAATTTGTTTTTATATATATATTTTTAGGGTAAATTACATCTACCTCCCCTGAGGTTTGTCATAATTACGAATACCCCCTCGTTGTTTGAAAAATTACAAATACCCCCCTAATTTTAACGACCATCTAACAATTACCCCAATCTATCCATTTTTTATAGTAAACTGACCAAAATACCCTTATGAATTAAAAATTATAATTTTATTTTTATTTTTTAAAAAAATATTTTTCTTATCGATTAAGGGGATAATTTTTTTTATAATTTTTAAAATTTTTCATCCATCCCATTCAATATTTTTATAAGATTTTAATTTTTTTTAAAAAAATAAAAAAATACAGTAAGGCAGAGTTGACATTTCTATATCTCTATCCAAGGATTACATAATTTTATCAAACATCAGGGGGGGTATTTGTAATTTTTCAAACAATGAGGGGTATTTGTAATTATGCCAAACCTTAGGAGAGGTAGTTGTAATTTACCCTATATTTTTACTTTCACTTCTTTTATACACTCATTTTTTCACTCTAGCCAAACAAGCCCTTAATCAAATTCAAAACATAGTCTCTGAAACTTAATAAAATCTGATAACTACTTATAATTTAGAACCGTAATTAATTTGAATTTCAACTAACATGAGTTTTATTCCACATGGCGAAATAGCAACATTCATCCCGTAATTTAGGATCTTTTCACTTTTTGTCTCGTTAGTTACTAAATTCTCACTTTTGATCGCGTAATTTTTCAAAAAGTAGCATTTTTTTATCTCATGACACATTTTTTCGTTATATATTTTAATGAAAAATAGCATGTGGATGTTAGAGACCTTGCACTTTTGATCCCGTGTGTCATGGAATTCTCACTTTTGGTCTCATAACTTTCAAAAAATAATATTTTTGGTCTCATATATTTAATGGTCACATGACTTTTTTCGTAAAACATCTAACTGAAATATGTCATACGGGATCAGAACTACTATATTTTTAAAGTTACGAGATCAAAAGTGATAATTTTATAACTAGTGGAGTCAAAATAAAAAAAAAAAAAAAACTCCTAAATTATGGGACGATAAATATTTCTCCTATTCCACGTCGAAGAACGACTTACAAATTCAAAAGTTGAAAAATATTGAAACTTGTTTCTTGAAGGCTTCTTCCCGATCTATAACGTTGATAAAAATACCATCGAATTTTGTTTTCTATTGTTTTCCTTTTTACTTGTTTCTTTGATTGTTTAGGAGAAAATGTTGTACTTTATAAGTTATTCATAAAAATAGATTGTTTCTATACTAATACATTGATCAGTTGTTAATTTTTCAACAAAAGCTTTATTTAAATTATAGGATTAATTACATTTAAACTCTCTCTAAAAATATGAAAGTATACTTTTCTCAAAAAAATTTTGAAATTAACTTACACCCGCTTCAAAAATTCTCTGCTTATACCTAACCTCCTTACATTAGTATTTAGACCAAAAATGCCGACACCAACAAAAAAAAAAAAATTCTAATTTTGTCCCTCTTTTTAATATTTTCATATATTTTTTTGTACTTATAAGGGATATATATATATATATATATATATATATGAGGGTGAGGCTGACATTATTATATTTTTTCCCTTATACGTATAAAATTATTACATAAAAATATTAAATGAGGGATAAAATATGAAATTTATGTAATTTTTACTGGCGTCAACATTTTTTTTTAAATCCTAATGAAAGATGATAATGTATCTTGATTTCATAATTAGTTAATAATGATCTATTATTCGGACAAAGTAATTAAGATCATTATTTATATGTTAATGATGGTCCATTTGAACTTGTCCATTTCTCCCATTCAAAAGCTCTTGTAATGAAATTAACAAATTAACTTAGTAATATATTCTTGTGATACCATATAGAAAATATATACGAAACTCTATTGTTTCATTTTAATGTAAATAAAAAGATTGAGAAATTTTATTTGTTGAAATCTATTATGTTGAAAAACACACACATACACAAAAACTAAATAGTAAGACCATACTTGATTTTTCTTGATATACATAGATAAGACCCAACATATGAATTTGGGTAGGGTGGGGATCGGAAATTCTAATTCGGATTCGACTTCATCGAATTTGAACCAATTATATTGTAAGTGTACACTTGCCGTGTGATTGTAGTACAGTTCAAAGAAAGTGATCAATCACATAACAAATGTGATATACTTGCTTTAAATTGATTTGGTTCGGCCGAACTTGATGCAAACAAGAATTTTTCAGTGAGGAAAGGGCTAGAAAAGTAATGACTACAAGCGTTTATTAGGTATGGGATCCGTACTAAATTGGCTCTTAAGCTGATGGTTTTTTGCAATTTAAGACTAGATAAATCAAGATTGGTGAAACCTCTATAGTCATTCCAAGATTTGTAATTTTGGTCCTACATGATAGAGCGTATATATTGTATTTTTGATCTCACAGTTTATAGATTTAATTAACATATTTGGTTCCATAGGCTGAAAATTTGCAGCATTTGGAATAAAAAATGCTATAATATTTTATCTTATGGTATTAAATGTGCTATAATTTTTATCTAATAGGACCAAAAATACTATAATTTTTTTTCCAATGGGATCAATGTGCTATCTCGTATACTGTAGGACCAAAAGTATAAACCTTCTATTATATGGAACTAAAAGTGCAATTTTCCCTTCCAAGATTATAGGAACGAAGTTTGACCGAAAAACGTTATACGAATAACAAGCATAGTTGGGACTAGTGTTACTTGAATATGCTTGATGAAGAGATCTCTATCAACATTTTAATTTCCTTGAGAAAAATTGCAATTACGATCGTAAAATGTAAGATGATTTGTAATATTAGTCCCATATTTAAAAAAAAAAATTGTAAAATTGGTCCCACCATTGCAAATTTGCAATATTAGCCCCACACTTTATAAAAATATTGTAGAATTAGTCACATGATAAAAAAAATTACATTCTATGGGATTAACTTTACAATGTTTTTCTGAATTGTGGATTAATATTAACTGTTTCATAAAGTATAAAATTAATATTACAAACCATCTTATACTTTGAGATTGAAATTATAATTTTTTATTTTTCCTCTATACGATGAATGTTAGAAAAGAAAAATTGACAAATCAAATTGGGGATATCAATACTTGATATCCCATATAGGATTGCTATGTTGTAAGTTATAGTTGTTGTTGAGCCAGTCCCAATAGATTAGAAATTAGATATGATCAAAATAAATTCTTACCGAAATAATTTCAATCTAATTAAATTAATTACAAAATAGGTGTGCACTTATCATGTAATTGGTTACTTTGTTTTTTAATTATACATTACTTACACGACAAGTTTGTTGCACTTATAACATAATTGGTGCAAATCTGACCAACCGGATCTGAATTAAAATTTCCTCAATACTAAGCGAGGGCCATGCTAAAAAACCTGTTGTTTATTTAATGTGTTAAACAAACTCTAAAGCTTCCTTGTGGCATTCTTCTTACAATGACGTATCACAAGAATTGCATGATGCTAGAAAGGACAATTATCTAATATTGCAAATCACCTTATACTTTGGGATGAAAATTACAATTTTGTCCTAGAGAAAGTAGTATATAAAGGACATGTAGAGAAATGTGAATATAGAGTATGGTTGGAGTTGAAGAAAATGGTAGAATGTATAAATCCAAAAAGGTGGAGGCTGCTCAGCGGTGAGAATAAGTGGAAAAACCTCTTACATCCCCTGGACAGTGATCTACAAAAGTATCTGATTCACTATGGTGCTATGGCTCAAGCCACCAACGACGCTTTCGATTTAGACTTGCTGTCGAAATATGTGGGGAGCAGCAAATTCTCGAGGAAGAATATGTTGTCTCGAGTAGGGTTAGTTAAAGGGAACCCCTACAAATACAAGGTTGTCAAGTTTATATATGCAACGTCGGCGATTACTGTTCCGAAGTCGTTCATCTTGAAGTCCATGTCTGAAGATTCCTGGTGCAAGGAATCCAACTGGATGGGATACATTGCTGTAGCCACCGACGAAGGGAAGGCTGCGTTGGGAAGAAGGGACATTTTGGTTGCTTGGAGAGGAACAATTGCGCCGATTGAGTGGATGAAAGATTTCGAATTCCCTCTCGTATCAGGATCCGAGATTCTTGGAGAATCTAATAATGCTAAAGTGCACCAAGGTTTTCTTTCTGTTTATACGTCCAAGAACCAGAAATCTAGGTTTAATAAAACGAGCGCACGCGATCAGGTGAGTTTGAATTGAACGTAGGTATATTTTTGGGTGAATTATAACGAGCTCTTTTGAAATTTGACATAATTACGAATACCTCCTTATTGTTTGGATAACTATAAGTACCCCTGATGTTTCATAAGTTATTGAATGGAAGTATGAATGCTAAACTGTACGCCAATCACATGGTAATAATATTGTATTTACCATATAATTGGTTCAGATTCGGACGAGTCTGCTTATTTCAGAATCAAGAGTGCTAATATATATAATTCTCCTTCGTATTTTTCATTTTTCACCTTGAGAACAGTATATATAATTTGACGAAATTGTACGGTCGCCTCAAACTTCCAGGTACTATCACAACTGAAGGAACTAGTAGAACACTACAAAGATGAAGAAATAAGCATAACAGTGACGGGGCACAGTTTGGGAGGAGCACTTTCATGTTTGAATGCAACAGACATTGCATGTAATGGCCATAACAAGACCGACAACAATCCAAGCAAAGCTTGCCCGTGACAGCCTTAGTCTACGGCTGCCCATTGGTCGGGGACAAAAACTTTCGGGACGCGACAGAGTTAATGAAAGATCTTCGCATCTTAAAGACTCGCAATGCCCCGGATATCGTGCCTACTGTACCACCAATAACAGTCGGGTATACTCCCGTTGGGGTCGAGCTATTAATCGATAGTAGAAAGTCTAAGTACTTGAATCCAGGGGACACCTACACTTGGCACAACTTGGAGGCGGGTTATTTGCATACTCTGGCTATACAAAACGGGGATAAAGTTGAAAGAGATCTTGCTCTTGTGAACAAGGGCTCTGGGGCTTTGAAACCAAAGTATTCTATCCCCTTCTCCTGGTGGTGTGAGGAGAATAAGGGTATGGTGCAAAACAGTGACGGCTCTTGGCAATGGCGTGATCATGAAACTGATGAAGATTGATCATCCTTGAATATGCAGATCTATCTATTCTCCTGTTTATCAAACAATAATCAGATGGAGTTTAATTAGTTGTTATAATTATGTTAAATCATTCAAAGAAATGATCCAAAATAAGTGATACTCTCATCTATGATTCTGATATTAAATAAAAATATACTTTGTTTCTTTTCTTTTTTGAATTAATTAGACTTATTAAACCTCCTCTGAAAATACGAAATTCTTTTACTTTTCCCCAAATAAATAAAGTTTGAAACTATACTTACACTCTCTACACGTAAATTCTCCGTTTACGCCTAACTAACCCCTTTCGGTCAGGGTTTGAACAAATAATGTTGATGTAAGCAAACAAAATTATATAAATTATATATATATATGGAATGGTTTTTACATCATTATATTTTTTCCATTATAATAATAAAATTATTATATAGGAACGTTAAATAAGGTCGTAAAATTAGAAATTTATGTAATTATTTTTGCTAATATCAGCATCTTTCATCCAAATCCTAATAAAAGTGGGTTAAGTGTAAACAACAAATTTTTTAAGAGGGGTGTAAGTGTAATTTTAGAATTTTTTGAAAAAAATATTATTTCACATTTTTAAACTTTAAAATATTTGCATTAAATATTATTTGTATACAGCAGACTTTCAACTTGATATACAAATTAAGTGGGATGTCTATGATTGAATGAGTTCTTACAGGAAGTTACGATGGAAAGAAAAAGAAAATATATTATACTGTAATTTTGGAAGGAATTGCATTTTCAAAAGTTTTTACATGAAAAAATTGTCGCATATATTGAGATTATTCTTCTAAAAATCAATATGTTTTTCGTGATGATGGAAGAAAAGTTTTGAATAAACTAATAATCTAAGGCCACGTCTATTTTGGATGATGTGATTAAAATAAAATGTACTAAATTGTTATTAATATCATAGAAAAATCACATCATGTACTAAATTTAAGGCACTAATCACGAGCTGATGAAAAAATAAGTAAATAAAAAATAAAAGGCGATCAGTCATGATATCATGACTAGTCACCTAAAGGGGATAATTAAATCGTCATCTTCTGAAATTTGGTATAGTTGTAAGTGTTGACACCAAAATTTTGGAATAAATTACCAATTAAAAGCCCAAAATAAAATGGCTAATAATTGGGTTCCGAATTAAAGTCCATAATATATTTGGGCTTTTCATTATTTTAAGACGACAAATTCGCATAAGTGACTATACTAAATTTGGGTCTTATGTATTTTGGTGGATTGATCCAAGATAAATACAAATTATCTTTTATTTTGGATTAACTAATTGGGTAAAAGCATGTTCAAGTACAACCCGATAGTTAATGGATCCACATCGAAGCCCACGGTGTAAACCTAAAAAGAGTGAGCCCAAGCTGCTTAAAACCCTACTCACGCCTATAAAAAGGGGCATTCACCTCTCAAAGTCAGGACATACATATATTGCAAATTCAAAGCAAGAACAAGCCCAAAAACATTCTGCCACGACAAAGTTCTGCACCTACAAGGCCTTGATACTATATTTCAAGGTAAACACGATAGCCTTCCACGAATCCGAAGGAGATTGCACATCCAGTTCAAGAACAAGCTCCAAGCCCTTGAATCCACATCCGTAGAGAAGAATCAGGGGATTATTTCGAATTTCAGAGATTGTAAACAACTCGCATATAAATTGATAAATTTATTTTATCCATATTTTTCTTGTCTTCTAATTATTTTTGCAGACTTGAAATTTGTGTGAACAGTATGTATAGATTTTTTATGGTTTAAAAATTTATATTTAGTGCCTCTGGCGTTTGTTTCTATCTAGCAAATATATTCATCAGTTAGTTAAAATTCACAAAATTTGTCGATGCTAGCAAAAAAAATTGAATGAAAATCTATATTTACCTCCAATTAATTCATTACCGAGTTATTGTAAGTCAAACAAATCATCTTTTGACTAAACTATTCTATACATCTTCACATGTTAATGCATGTGGGGATTTATATCTCTACACTTACAAGGCTAGTTTGATCGTGAAAAAGATTTGTTTGATCTACAAAAATCAGTAATAAATCAATTAGTGGTTAAATATAGATTTTCGTTCAACTTTTTTTCTAATATCAACAGATTTCATAAAATTTGACTAACGAGATGAATCTATTTGTTATACAAAAACAAACATCATGGACTCTAAATATAAAATTTTAAACTATAAGTATCCGTAGCCTAAATCAACTTATATGTATCCATATATACACCTATATACTTGTTTGATTTAGTAGTCGAAACTCGTTCAACTAGATCTAGGCTTTTGATCATGCTCACTTTTCCTATCCAAAAGTGCTCTTCAAGTGTAGAATGGATGTTATCCAAACATACTTAGTTATTCTGACAGGCGACACTGTTTATCGATTGTGAAGAGCTCCGTGTCTAACACAGAGGATTACTCTCCTGTTGGCCCTATTATTGCTGGCATCTGAAGGAAGTTATCGATTTTTGTCGGTCCAAGAACTATCAACACACACATACTATCAATGATGTCTTAGTCTAGTACTTAAGACTAAGACTGAGATCCCTTTAATAAATTTGAAATCATGAGTTCGAGTTCCATCAGATGTTATTGTTTCACTCTTATGTAAGTGTTTATTTCACTTTATATGAGTTACTGTAATTTTTTTCATCGTTGTTATTATATTAATGTATTAATTGAAATGCGTATTGCTCAATGTATAAAGATGAATTATTGTAATTTATACACCATTTTTATTTAAAAAAAAAAAAAGGGAATAACTCATATTTAGGGGTGTGCACTAAATAGCAAAAGAAAGAAAACACAAACACATGCTCGTGCAATTGCTCACAAATGCCTAACAAGATGCGGAAGATAGAAACTCTATGCCATGTTTTCTCTTGTTGCGTTCGATAAGTATTGACAATACATTATAAAAAATATAAAACTAAAAAGTGTAGAATGGAGGGATGTTTATTTTCTTTAATATGACAAGTGAATATATATATATATATATATATAATATATATTACATTTTTGTCAATAATATATTTTTTTAGTAGTTGACTCAGTCACATACATCGAAACATCTCTAAAAATTTATTATTTTATATTACTACATTAATATTTTTTAATATACAGGTCAATCATCACCTATTTCTACTAATAAACTTAAAAAAATATAAGTTTGCGCCATATCACCAATCATTTTAGAATTAATTATGAAGTCTCTAACAATTATTGAGGTAAATATCACTTTTGGCGCCTCAATTGCGTCACTTATAATCGAAATTTGGTCTTTCACGTTTTCGACTCATCAGTTTCAATTCCTCAATGTGGCCATCGTCTCAATGTGGCCATCGTCATTAAAAATTTGTCAAAATTAACAAATTTGCCAAAAATAAAAATCTACGTGCGGGCAAGAGGACTCAATATCCTTAACAAGATGCTCAACATAGAAACTCTATATATGCTGTGTTTTCTCTAATTGCGTTTGATGAATATCGACACGCTATTATAAAAATAAAATGTGTAGAATGAATGGGTGTTTATTAGTTTTTTAATATGATAGGTGGTTGCATATTATATTTTATCTATATCTCTTTTTGATCAGTTGATCGCAATTGTATACTTCAAAAACGCTCTGAAAAATTGTCATTTTATATTTAAAAAGACTAACATTTTCAATCTCCATGTCGATTATGACTTGTTAAAACGTAAATTTTCACCGTATTTTCAATCATTTGAAATAATTTTAAAGCCTCTATTATCCATTATATTATCATCTAATTCATTTGACTTTGTAAGAAAATACTCAACTAGGTCAAAATTCGCAAAAATTTATTTTATTGTTCATCACAAAGATTACTACTATTGCATAATTTTTTAAATTTGTATTGTATTTTGTTATATAGAATATTTTAAATTCTATTTGGGAACCCACAATTCTACGTTTTTACATGATTTGAATACATTCAAGAATTGAGCCCATTATTGTTCCAACTCCAAGTATTGTGGGCGGCGCAGCATTAGCGAGAGAGCAGCTGCCCGAGGCTTTCGAGTGTTCAATGGGGACTTGCATCTGCCCAATCGATGCCCAATTTTCCGACCAAGTCGCTGCGCTTCTCACACCTCCAACTCTTCCTCAAGTCCAGGCAGGCAACAGTAGTATACCTGCATGTTTATTTATTTATTATTTTTCTTTTGGATTTGTGTAGGTTGTATTAATGCTTAACAGAGCTTTTACAGGAATACTTCGAAGCGCTTGTAGCTGAAAGACAGTGCTCTGGTTTTAAAGTAAAGCCAGATGGCCAGCATGGGAAAGGTATTTTTTATTTTTCCCTAGTGTTTTTTGTGCTGCATGTAATACAAAATTGTGGGATTTGAATATTAGGAGGTGTAGGTCTGGTTCTGGGGAGAAATCCTTTCAATGTTGGATACAATTTTCAAGAATTGGATGCATATGAAGGTGGAATGGTGAAAAATGTGTAAAGGGTTTAGCTTTGTTGAAGTTTTGATGTAGAGTGGTAAAACTGAGTTGCAGGTGTTTATAGTGAGGTGGACTTTCAAGAGGATGACCTTTTTTGAAGGATGAAATGCTTGTTGGGGCCCAACATTCATCTAATAAGGTCTTGGGATTGGTGAATATGTTTTTTTTACAGTCAATTTGCTGTGAGTTTCTTCGCTTGTTTGATGCTTGTTTCTTGGAATGTGCCAGATTGATTGCTTGGTGTGTAGCTTTTGCTTCCGATTCATTGGCTCTATAGAGCTGCAAATTGGTAGAAAACTGTATTTGCAAGAACTAGGGGTCTCTGCAGTTGATGAATGTGGGTCATCGGATGGTACAGGATGTAGTACTTCGTCTGAGAAAATTCGTATCCTCAAGATGGTATCCAATCATTAATGAATAGCAGCCTGCGGTTGCCTTATTCAGAGAATTTCCCTCTGCCTTCAGTTGTTCCATGTCTGGGAGGATGCAAAGAAGCTTATTATTGCAGGTCAGCTGCATATTCCAATATTCAGTACATAAACAGAAAAAGTAGTTTTCTTTGTTTACACCATGTTCTGTGCTTTTTGAGAGGAAAGGACCTTTGCTACCTTAATATTGACATAGTAGGTGTCGCAATTCTTGAGGTCGTTGCCCGGTCAAATCATTCAATTCAATTGGTTTCAGTTGTTATGAAGCTTGATGATGTGATTGACAGATTGTTTTACAAAAGAACTTACTTGTGTCATGAGTGCATTGCATATTCAGTAATAGGTGACATTGCAGTATTTTTGCACCTGCTTTTGTGCATGTTCAAGATTTTGACCCCTTAACCCGCTTTTAACTGAATTTACATCATTACAGTTGAAAATGCCACATATTTAGAATTTGAACGCGTTATCGGATTAGAGTTGTGTGATTACTTACTTCCTACATTGCTTACATGTAACATGTATTGTGCTTTACAATTCATTTCAGCATCACATAATAAGATTTACTTTTGTAGCAAATCTTGTGCGGAAGCTGACTGGGGCTCGTTCCATTCTTTACTTTGTATTGGGCATGGATCTTCATCACCGAATACAGAAGCGCTCTTGAAATTCATGAAGCATGCTAATGGTGAAGCGCTAGATCTGTTACTTTACTGAATTTAAAACTGTCCTTTAGTATGCTTCTCTTGTTACAATAGTTTACCTGGGTTGATTAACTTGTTTCCACCGTCTCCTTTTGGCAGAAACCAATGATATTTTCATTCTTGCTGCTAAGGTAATTGCATTGTCTCACTCTACTTTCCCTTCACCATCAACATGAGCAGAATTATTTTTCTTTCTGAACCTTGGTCTCTCAATTCGGTTGCAAATCTAATACTGTTAAACCAATAAGGGGACCTTTAAAAATGTAACTTTACACTTTGCGATTGTTATGAGAGAGAGTCGGTAATTGAGATCCGAGTTCATCTGCTGAGAGAATGAATTGATTGTCTTCCGGAACACAATTAATCATGAAATAGTGCAATTAAATTACCTGGAATGAGTGGACTTCAATTCTTGAGACAAACTAAAGATCATGGTCATGCATGGTTGTGAAAATTGGATGAGGATAATGCTTTAGAGTTGTCTTGTAACAATCCAAAGTGTATGTGCCCGATTAAGCACAAGTTTCACAAATACAGAATGTGCGCCAATGAACTGGTTATCTCTAGCAAAGTTTCTTTCTTTTTGATGAGATAGAGGGTTGATAAATTTAAATATATGGAACGCCAACTAGTATCAAAGTGCTCGTTGGTTACTTTAACAAAAGAACAAATACTGGCACCTTAGTTCATTTTGAGCAACTCTATGAAATGAAAACATAACTAATGAGTTCAACAGTCATCAGCTACCAAAGGTGTGGAAAAAGTTGCTGTCAAGAGAGTGTTTTTTTCCCAATAATATCATTTTCAGTACATTCCCCATTACAAAATATTAAAACCACTGGCAGTATAAGGATAATCTTAATCACATATTATCTATTTGGAGCGAATTTTATGTTAGGAGTGGTACATTTTGGAGATACTATCATCAAACTTGGCTAAACATCACAAATAAATATTTCCTACCTCTCTACCTCAGATAATCTTGGCTGCAAAAGCTTTATCTTTCCCTAAGCTTAAGATTAATCTCATTTATTTCCCTAACTAACTGTAGACCAAGTGTTTTGCATTTAGGAAACTGTAGTTCATCTATTTAGCATGTATCTCTTTGATAATCATATTCTTTCCTTCTGTTATAGGTAATTTCATTTACTATATTGAGATACAGAAAGTTGAAAGCAGCTCATGTGCAAAGGGAGGGGAAGCATGATTCTTCTAATCAATTCGACGGTTGTATCTTTCCTTTGCTTTTAGAGTCATGGAAGCCGGTGTCCATGGGATTCAAGAGAAGGTACTTCAGAAATCTTTATTTCTGAAAGACTTGTATTTCCTTTTTTTTTTTTTTTTCCATATTCTATGTGGTATACATAACTTGCTCAATTATGTAGATCATGCCTTCTAAAAGCACTTGCAAATTCTATGCGCGCTGCACATGTTGTAATTTCTTTTTCTTTTTTACATCTTTGTTCTCACTCAAAAAAAGATAAAAGAAACAAGTCATGAAAATTTTGAATTCTTGTGACAAATATATGAAAATCATTGTTTTAGGTATTGAGATAATTTTTTTTTTATAAATACTTTTTAAGAATTTTCATGCTTTTGATACATGAGTAGATTACATATTTTTGTTAGAACATGTAAATATAATGATTTTAATTTTTCAAATTGATGTTTGCGTTTTGTAATCTTCTTCATTCTTAGCACATGTACTTATGTACATAAACATACTACAGTTGTACACATAAATTTGTTTGACATTTATATTTACTTTAGAATAATTTTTCTCGATTTTATTTGTCATTTTTCTTTAGTAGTTCATCTTTTAATTAATAGTTCTTTTATATTTTTATGCATATTCATTATGTTTTTGTGATTGGTTAAGAAAAAAAATAGTGGAGAATTTAAAATTTTCATCAATAGCCTAAAGAGAACAACCCCTCTCTTATGCATGTAAACTTGTTATTAAGTTATTATATTTTTTAATAGTACTTAATTTTTAAGATCATCTACCTAGTTTATATAGATGCTCATGATTGTACCTTTAATTTAAAATTTATGAATAATTATATTCTATTTGTTAATACTATTAAGCTTTATTCATATATCTTGATACTAAATTATTCACATAAAATTTTGAAAATATTAACAGCATGCATGTTGTGTTATACTCTAGTTAATATTTAATTTTTTTTTAATTAATTAATACATTACATTTTCAGTTAATTATATCATGAATAATTTTGTTAAAAGGAAAACATAAAATAAATTAACTTACATGATGAGTTATGATTTGTAACGATATTAGTGGTGATCAATACCAACTCTTTGCTGTTATAATGTAAATATAGACTTCCACTGTCTTTGTCTCTTAGATTGCTGGTTAACCTTACCTTTAAAGGAGATTGTCAGTTGGAATTTTAACTGCCATTAACCAAAGGTCTTGATGACAATTTCACTTGCATAGCTACTGAGAAAAATTGTTGTAATTGTGAATTATGTGGCATTACATTATTGGATCTGGGTTGTGCATCAACTACAATATTTTAATTTATCAGCTGCATATTCCTTAGATGCTGGTCTCTTGGATCCTTCTGATTGACAAATTCTTTCATTTCCACCTCTCTTATGCCAAAACAAATTTGTATTTGCAGGTGGTATTCGGCCTCCTTTTTCATTTACAAATGATCTCGTATTTTGTTCTTTCATGCTATTACATTCACGTGGCATCTCTAGATCTCTTTCATCCTTTCACACAGACCTTTTCAACCCATCTTCATCCTTTGGTATAGGCAGGCTTGTCCTTGGTTAATGATTTCCAAATAAAGTTCCTTAAAGGATTCCTAGACTATAGCTACAATGTTATTTGTTCTTCAAGGAAACACTATAAAATTCTTCTTGAGATTGTTTGTTATGCGTGAGACGTCATCATATAATTACTCTTTAAGTACATGTCAATTTGACTCTAGGTGGTGGGAATGCATTGCTCTGCCAGAAGATGTTGATTCATCTGAAGAAGTGGAATTCAGAATGCAAATAAAAGACTTGGCGTTCGAGGTAATCCTCCTCTTAAACATATAACAGGTATCCTATATGAAGTGTAAAGTAGTTTATGATTTAAGAATATTTGGTTTATCTGGACTATTGCCACTTTAATATTGCTTGATTCCTTTATGAGTTGAACAAATGGGCAGCTTGTGCATAAATAATTATAGGCACCAGTAGCAGATGAGAACAAGTACAAAGTTTACATACTTAAAAGACATTCATGTTCTTTTGGTCGGCTCCCCTTCTATTGTTGCGTGATCCTTTAATAGCTTTAACAATAAAGCAGGACAGAAATCATGAGTGAAGGGAAATAGAGGAACAAATATAGGAGCTAGGTAGACGCAAGGAGGAGACCTTTTAGAATCCATATAGGGGACAATGTGTATCTTGATGTGCTACCAATGCAGGGGTTCGCACGTTTTGGTAATGGCAGGAAGTTGAATCCATGGTATGTGGAACTGTTAATGCTATATTTGACCAGCCTTTGACTACTTAGGAAACTTAAACTTAACTTCCAACAATTTGGATGGTGAAGAAAACTACAAAAAAAAGAAAACAGAGTGATAAGTAGGAGACCCAGAAATCGGCTAGTTTTTTCTAGACCTGTTATTGCTATATTTGACTAGCCTTTGACTACCTAGGAAACTGAATTTTAATTTCCAGTAATTTGGATGGTGATGAAAATTACAAAGAAAGAAAACAGAGTGATTAGTAGGAGACCCGGAAATCGGAATTCTCATCTGTTGAGAGTGTTGGTTTTTTTTTTTTCTCATAAGTGTGGATTTCTCTTTATCTGGAATACCTGCAAAGTAGAGAGTTACTAGTAAGTAGTAGTCCTTTACTTTTTAATAGTTTAATCTTGAAAACTTGCACTTTATATTGCAATTTGAAGCAAGGGTGAAATTGCTTTGTTGTTCTGATTCTTCTCATGACCTACTCAGTGGAACCTAATAACTTGTTTTTGACTGTTTAGTCTCTGCAGCTCCTGAAAGAAGCTATCTATGAAAAGGAATGTGCGCCACGTATCCTACTTTACTGAATCAGCTGCAACCATTTATTACACCCATTCTGATATATCATTTTTGTCCAAATGTAAAGTCCTTAATCTTTCAAAGTATTTTCGCTTGACATCTATGGTCATATTATTGGCATGTTTGAGCTGAATAACCTGTAAGTCTGTTATACTTCTCATTTAAAGTTGTGTATCATGTCATGTGCATGCCACATACTAAATTTTCTCTTTTTGAGCCTGGGCATCTAAAGCAATACATAATTTTGTACTTTTAGATACAAGCATGTAATGCTAACCAGTGTCTCTCCAATGTGATAGTGATTTGGTTGTAGCATCTCCAGTGGAGGATTACTTTTTGTACATTGATGATCTTCCACTATCTCAAAAGGTTAGGAATGCGACTTGTCGGTTATAGTTATTTCACGGAATTAACAACTTTATTGACTTGATATTCATTGCAGAAAGAAGCTGAAAAGTTAACAAAACCTTTCCTTGACGCTCTTGGTGATGACTATTCAATTTCTTGCCAAGGTATGGGAATCTATCAACTTTTTCATGCTGACAAATGATTTAAGCATTTCCTTTAAGTTCATCACCAATGTTTTGTTTGTAAATTCTGAAGTTTGAGCAATTTTAGTAAAGAAAATGCCAGACAGATTGGCGCATTGATACAGTTCTAATGCCCAGGGAAGCACTGGGCTCCTCATGTGTTTCATTATTTAGGTATATTTATTGGTGCTTCAGAAGATCCGTAAAGTCCCAAAACTAATCTTAGAAATTATATTTGATAAACATGTGCTTTTATATGCTCTTCACTGTTCTAGTGATTTGGGTTCATATAAAACTGATTTTAACAGTATCCTCTCATAATCTCAACCATGGAAATATCTTAATCTTGGAGTTAAATTGCAGTTGAGCTTTTTTATGATGGAAAGAAGCTATAGGCAACCTAATTATGTCCCCACATATTTTATTAACAGGAGTTTGAATATAGGAGCGTTTTTATCGCTGTGATGTATAATGAACCCCATAAAGTATTGGATTATATCCTCAATATTTGTACAAAAGACATGGGGCTGAACTAATCTGTATGCACTGAACACATGCTGTACCAGAAAAACAGCTTATTTTACAAGCCTTCTATTGAGGTCTTCAATCCTACTTTTCCAATTCCTCTTGAAACCATACTTGGATTGTGATAATATCACCATACTGATATATACTTTTTATAACCAATGTGTTCACATTATCCCTTCAGCAAATTTAATGTCTTGGATGCCTAAATGGTGCTTGTTAGTCACAGATCTGGTTTAATTTTAATTTTGAGATGATTTTTGAGCATTCCATCACATGATGCTTACTGCATTCATGCTATAAGAGTTGCCTCATACCAGTATTGTATAAAACTAGTGAGAACCCTATAGTTCTGTGTTTGGTATATTTTATGTTAATATCATAACCAAACTTTGAGAATCATATGGTTCTTTTCTAAATGATGTTTCAGTTAATTAAATCCAATCTGATGTGTCTCGAAGTGATGACAAGTTACCCTTTAATCATTTGAGGGTGGATCTTAGAAATTAGAGTTGTATGAAAATTTCTCACATCCATCTCCAGAAAACTTGACCAGAACATCTGCAAGGGAGCCTAGGGTTGGCAATTTCAACCCGAACCCAGAAAACCCGCCCCGCCTCTTTTTTTATTGTATATTATTAATATATATAATATATTATAAATAAAAATTATCTTATTATATATATATGAATCCTAAATAATTTTTGCATATACCCAACTATATATAAAAATACCAAAAATAAAAAATTAGTTGATAAGAAATTTAATAATTTAGATGAACGTATTTTTTGTCTAATCTAATTCATTTTAGATTGAAACTTATATTAAAATATTTGAATCTAAACTGATATTATTTATTAAAAAAATATTAATTTTAATGTATCTTTGTATAAATTAATTAGGTCGGGACGGGGTGAAATTTTTAGCATGGCGAGGTAGGGCGGGGGCGGGTTATGGGGCTGGCAAAAATTAAATGGGGCGAGTCTGGTACGGGTCCAGGCGGGGCGAGGGCGGGTTATGGGACTGGCAAAAATTAAATGGGACGGGTCTGGTACGTGTCCAGGCGGGGCGGGGGCGGGTTATGGGTCTGGCAAAAATTAAATGGGACGGGTCTTGAATCCGGGCGGACCCGTACTAGACCCACCCCATTGCCATCACTAAGGGAGCCTCTAACTTAAGCCAAAACATGCAGTTCTAGAATCTATAAGCTTGTGTTATTACTCTTACCGCTTCATTTCTAAATTCAAATTGTTCTCTAGCATATGCCAAAAAAGTATACCATTGCCTTTTGTGTTTCTATAACTTCCGAGTTCCAGTGTTGGTGGTCTGTCCAAACAACTTCCTTCTATTTGTCATGGTTGATTTTTGTGTACCTTTCGAATTTAAATGCCCTTCCACTCCCCAAGAGAGAAGGAATCAGTTGCCTTTTATTCATGCATATAAATTTGCTAGTACTGCCTGTTTTTAGTTGGTAAAACTTGAATTTTTGAAATTCTGACGTGTGTTTATGAATCTGCAGGTACTGCTTTTTTCCCTTTGCAGAGTTGTTGAATCATTCCTGTATTCCTAATGCAAAGGCATTCAAACGAGAAGAGGTACTTATCCATAAAGGCTTTACTCGAATGTGCTCTTTTTACATTTGATTTGATGAGGTACAGGGAATCTGTCTTCATGACAAATACTTCCTTATTTTAGTTGATAACATCTAAATTTGAGTATAAAATCTTCAAGTTTTAGAAATGTCATGAGTTATGCCATTCCCGAAATCACTTGCATGTCATTACAAAAATTGAAATTATGAATCATTGCCATTTGACGTGCCTAAAGACGTTTCTGCCTGGAGTACCATCTTTCAAGTAAACTGCTTCTAAGAAAAATGGTTGCTATTTGTTTTATTCATGCATGCAAGAAGATTTAGCTTTTTGTTCAGATGCTTATGAAAGAATGTTCCAGGACAAGGATGGTCAAGCTACTATAGTTGCTCTGCGACCCATTTTCAAGGGAGAAGAGGTAACTATTCACTTCGAAACAGCGCCAATTCTTCAGGATCAGACTTATATAGTTAAGATAAAGTGATAATTACATACATACCGCTAAGGTTGGTATATGCTGCAAGATAGTTAAGATAAAGTGATAATTACATATATACCGTTAAGGTTGGTATATGCTGCAAGAAAGCTCCTAGATGTTGGAAACTACACCGTTCGCTCATTAATTATGTTTTACATTAACATGAAACAGCTAAGGAAAATCTGTAATTGCATGTGGTGCTGTAATTTACCCCAATGGGATTTGTAATATGTAAACACTTTTTACGTGTTCTGTTGCAAAAAGTACCTATTGATCAAGATTAACATCTCTGCTATTCAAACTTCGTGTTTTCAGATAACTATATCCTACATAGATGAGGATCTTCCCTACGACGAGAGGCAGGACTTACTTGCTGACTATGGCTTCAGATGTAAATGCCCCAGATGCGTAGAAGAACCCTAAGGCAAATTATACATGCGCTATCTTCAAAGATCCTCAGATAACCTTCGTACTTAGGAGAATCTGACCATGTTCAGAGAAAAGTTTCCATGCGCAATCAAATTCTTCGAAGAATACACTCCAGCGTCTGTCAGAGGAGATAGCGTCCAGTAGGTATAGAATACAGAAACGTAACTTAGTGATGTTTTTTCAATTGTGTTGGTTCTTGCTGACTCTGTTAAAATGTCTTCATTTGGTGCACTTTGATTCTTCAAAAAAAAAAAGTTTTAAATATAAGTTAATGATTGATTGCCAAGATGTGTGTATGTCACTAGCAATTGTACTAGCTATCAAATAGTATAATATGTATCGATTCCATGAGGATTTAAATAAAATAAATACCAAACTATTACTAATGTATGATTATTTGAACGACTACCAAAATTATAACTAATCTACGATTCCATGATAGATACTACTATGAAAAGCAATTACTAAAGAGAATAAGGTAGATAAACACATCGGATAAAAATTCAAAAGTGAAAGAGATGCTAAATTTATAGGTCCATTTAATTGATCTAAAGTATGCATTATTAATAGATTAATCTAACTAGCAAGTGTTTTCATATGTTGAGGCTCTTTTTAAGTTAATTTGATATATTCTTTCGAGTTGTACCAAATCTATTACTATCAAGGAATTAGTGGATTGCTCCTAAAACTCATAATAATAATGCACTAAGATTTGTGAAAAACCTATACATCCAGATGAATCACGTCTATATGCTTACATATTATTCAATTTACACAAGTTACCTTGTACACTTTGTCGAATTTTCTTTCAATTCGTAAACATAATTAATTTAGTATAAGAGGTGATCTGACTCTCAAATTATAATAACAGAAGTGTTAATTTGTGGACATACAAAAACAAAGTTGTAGATTAATTCGATAAAATACTTAAAACATTATCTCAATTAGACATCCCAAAAATAAATTAGTTAATACTAACTAAATTGAACACAAAGAGAATTTAGAAAAACTCATGGAGTAGAAAATAGGGCTTGAATGACTCTTCCTTCGGTGTTAGATCAACTTCTCCACTCATCTCGTTGTCTTCTCCTCGTGTTTCAATGTGATCTTCATCGTTCTTTTTAGCAAAAAGCTGCTTGCTTGCTTCTTTCTTTCCTATCCAAGTTTTTCAATATGGGAGGAGAGAAATCGAATTTCCTTCAATCAACCTTCCTTTCTTTACTTTCAAATTATATTCCTACCAAACTTCTAAGTAAAATTTCAAGAAACAAGGTGACTCCAAAATATATTCCATATCAGCACTCAAAACTTTCCGCCCATCACATGCCTGATAACCCGTGGTCATTAGAAAAAGTGAAGGGTGTTTCTGTCGATTGGATTTCTGATAGCCGGTGGGCACGGGTTATCCTGGATGCGATTCTGCTGAATCTTTGGATTTTTTTCAAACTTGAGCTATTTTCTTGCAACTTATCTTTATTTCATGAAAGCACCTAAAATATCACAAATACACCCAAGAATAAATATCATACCACTAGAATATACAGACATTAACAGAAAAAAATGCATCATACAATTTCCCCTAATCAAATCCATGTTTGTCCTCAAGTATACAACAATTCAATACAATCACCCCTTTTTCAAAATAAAATCCCATTTGTTTCATTCCACCCCATTTTGACTCGTGTCAATATTTTTAAATGAATTTACTGTCGAGTTGCAAGCAACAAAAAACTTCATTGCAAATCCACACAAGCCACACAATAAAACAATTGCATCAACAATCGTTTTGGACTCAAAATATAAAGTGAGTTAACACCCTTATTTAAGATTAATTCAACACGCTTAAAGTGTTTATGGGTGAACAACAATAAAGGTTAGTTCTCAAGAAGATTATTTTCTTAGCTATGGTCGGAGGCCGTTGGTTCCTTTTTAACCAATATTTGCATATTCAACAATGGACTTCACATTTCACTCCATCAAGAAAACTCCCTCTAGTTTGTTTGTTTGGATTTCTAATTTGCTCATTGAATATTACAATTTGGATGCCTTGTTTCATATTGCCAAGTCGATTGGTTGTCCTATAAAAATGGACTCCCACACTTTCAAGAATGCAAATTTGCTAGAGTCTGCGTGGAAATTGATACATTGTTTCCTCCTTTTCTTTGCATGCAAAATCATACACAACCAATCAAGTGTGAACTAAACACCTTGATTGTTGTAGATGTGGCTTCATAGGTCTCCTAAGACACGGTTATCCTTTTGAATCACCTTAAAGGTATCCCCCTACAACATCTCTAAAAGAAACACTAGCCACCACAATCGCTTCCACCAGCAATAAATTCTAAACAAAAAACTTGGAAAATCATCTCTCGAAGGCCTCGAAGAAACCCTAACTCTATGCCACGATCCTCCAATATATAGGTACCCGAATATCTGGCACCACAACATCACGTCTCGCACAAATTTTTTCAAAACAAATGACCATGTAAAACAAAATGTAGATAGCTAAAGACATGCAACCTCCATCCAGTCCCAACCAAAAACCCTATCCATCTTGCCCTATTCCTACTCATAACAAACTTAGTTACTCAATCCTACGGCGACCAATGTTTTCCAATTCAATCCCACGAAGACTACCAAAATGTAACAAAGTTGGAATGACATAACAAATGATCAGGTGGGAAAAATTGCATAAACAATTTAAATTTTATTTTGAAATCGGATATATATATATCAATTTTGAAATCAAAACACAAATACCCACGTTGGAACAAAAAAAATAATGACAAACGGTTAGATATGTTGTTTAACGACAAATTAAGGAATAACTTACAATGAGAGTTGATTGCAACAACTCTCGGTCCAATAGAAACATTGAACTAACCGAATAGCGAAAAATCTACTTGTGCCCAATAAATTATATGTCCCATCCAAAGTGCATTGGGTACTACGCAATTCCTTCCAAGATAAGATGGTTACTGTTTGTTCAGTATTGCACTTACACTAACAAACACCTAAAAAAAACTCAAAAGCCTTTATCAAAACAAGAGCTCAAATCTTTGAATTTGGGAGAGAAAAGCCAAGAGCAAGTGATGAGAGGAAGAGAGCTTGGTTGGAAATGTCGGTGTGTTTGAGAAATGAGGGGTGCTTGGCCTTTTATAGGCACTCCTCAGCAGCATCAATAAATGACCATTTAAGGAGAATAATTAACCACCAATTGAAACCACCAGAAATAGATAGAAATGATCGACGGATACAAAACTGTCGATCAAAGTTTTAAATGCAACTTTAAATTATTTGATTGAAAACGACTAGTTATGTTCATGCCCAGTTATATTCCAATCTTTCTGCTGCAAAAAGAGATATCCTAAGACTGAGACATTCACCCTAACGCCCGCTGGTGTCCGGAGCCAGGCCGGGTCGGGACGGGAGGGCGGCAGCGACACTGTGGGGCAACCCCATGTTCACTCAAGTCTCCATAATATTTCAAGCACAACTTGGACTTGGACTTGAACTTAATATAAGGAGTTTATTATTTTACAAACTTCCAATGTGGGACAACTTTGAGTGTAAAATACTCCACCCACGTCACCTTATATACACATCAAAGCCCTCTTTATTCCCATCATATTACTATGTGGGATATTCTCTTCTTCTTATTTCTTTCTCTTAAATCTATGGATTTCACATGTAATTTAATTAAAATTACAACAATCCCTCATAAATCCATAGATTTGAGCTCAAGTTTCTGTAACTTGCTTTCAACGATGGTACTTTGAACCACTCTCTATCTAAGTTATCTAATGGTAGCTATCACTAAGTCTAATGGAACTAAACCTTTTTGATCCTATGAGTGTGACAACTTCTGTCAGTAACAACAAGCCTATTTTTAGGGTTGACACTTAGGCCATGTATCCTGAATCTATTTATAAATGTTTTCAAGAATAACTTAGTTCCTTAGTTGCGGCCAAACAACTGCATTCACTTAGCTGGGCATTTCTAGGTATGCATTGCTAGCATCTCGTCTAATAGACTTGACCCCGTTTGGAGTTAAACTCTTACTACACTTGCAATATTAATACCTTCCTAAATTACCGAGGATAGACTCCAGATACGAAATATCAGTCTATTTTTGGTACTTTGACATACCCTACGACTTGTTGATACCACATTAAACCTTCTTTGTGGGATCTCCACTTAGAAAATTAGGTTGCTATCATAAGTATATCACTGATGGGTTTTTAGTCCCATCCCTAATCTGGACTTTTGTACTTGTGACAAATCTAATCCTTTTGTCAAAGGATCAGCCACATTGTTCTTTGTTTCTACAAAGTCAATGTCTATAACTCTGTCTAATACTAATGTCCTTATAGACTTTAGTCTAACTGGAATGTGTCGTTTGGTCTTTTGGTTGTATTTACGACTCTAAACCTTTGCAATTGTGGTTTCACAATCACAATGTACAACAACAAGTAGAAGATGCACGTTTACAATGGGAAGTTGTTATAACAACTTATATAACCATTTTGCCTCTGTACCAATCGTATCCAATGCACATAACTCGGCTTCAAATGTAGACAAGGTTATCAAAGTCTGTTTTACAGACTTCCAGGAGACTACGCCCCCACCTAAGGTAAAAGTATATCCTGAACACCCATTGCTACTAGAGTTTTTGGCTATCCAGCTAGCATCACTATATCCCTCAAGAACAGTAGGGAATCTGCCATAATGTATGGCTAGTGACACAGTGCCCTTCAGGTACCTTAGTACCCTATGCAAAGCTCCCTAATGGGTTTTATCAAGACAACAGGTGTATCTAGTTAGAAAACAGAAAAAGATATACCTGGTCTCGTACATTTGCCAGATACTGCAAACTCCTAATAACTTTGCAATCAGAACACCACTTTTATTTTTAAATAGAGCTACAGAAGAATCATATGGTGTCTTAGCAATTCTAATATTCTGATAACCAAAATTTTCAATTATCTTCTCAACATAATGAGATTAAGAAATGGCTATCCTATCAGTTGAACAAATCAACTTGATGCCAAGAATTACATTAGCCTCACTCATATCTTTTATTTCAAACTTATTCTTAAAAAATGACTTGGTTTCTGTAATAATATCTAGACATGATCCTATTAAAAGAATATTAGCTACATACAGGCATAGAACTACCATTTTATCTCTTTTGACCTTACAGTATATACACTTATTATTCTCATTTACGGTGAAGCCAAATGCAAGAATAGTTTTATCAAACTTTTCGCGCCACTGTTTGGGTGCTTATTTAAGTCCATAGAGAGACTTAACAAGTTTACAAACTTTGTGCTTGTTGCCATGAGCTATGAATCCCTCAAGCTGATCCATGTATATTTCTTCCTTGAGTTCACAGTACAAAAAGGTTGTTTTCACATCCATCTGGTGAATCGGGAGATTATACACCAAAGTAAGTGCTATAAGCACTCGGATTGTAGTCAATTGAGCTACCGGAGAATAAGTATCAAAATAGTCTATTCTCTCCTTTTGTTTAAAACCCTTAACCACCAACCTGGCTTTAAACTTATCGACGGTCCCATCAAGTTTTAATTTATTCAAATCTACTTACACCCAATAGTAGTACACCCCAGAGGGAGATCGACTAGCACCCATTTTCCGTTGGAAATAATGGAATCCATCTCATTTTTAACAGCTTCTTTCCACTGCTTAGCTTCTGAAGAAGCCATCGAATCTTTAAAAGTTACCGGATCGTTCTTGACATAGTAAGTGACAAAATCAATTCCAAAATTCTTGACAACCCTAGCTTTCTTACTCCACCTAGGTCCATTTGAATCTTCATGAGTAGGACTAGAACTACTAGGATTAATCCCCACATTTGACATCTTTTCCACATGTTCAGGAATAGACGTAGAGGCAAGTGAATCACAAGTGAAACACTTGAAGGCATTTCCTGTTTTCATAGGAAATACATCTTCTAGGAAGATAGCATTACAAAATTTAACTATTGTGTTGACCTCAATGTTTGAAATTTTTGATTTAATAATAAAAAATCTCAATGTATAAACTTATCTCCACAAAGCCCAAGAACCCAATATCAATAGTCCTAGGGCCCAATTTCTTTTTCTCTCTTTTTTTTCTTTTTTTGTGTTCTAGGACCAACACTTTTGCTAAGCACCCCCACACTAGAAAGTATTTTAGGCTTGATTTTCTACCTTTTCATAATTTGAAAGGAATACTCATATTGTGTTTCATAGGGACACTGTTCATAATATGACAAGTTGTATTCAAAGCCTCTCCCCACAAATACTTTGGTAACCCAGATGTTAGTAGAAGACTGTTAATCATATCTTTGAAAGTTCTATTCTTTTATTCTACTATTCCATTAGATGAAGGGGAATATGGAGGAGTCTCTTTGTGAATAATGCTAAATTTTTTTGACAATATTCATTGAACTTACTCGACTCATATTCTCCTCCTCTATCAGACTTTAATCGTTTAAACTTTTTACCAGTTTGAGTTTTCGCTTCATTTTTAAACAAAATAAATTTATCTTAGGTTTCATCTTTATTTCTAAAGAGAAAAATATAACAGTGTCTACTGCAATCATCTATAAATGTGATAAAATAACGTTTGTGGTCCCTAGTCAAGATTCTATTGAACTCACAAATATCTATGTGAACTAAATAAAGTATTTTTGAATCCCTTTCAACTGATTGATAGGATTTCCTAACTTGTTTAGCTTCTACATAAGCTTGGCATTTGTGACTTCATTCAATATCATGACATTCATCATTCATTTGATTGAACCCAAATTTAAATGACCTAATCTACTATGCCACAAAGTAGAAGATTCAATATTAAAAAAATAGAATTAGAAATATCAATTTTATTATAGTCAACTTGAACTTAAACAAACCATAAGATAAATAATCTTTGCCAACGAAAACATCAAATTGTTGAATAACAACTTTATTAAATTTAAAGGATTATTCATATCCCTCACTAACTCTTATAGAACCACTTATTATATTTCTCCTAACTGTAGGTACATGATGAACTCTTTTTAACGACAGAATGCACCTTGAAGGAAACTTCAAATCCACGCTTCCTGTCCTAAATACTTTAGTCGTAGTGGAGTTCCTCATGTTTGTTATCTTTTCATTGATAGCCTGATAAGACACAAAAAGATATTTATCATCACAAATGTGCAAGCTCCAGTATCTATCAACCAATCAAAAGATACATAAATAGTTTGGAGTTCGGGTTGCATAGAAACATACCGTTCAGTTGCTCCTTGCTAGACCCTCCCACAACCATGTTGACAGTTGCTTGCCTAGTTTGGCTTTTTTAGTAGCACATTGGTCTCTTTAGTAAACACTCACCCCCACATCCACCTTATATACACACAAAACCCTATTTATTCTCATCATTTTCCCATGTGGGATAGTCTCTTCTTCTCATTTTCTTCCTCTTATATCTATGGATTTCACATGCAATTTAATTAAAATTACAACAAAGATCTCCCAAGTACGCCGCTGGGAGATTTACATGATGATGGACAAGAAAATACGACGGCATGATGCAAAGTGACATAACGATTTCATTGCCTGCTAACTTGGCACAACCAATTCCCACTGATACATGTAAGGAATTTTCAGATTACGTGTCCAAACAATTGTGTCTACTTGACAAGTGTCTCTGGTGGGTCCTAGCCTGCTATGCCACAAAACCATTGTCCTTAGTGAGCGAAACCATTGTCCTCAGTGACTACTTTCGCCACTGTTTTCATAGAAAACTGCTTTTGTATTCTCCATCAGAGACATATATTGCCCCAGATTGGTACCCAACTGAGGTCGTGACAACAACTTCACTCCAAGTATCTTATTACATGACTCATTTTTAGCTAGAAACCTCATTACATGACTCATTTTTACCATCTACCCCAGGTTTTTTCACCCTACACCCACCTTTTAAGCCCAATGCTTTAAGTAATATCGCAGTAACGCATTTTCATAACACAAAAATCCAGTTACCTTAATTTCTCCACATTGATTCTGTTGCATCCACACATAGCAGACAACATCCAAAAACACTGCCAATCCATCAAGCCCCAACGAGCATCACTCATTTAACTCCCCACCGAGGGACCCACTATCAGCCCATGATCAATCCAATTTAACCACCCTCATGCTCATTTTTAAAGAAGCTGTCTCCATCTGCTCCACCCACAGTTTTCAATTCAAAACCTATGCACAACCTCCCCTGTGCAACATCGGCCACTTACACCCCAAACCTCTCATCCCTCTTTCCCCTACTGCCCGGATCTGAAATGACCTTATTCCCCTAGGCGTCAACAATTTTTTGGTCCAACATTTCCATACAACTCCATACCTTTTCATAGGCCTACCTTGCGCTAACATCAGGCTACTGGACATAGAACAAGAGAAAGAGGGGTTTTCACTCGAGAGAGAGGCCCAATTCAAGTTGTATCTACAACCTCTTGAAAGAAAGTTCCACCCATCCCTTTTGAACACACAATATGCAAACAACCTTGCGAATCCACCTAAAATTAACATGCATGGCTCTCTATTTATTAAAAACAAAAAACAAAAAGGATCTTTCAGGAAATAGTTGTAGTACGGAAAAATCTTAGGAGGAGTGCATACAATTTGAATAAACATCAATGGATGTTTATTTAATCTACAAATGATAAAATAATTATTTTATTAAGACCATTAATATCTGAAAAGAATGTATTTTAACCATGCCTATGTCAAAAAATATGCGATGAGCAAGACTGGGCTAACCTGATCCAGGATTGAGTTGGCCCAATCAAACAACAAACAGCTCCAATCCAAGCCCGCTTGAGAGAAACCATACTTGGGTCTGTCCCAAGTATCAATATCTATAATCAGACGAGCTCGATGGCCCAAGACCACCTAATACTGGGCCCAACCTGGGTCGAGCCTTTCGGGCTATTTTTTTTCTTTTAATAATACATGACATATACTTTTTATTTTATTCATCTATATTCACGATTCTAATAAACTTTTTATACTTTATTATTCTACATCTAAATGTTTAATTGATTAATACTCTTTGTTTAGTTTTTTTAAAGTTTATTTATGTCTTTATTGAACTTGTTATTATCTAAATTTATTATTGTAAGTCTATTAGTCAAATTATTGTTTCAGTTCATTATACAGTCTAATTCCTTTTTTCTAGTTATAAATTCAATTATTTCAAAATACAATTATTTAAGTAACTATTCAAAAGGACATACTCAATTTCATAAAACAAAGAGTAAACTACAACGAGCTTCCCTAAAATTTGACATAATTATAAATACCTCTTTATTATTTAAAAAATTACCAACACCATTCTGGTTTTAACAATCGTCTAACAATTAACCAAATCTGTTGATCTTCATTAGGTTTTTTATTTTTTGTGATAAACTAACTAACACAACCTTATAGTATGTGAATTATAATTTTATTTATTAAAATTTTTCAAATTTTTCCATCCACCTCATCCATTTTTTTTAGTTTTAATTTTTTTTTAAAAAAAATACAACAAGGGCATAATTGCTAATTCTAGACCTTCATCAACTAATTACATAATTTCATCAAATATCAAACGAATATATGTAGCTTTTCAAATGATGAAGAAGCATTGATAATCATGTCAAACTTCAGAAAAATCGGTTATAATATGCCCTTAAAGAAGCATGAAACAAGGACAACTAGATCTGATCCAAACCTCGAGCCAATCCATGAATTGGACTTAAATTTAAAAAATGAATCCAATAAAATGGATAAGTTGGGCAATCTGTTCCGTGCCAGGGACAACTCAACTCAATGTGCACCTTGATCCATATGCATCATAGATTATTCATTTGTTTTCTTTTAGAAGAGCCATTTACTTTCACATATATTCATTACCTTCATGGCTTCATCCATGTTTACTTCACCCAGAACAGATATACTTTCATCTCACAACATATCCAATTATTTTCAATATTCTCTCTATTTAGTTGGGGATGGTAGTACGATCAAAATCTGGAAAGACAAGTGGTTGCCGCGTTCCACAACTTTCAAAATCTCAACACCTGTTTTCGAGGGACTTAAGGATGCCTATGTGGCTGCCCTTATTGATCCAGCAACAAATAGGACCGAGCTATTACTAATGTTCTTTTTAACCCTGAAGACACAGATCATATCTTAAAAATTCCACTTGGGCGAAGTAATCATAACGACTTGTTGTGTTGGCACTATACGAAAAATGGACTGCTCACTGTTAGTAGTGCATATTATTTGGCCCTTTCTATGCATCACCCTGTTTCTTCGAGCTCATCAATGAACAGCAACAGTTTAAAACAATGGAAAATGCTGCGGAATGTAGTTGTTCCACAGAAAATCAGATTATTCGATGTGCTGGAACGCTTTACCTACGAGTTATAATCTCAGGAAAAAAGTTGAGATCAGAGAACGTCTGTTGCCCGTTCCGTAGGGACCCAAGTGAAGATATTGCCCACACCTTCCTTTATTGTCGCTACGTCCATCAAGTCTGGGTTTTATCTAATATTCTTTGGTCTTCTATCTCAGTGGCGACATCAAATGGCTTTGAGTGAATTCAACATTTTGTTGAATGATTATCTAAAGCTGAATTTGAATTCTTTCTCATCCTTTGTTGGTTTATTTGGTGGAGTAGAAACAAAAATTGCATGGAAGGTGTCTTTTGTCCGTTGGACCAAATGGTCACCTTGGCCAGGAGCTATCACGATGCGCTACTTCAAAATTCCTGTGTCTCACCTGTTTCTACTAGAGTTACGAACCCACCTCGCTGGTTAAGACCCCTTTAAATGTAATGAAGATTAATTTCGATAACAATGGTTCGAAGGTTGGGGTCGGAGTTGTTGCAAGAGATCATTTAGGTTCTGTTATCCACTGGATTGCTCACAAATTTCATTGAATTGCTGATGCCTAAGTAGCTGAGACACTGACAGCTAAAGAAGCCGTTGACCTTGCCCAAAGAATGCACTGGCAACATGTGATACTTGACGAGATTGTCTAAACCTCATCACCAAGTTGAAATGCCAAGAGACTTCTCACACTTAGGTCCTCTCATTGGTGACATTATAGATTCTTGTGGTTTCCTCTCTTCTGTAGAGTTTATCTACACAAGTAGGAAGTCAAATAGAATTGCACATAGACTTGCTAGATGTGTTGGTACCCGTTCTGAGGGTTCCTCTCTCTTCCGTTGATTTTCAATCTTTTCATTTGCGACGATTTATTCTCGTAGTAAAACTTCATCGTTACCCTCTCCTCTCGTAATAAAACTTCATTGTTACCCTCTCCAAAAGAAAACAAAGGAGTAAGATTTTCACGTGAATGCAGCTAACATTTAATATACGTGACTTAATTTTCCTTCCCAAGTACATAAGCAGCTAGAATCAATTAAGCATTTATGCCAAATGAAAGATGCGGAAAATGAAGAAGATTACGACACGCTGAGAAAACATATGCACAAATCCCTACAAGTATAACAATCATGAATATTGTATACATCAATTTGGAAATCTGCAGCCCTAAATCTTACAAAACTCGCTCTGCATACCGCACATTGGCAAACAAATATTAAATATCAAACAATATCCACTTCCACCGTCTCCTCATCAACTCCATCAACGTCCACATTCTCGTCATCGCCTTTGTACTGCAAGCAAGTCAAGTTGCTCATCTCAGGTTACATGTTACAGTAGCTGAGGTACATGAAAATGAAAACGAGGTATCCAGTTCAGGTGGATGACATGTATCTAAGAAACACCTTTATGCATGATTTTTCAATGGATCTTACACATGTTTTTACTATGACAATAAAGATAAAGAACACCATAAGATCAGAAAAATTGAAAACTCGCACCTGGAAAAGAAGTGAGCATAAGATAACATGCAGCTTGTAATGACAGTTTCTGTTTCTAAAAAGTGCGTAAGAGTCTCATTAGCAAACCTGTAAATAGACATCCTGGGGAATAGGAGGGGGGGTGGCAGAAACGGTAAGCGTGAGCCTTTCAATGTAACTTCTGCCTCATCTCCAGTAGAAGCAGCTACAACTGCTGGAAGCTTATCTTCTGTTTCAACAACTTCAACATCTTCATCCATTGCATGAGCAGCTATATACAGTTGATGGCAGCACTAGGCCTGTCAGATACCTTGTACTGCAAAAGTTTCCATGAAAAACAAAAGAATATCAATGCACATCATTTACCGTTAACAGTAGTTTCTGAGAACTACAAATATTAACAAAACTTAGGTTCCCTGTGCAGGAACGAAGCAGCCTGCTAAGAACAAATATTCACAAACTTAGATTCATCTTTAAGAACTGTAAGTCCCTCAAGGATTCTTAATTATAAAATTCGATAAATACAATCTCCGATTAGGTACTTTCTACAGTTAACTGAGTAGAATGAGAACCATTTAACAGAACTACCTTTTCATACCACCATTAGGACATCATAAGCAAAAGAGTTCTGTCCCAAAGAAACAGGAAATACATATTGTGTCTCAATTTACGAGAATTTGTAACTTTTTATCATATTTTACCCCAAATACATAAAGCATAGACCTTGAAGTTTCAAAAGCTCCAATTACTGGAGGACTTAGATTCTCTGAAGTTTCAAAGCTCCAATTACTGGAGGATCTAGATTCGGCTTATTTAATAATTTATTATCAAAAAAAAAAAAAAATTATTTATAAATAATTTTTTAATTAGTATACTTTGACACTTAATTTTATTTTATTTTTTAAATTTCAGACGTCGAGTCGTGGATGGCGTCCACGACTCGACCCAAAAATTAATTTTTAAAAAATAAAAAAGCGGGAGTCGCAGACGGCGTCCGCGACTCGGTCGTGGCATGGGTTAAATTTTTGTCAAGGCTGTTGCTTAACAGCAACAACAGCCTTGACAATCATCTTTTTTTTTAATATATATATAATATATTATTAATATTATAAATTATAAATATATTTCAATATAATTAAATTTAAAATTTATTAATAAAACGTATGATTAATTTATAAATATTAATATTGTTTATAATTTAGATATAAATAGTGAAAATAAATTATAATAACTTATTTTTTATATATAAAATAACAACTAAATTCAACAAATACATCAATAATTAGATTATAGTAATTTGCATAAAGTGAGACAAACGACATACTCGGTGAAATTCGAACTCATGACATTGAACTTGTACTTTAAAGTTTAAACCCCGCAAAAATATTTATATTTACATATTATATTAATTTGTAATATCTCCCAATTGATAGTGAATTATTAAGTTTTTTAGTGAATTACTATTCATCGATGAGATATTACAAATTTATATAAAATATTAATATAAATATTTTTGTGGGGTTTAAATTTTAAAGTACAAGTTCAACGTCATGAGTTCGAATTTCACAGAATATGTCGTTTGTCTCACTTTATGCAAATTATTGTAATCTAATTATCGTTGTTACATTGATATATATATATGTTGAATTTAGTTGTTATTTTATATATCAAAATAAGTTATTATTACTATTTATATAAATTATAAATAATATTAATATTATTTTAATTTTATGATAATTAATCATACGTTTTAAATAATAAATCTCTAAATTTAATTATAATTAAAAATATTTAAATTTATCATTAAATAATTATAATATATAATATTAATAATATATAAATATATTAAAAAATAAGATGATTGTCAAGGTTGTTGCTTTGACAAAAATTTAACCCATTGCCCACGACATGGTATTAAAAAAACTAAGATGATTGTCAAGGTTGTTGCTTTGACAAAAATTTAACCCATGTCATGGACACTGTCCACGACACCACATCGTGGACAGTGCCCACGACACCGAATCGCGGACGCTATCTGCAACTCCGCTTTTTTCTTTTAAAAAAATTATTTTTTGGGTCGAGTCGTGGATGGCGTCCTCGACGACATTTGAAATTTAAAAAAAAAAAATAAGTGTCAAGTCGTGGACAGCGTCCACAACTCGACATAAAAAAGTTATACTAATTAAAAAATTATTATTTTTATAGATAAATTTTTTTTTTATAATAAATTATTAAAACAGCCATCTAGATTCCTCGAGGATTTCGTATACTCTATGCATTCTGTTTAGTTATCCACAAACTTGCTTTACCGTCAATCTATTAACAATGAAAACTTTTTTGAAACAAGATTTAATAGAGCATATATGTTACTAGATAATTTAAGAAACTACGTAAACACAACTTTTTCCTATTATCATCAGAATTTCAGAATCTATCTAAGATGAGTGCAGATGCATGGTTTTATATATTTCTTGAGAATTTGTAACATATTGCCTCTCAATCCAGAAACATGAACAAGAATTAGCACCCCAGTAAAATTCCATCTGTTAAAATCCAAAAATTCACTGCAAGCATAAGTTGATTGAATTTTTTAGTCCGCGACTGATATTTTGTATGGTATTTACTTTATGGAGGAACATGGTTGTAGTATCATAACAAGATTCTGTAAGATCTTGATATCACTATTATCAAGATTCTAGGTGCCTCGACAAATGCACATATCTAAAAAATACTGGATTGATATTAAAGAATACACATAAATACTAATAATTAGCACATTATATTGCAGACAGAAGTGAGCATTATGCTATTGACTTGAAAGACCATTTACTTTAGAGCCTAGGCGTTCTTGTCATATTGAGAAAAAAGAAGTATAAACAACTACTGCATAAAGAACTTTCAGCAGAAACATACTTTTGAACTTGCTGGATGTTGATTTAGTACTCTTTTCACAAAGTAAATTTTGATCTATGTGCTCTTCAAGGTTTGGCTCAGTATACAATTCCCAAAGCTTTAGGCATCATTTTTTATCAAGCCTGCTTTATGGATAAGTTTTCTGTTTCTATTAATAAGGAGTTTAATGCAATCTATAACTAGCAACAGGGGCTTGACACAAGGAAACACTATGTGCCATGAAAGTCTTTCAGAGCACAAGGTTGATTTGCATTGGAGATGTAATATGTCAGCTTTGTTATGCTAATCTATACAGCCTTAAAGTTTTCTCCAAAGTTTTGCTGATTCATCTGGCCCTGTGACAAAAATGCTGAAATCTGAAGCGTTTCTTCTGAGGAACTAAGGTGGAGGTGCAACCTGATTTCTCTTAAAGTTGGCGTTCAACCAGAGTAAGATACCAGTAGTAAGATGTTTAGGAATTCCTCTCCTTACCTCTAACCTCGGAGCAGTCGAGTGCAAGGCATCAGTGGATAAGCTTACATCTAGAGTAAACTCCTGAACAAGCATTTGCTTGTAGTATTTAGTGAAATTGTTCTCTTCTCCCTAAAATCTTGTCAGGAGATAGATTAAATCTAATATTCTGAACTGGAATAAAATTATATATATAAAGATATATAAGTATTTCTTTTGAAATTTTCATTAAAAATTCCCCCAATTCACTCTTTCTCCAGTTTCATATTTCAACTACTCTTTTCTAATTCCAATCACTAGCTTGGCTTTGTAATCTTCCTTTCTTCGTCTCCCCCCACCCATTGTGGAAACTCCAGCACCTGGATCACTCACCATTCCCTACCAGCCTAGCAGTGCTGGGCTTTTTTTAAATTGCAATCACTTCACTTGGAATCACTAGCTTGGCTTTGTAATCTTCCTTTCTTCGTCTCCCCCCACCCATTGTGGAAACTCCAGCACCTGGATCACTCACCATTCCCTACCAGCCTAGCAGTGCTGGGCTTTTTTTAAATTGCAATCACTTCACTTGGAAGGACAGCCCAAGTCCGGGTGAAGATCCCTGGATCGGAATTGTTGTAGAGGGTACCACTGGTAACTAAGATATTTTCATTAATTATCTTCACTATTCTTTATGTAGAGTTCAGGGCAACTATAAACCAGCGCGAAATTACCAAAATATTTTGTCGCTGGATGGATATGACCTATCAATTTAAGTTAATTTGAATCTTGGACCAGTTGTATGATTCAATTTTATGCTATGCAAAAACCAAAATAAAAGTAAAGCTTCCATCCAATTTACTAAGAATGCCCTCAAGAATTTTTTGTCAGCCATATGTTTCATGCGTCCAAAAATATGCCAATAGTTTATTGATGTCCTTGTTCAAACCATCATCCATTACCTTATACTTGTCAGCTGTGTAATTCCTTATGCATGTTCTAAACTCAACGCTCTTCATAAGTGGTGCTAGCACCACAGAGCAGCAAATTGTTGCTATCTCATTTGCTCTGCCATTTTGGAAATCAAAATGTACACTCAACTTGTCCCTAGGGGCGCAACCTAATGGTTCGGGCACAAAACTTTCCTATGAGAGGTCTAGTGTTCAAACCTTGAGTGTGGACGTGTGTGTTGAGTGCGCGAGTGTAAAAAATAATGTACAGTTGTACACTCAACTTGTAAATGATTACGAAGATCCATGGAAACAAATTTATAGATTTAGAATGACGAAACTGCTTGAGTACATTCATAACGCACTCTTTATCCAGAAGAATGAAATATTGCAACAAATGCTTACTGAAACAGATGATCATAATTTCTTATTAGAGACAAAAAGAGGCACCTTTTCAGCGGACGCTATATCAGCAGGCAGGTTTGTTCCTCTCCTGGACTTGTCTTCATATGCCAAGGGACCACGCCCATTATATGCATCACGATCTGCCTCTGGTTTCCAGCTATTGCTCACTTGATCACGATTTTCAGATCGTCGAGAAAGCTTTTCCACTCTCATTTTCCCAATCTCAGCCCTTTCCCCAGCTGGATTCACCGAAGAAAGGAAAAATTGTCAGCTAAGAACACGCACATGTGGACAAACGACACAAGATATCAGGGTATCTGTACTACAAGAAATAATTAGCAGCAGTTAGAAACTCTTGTTTCAGTAAGAACCTACATAAGCATCCCGAGAACAAACATATTATGTTTAAAAGATATTAAGTTTGATAGATGACTAGACTTCTCAAGGGTAGCCAACAATTCAACATTTGAAACTAAGGCGGACAGCAATAAGGAAAGAAATCTGTAGAGGTAAAATGGCTGAGGTAGGCATCCAATCCAGAGACTTCCCACCAAATTATTCAAACAAGTCAATAGGCATGGTGGCTAGAAAAAAAATCCCAAGTTTTTATCTAATAATCTTTCAATCACTTTTGAGATCTCTGCAACCGCTGCTGAAACCACGACAAAAGCATGTAGCTACTCAAACCCCACCCACCAACTAAAAAATGTTCAGTTAGCATCCATATTCCATAAACGCATCATGATATCACAAAATCTGAAAAAACTAAGTCAATTACTTCATGTATAGACAAGTGCAAGCCACAATCAAGAGAAGACATGGTGAAACCCTTTAAGGAATGCACATAGCACATTCCTGAATATTATACTGAATATATATACCAAAACTAACTTATTTTTTAAGATGAACTGAAACAATCAAGCTGGAGCAGCAAGGATCTCCATGCTAAGTCTTGTGCTTGGCTATATTCAGCATGCAATGTTTTTGAAATCCCTGATTTTCAAGGAAGAATAAGAAGCATGTAATTGACAATATCAAATAAAAAGAAAGAAACTTTGTCACAGAACATAGATTTGGAAAACTTAAGAATCCGGATATATTAATAATGCTACTTAAGTAAAAAATTTGCATGAACTTCCCAAAACCTTTGAAAGAATAATATTGAAAGTCTTTATGTAACTTATACTTCTGTACTACCTCTATTTGATATATCACGAGCTTCCAAAGTAACTCGTGACCTTTTCCTGTGGAGAAGAATTCATATGATCCTCATTCAATGGGCTTAGAGCATAACCACCAACTATATCATCACTTGTGTTGTTTATTTTCAAATCATCTGCATTTCCTGGTCCACCAGCATCTAAATCCAGCTGTTCACCCAACTTCAGAAGCTGAGCATGTGATCTATAGAAAAGAAGGCCTAATACATGTTAACTTGCTAGAGAACCTTAATTCATAAACCAGAAAACTAAGGCAAAAGGACCATGAAACTTATACCAAACCAAAATATACCTCTTCAGATCATCCTGCAACCTCAAGTGACGATTATGTGCTTTTATAAACTCTTAATTTTTGTAGTAAACCTGAAAAATAGACAAGATCAGATAACGAATGGAAAGAAGGGCTGAAAAACAAAAAGAGATATGCTCATAACCAGCTAAATGGTTATGCATCACCATCAAACTCAGATGCCATAGGAAAAGATTCTATGAAAATTGATTTTGTGAGAGCTGATGTCGGTGAATCATTTTTGCATTTGGAAATAAGAATCATGCTTGGAAAAATAAATAGTCTAGGCTGAACCAGTCGCTTATCCCCAGCAAAATGCTATCATTTTGCATTCAAACATCCAAAGACTGATGTGACTAGCACAGCCAAACACCTTTTGAATATCATTTGACATCCACGCGTGGGTTTTTCGATTTAGCAAACACAAACTCTGCCAAAGATTTGTTTGACCAATATTCATCAGAACAAGAAACCAGTAGATAGTAGTACCTCTTGCCCTCCTCTTTCTCTTTAGAAACTTGTATCTCAAGCTCATGAATTTCACAGTTAAGTTATCTGCTTCCTTAACCTTATCCTCCAGGTAGACCTATTCAGCAAGCATGAAGATTCAGTTTAAGAGTTAAGCAATAGTTAATCTTAAATTTGTGATACACATCTTAGACAAGACAAATCCTTCATGATAATAATGAGGTGGGGGATTCAACAGATCACAAACAAAAAGAAAATTCCTAGACTAAAATCAACAAGAGTTGAACCCCAGCATTCACACAACAGTTCTGGAAACAATCAGATCAGATGGAGCTGGAAACAGAAGTACATCCTATTTAGGTAAAATCCAATTTCACCTAATGAACAATATGATACCAGGAATACCAAGATCACGACCAAGCGAAAATAGCATCAGGTAGCTCCTCTCTCTAATCTACGATCTGTTCCAGTTGAACACAGATGTGCTACAATTTTCATGCATCAACGTGGTAAAACATGTAGGTCTGTAGAAATATTTAGTGCGGTTCAAGTAAAGTGATTGGATTGACAGAGGAGGAATATTAGAAGGAAAGGACCGGGAAGAAAAGTTACGGTACTTTGCGAGCAAAGGCAGATGGGCATATTTATCGACTGAATCAAGGTTTAATTCCTATATATTTTGATGTAGAATATAGAAAAGGTAAATTATAACAAAGAAACGACTAATTAGCCTTGCTGGCCCCATCAGCTCAGCAGCCCATCTTTCTAGAGAGGTGACCACATTGAGGGGGCAAATACTGATCCCAGGTGGCGACAAAGTAGTTTGATGGCTTGGAGGAGGCAGCATAGGCGTGAAGAGCCCAGTTAGGACTGGAAGGCAATGAGTTGTTGACAGAGCGATTGGCTTTTTTGTTGGTGATGATGATTCCTCAACCAGTGCATGGTTATTAATGGTCCGCCAGGGCGGCCCAGTGCCATCTTCAGAAAATGGTGTTAGGCTTGCAAAAAGCGCGCTAAGCTTCTGCAAGCCGAGCCCTATTTGGGCTGAAAGAAAAACTGCGCTAAGCACAAATTTTTTCAAAGCCTCGGCTTCGCCCAGTTCAAATAGAATTGGCTTCGCTAACTTTTTTTTTTTAAAAAAAAAAAGAACATCATAAAAATAGAAAAGAAACTAGTGATGGGGAAGAATGGAATCACCGTGATAGATATTTTATGTTTATTCGTTTTATAATGATTATAGTAGGATTTTCTTAATGGTCTTGTATTTTGGAACTTTCCTATTCCTCAAAACCATTTGTTTTACATATTTCTCTTAGGGTATAATGGTTAAAATAATTACTAGTGTATATATTTAATTGTTTGTGCATTATTGATGTTAAATGATATCTATATATGAATATATAATTCTCCGTGGGTGCCATGGCCTCCAGGAGTCCTTTATGCCATGATGTGCCATGCGCCTTTAACAACTATAAACCAGTGGATAGCAGTTCGGGCAGTGGGTAGAGGCTGGGGCAGAAATTGAGATGGGCCTGGTGGAAAAGTGAGGTATTGGAGATGGTGGCATAAGAAGAGTGAAACGTGAGAAATGACTACAGGCCCGATTGTAAGTGAGTTTTACAGCAAATTAATGACACAATAATTTGGTAAATTTCCAGCTCCACTAACATCTCATCATCTTGAGTAAACTTGTTCACATTCCAAATACCATCCATTTGGATTATGCATAATGGTATTACAAGACTCAGGAATACTGAACGAAAGCCAGCCATACCCTCATGCAAACAAAGGAACCTAGCTTCTTTACTGTTTTTGTTACTTCCATAAGCCTCAGTTCGTAAGGATACTAGTATATACAGTAGTAACGTATAAAAGAATTGCAGACAGAATCAAGAAAATTGTTTAGGAAAGCAGGAAGTCATCTATTTTCCTTTTTTACCTCCATTAGAACCAAAAAAGGAGGAAAAAATTTGAAGGAACACTACTCAAATGCTCTCCATATGGACCTACCCAAGAAAATTGACACTGTAGCACTTCATTTGCCACGCTTAAGAGGAGGATAAATAATCTCCAGCTACTAAAGCCACAAACAAAAAAAACCTAACCTCCAGCTGCCGCTTGTCACTCTCCAGCATCTTTATTTCAGAGTGCAATTCTCTCAGCTGCATATAATGCAACAAACAAAAGATGAGGAATGACCATCAGGGTACTACCATGAAAGAAATACAACCCTGAATGACAGCCAAAATTTCTCAGCTACTTCTGCAAAATTGAAAAGCCAGTATCCATCAAACCTGCTCATCAATACGCATTTTGGTATCAGAGGATGTCTGTCTTCTTTCTCTTATTTGGTCTTCAGTCCATCTGACATTCTGCCAGAATAATCACTATGGCCATCCAACTGCTTTCTCTTCCTGTTATTTCTGTCACTGCAAAATGAAATGGACTCGCAATGTAGAAGAGAAACAAGATAAGGCAAGTTTATTTAATCCAGCATATAACACGCTAGATTTTGATAGAACTAAATAACCAGAAAACATGCAACTCTGTATAGAAATTTAGTCATGTATTATAATTCAAACGAGCCAAGAGATATGCCATGAACTATGATGCCAAATTGAGAAATACCATATCAGAGGAATGTGTAGATAAGGTGAAGTGCTTACGCTTACTAGAGAAAAGGTTCCAAAACTTAAAAGCATTACAATTAAATAAAGACACTGATGGAGAAAAGTGCTCTCCATGCCAGTGCACGCACACACCACACGTAGGTTTTGGAGCCGGTTAATCTTATCATTTTCATTAGCCAAGTCGTCAAAGATAGTCACATTATGGCCATCCAAGTCGAAAACAGTACTACATCCCAGACCAGAAACCTCCTCTCAGCACCGCTGAAAAACTCAATCACTTGGATAACTACTCCACTTGATTTGGAGCTTGAAAGAATTCAAAAAGTCAAACTTCTCGGCATCAATATAAAATTGAGCATAATCCGCATTTGTGAACTTCTAACACTTTGACCAGGCATTTATATTTTCTTATAAAGTAACATGTATAATCGAAATTGAACAAGATCATTTCAATACCTTCGGCACCACATCTTTTGGACCGTGCAATTCATGGCCAGACAAAATTTTATCAGAATTTATTTTGTTGCCTCTGATGATGTCTTTACACTTGTGCATTTTTAGTGAGGTGTAACAGTTAGGGGTTCTCAAGTGACTTCCCACTTGAAGAGAAATAGGAATTATATAATAAAAATCTGACAAACATCTTGAATTACTAATTCAACTTCTACCACCTAGATGCATATGAAGTGAACAAATAGATTTCTAGCCTTTTTAGAAGGAAGATGGAAATAATTGACTCAAAGAGCTGATAAAGAAGAAGTCCAATGAAGAGCAAAGGATGTTAAAATTATAATCCTATACATGTATGCATGTATATACACACAAGTTGATAGCCCGATCGGAGCATTCTCTATATTAAAAATTTTACTATATAAAGCTAATACCCCAGAAATATTGATTATCAAGTTAAGTTAACCACTGATATGCTCCATGAGTACCAACTACCAAGGCAAGTTGTTTTCTCATAATATAACTGAAGCAGAAAATGGAAAATTCATTGAGAGAAAGGAAAAGGGGAAAGAAAAAGAAGATAGCAGCCATCAGCACAGAAAGAAGAGTTTTCCACTAAATGTAGCAATAATATATCATAAAAACCAAGATAGTTATAAAAGCAAAAGTTAATGAAATGAACTTACATCCTTTTCCCAAGAGAGCGAGGACTATCTCCTGTAAATTATAGTAGAACAAAGTAAAACAAACCAGACGACAATCCGAGAAGGAGACAATAAAACAGGATGCAAAGGTCAAGATTTATGAATCTTACCGTGAGAAGAATATCTCGCTTTGGTATCTCCTCTTCCTGGTGAGTTGTGCAAGGAGAACGCATTCTATCAAGCCTTTCTCTCAAGTCTCTACCACCCCGATACTCCTGCCTTCCTGCAATTTGGACAACAATTAACACCACAGTATAGATGTACAAATTCATAATCTCGAAAAGGACACATACAGAGAGCCCATAAACCAATAATTAACATGAAACCAAGCTTACCATTCAAGGGAACAAATGAGTAACATAATTATGAACAGTTTTAGTGTGCCATCGTGCAGATTCCATATGAGCCATAGAATTATTGGCTCTTCGTATAAAGATAGATAAAATATACCATGAGCTTTTTTAGACAGAAAATCCCTCGAGAATCATGGAAGCAACTCAAAGATAGACATCCTCAGCCCTTGTGTGATAAGAATATAAAGCAACGGTGCAGATTTCTTCCCGTGTCTGTATGAATTTAATAACTATATCTTCCACGTGCAATATATTGCCATCATTGGTCTATAGTACCCAGCCAAGAGATCCATTCCCGGTATCTTTCATGGAGGAATAACATGAAGAAAATACCACATTCTTGAAGAATATACACACTGCAGAATAAAGTGGGATAATGCATTTGGATGGCCCTTAGCAGAGAGAAATCAGATGAAGAAAATACCACGTTCTCTACAAACTGCAGAAAAGCCATAGAAACCTATTCTGCTCCCTCTAACCATACAGCTGTTTGAACATGGATTGGGATAAACCAAGAGGCCGAGAAAACAACACCAAAGGAGCACAAAGATAAAGCAAGCAGCATAATCCATTCTGATAAGAGGTATTAAGTCAGTACACTGGTGACAATTCATAGAAACCCGAACAGACAGTAGCGCACTTGATGTTTCTTAATTTTTACTGAGATGCAAGAATATCCAAGAAGGTGCCACACATAAGCATGTTGATGACACTTTCTGATCCGCCGGGGGGCTAAAATAGAAAATGATTTGACATCCTCAGCAGATCCAAACTTAAGATAGACTTCCAAGCCTTACCCATATTCACGAACCTTTTACTTGTCGATTAGGGTCAAGCAATCATGTTCACAGTCAACACTCAGAATAAGGAAATGGCATGCATACTCTGATTCAAGTATACAGAGACAAATGATACTAGGACATGTTCACTTATCTAACAGCTGTACCCAGCCAATGTTAAATAACACTCTCATAACTCAATTTGTTTATGTAATACTTTGAAATCTTATCCAACTGCAGGTATTCGTTTAAGGGTATCAAGTGGCGCAGGCATGCTGCCATTTGTAAGTTTTGACCTTTAAATAAAAATATGCTTAGCTGACGTAGTTCCAAGTTGAGATGCAAACACTGAACATTATTGAAAGAAGACTACAGCAAACGAATACATCATGGGATTTGCCCAACTAACTAATTCCCCTTTCCGTTCTCTGACTTCAAGGTTCCATGAATAGAAGGCCAGGTTCATAGAGCATACATGCTAATAGCCCGATGAAGATTTAAAAAGAAAGTCCATGAATCAGATGCTGAAGTTTCTTTATTTCAAAGATTTATTTCCACTTGCAGTACATCATATCTATATTTTCAAGCAAAGAATGCCACTAGAATGACACGATAAGGAAAAGATCCTGACAAAGGAAAATGACCCAATGATTGAAACTCATGTCACTATTTTTTATTGTTATTTTATTTTTATTTTTTATCTTTTGAAAATCTTAAGAGAGACAAAGGCCATAGGCTGAACCACAAAAACTCCCAATGAAAAAGATGAAAAAATATCAGTCATGATATTGTTCCATCACTAGCTCGGAAAATATAAGTAGTGTACCTAACAAATGAATAAGTAGAAAGTTATTACACACATGTAGCAAATTCAACACTAAAGGACAATATTACCAATATTTCTCAGCTTTTCCAGGGTCACCAAACAAAGCTTGGAAGAGAAAAAATCACAGATAAACTACTTATACATACTTCCACGCGAAGAAAAGGCAAATAACTCTATCCGATCCTATCCTAGCTTCCCAAGTTTCTTGGTCACTAATATATGCTAATAATCGAAAGCATTATCGTGCTAGAGGGGGAAGAGACAAAGGAGTTCATATCACCCTTCCCGTATCTACAACGGAATAAGAAGCACCATAGATTGAGGTTATGGAGTTTAAAATTGACGAAATAATTATTCAAGATTCAACAGAAGCACTTCGAATATTGATTCTAAGGCTTTGAATACTTGATACCAAAAAAGCTGCAGTATGATCGAACGATGAAACTTGAGTTTAATTCCAAGAAAGGGGGAAACGAAAATACCATTAAAGGAGCGTCGGAGCTCAGCCTCGCCATGGGCAAAGTTACAGTACTGACGAGAGCAACGGCCTCTTTGATATAACATACATAGCTTTGTCTTGTAAAGTTTCTTCTCTACCATCTTCTTCTGCTTTTCCCGGAAACTGAAAATAGCTCCAACTCCAATTTAATTGTTGTTCAACTGCACAAACCCTAATTTGGTGATTGAGGACGGAAAGAAAGAACGGCGGTGAATGTCGCACCAAGGTTGAGATGCGCAAATGACAAGACAGTGATTAAAACAATTTTTTCCCAAGTATAATATATAATACGGATAATTCCCCCCTCCCCCTCAGTAGGTGTAATTACAAATAAATTCTTTGGAAAATTATATTTGAAGTTTTGTTTTTATTTAATTAATAAATTTTTTGTTAATTAAATTTTATTGAATTTATTGATATTAAAAAAATATGAATAAAAATTGACATTTATCCTCAATTGATTGATTACTCTCTTATTACAGGTTAAACAATTTTTTCGAATTAAATTACCCTTTTAATGGTGAAAATATACCTCATCAAATGCATTAATGCGTAGAGACGTATTAGGATGATTCGATAAAAAAAAAAAATTATTTTAGCTACTTAAGTTAATAAGACAATAAAGGGTTAATATAGATTTTTTTTTATTTTTTTGTGCATATCAGCATATTCTATGAATTTTAACTTACACATGAACTTGTTTATTTGACGGAAGCAAACCTCAGGGGTATTAGATGTAATTTTTCAAACCACAGGGGTCTATGTATAATTACACCAAACCTTAGGGGAGGGGGTGTAATTATCCCTATATAATGTGTAGATTTATATAGAGGGTAAATTAAGATTAGGGTAAATTATATTTTGTCATCCGAACTATGCCCATTTTTACACTTTAGCATCTAAACTTTTTTTTTTTTGTCAATTTGCCATCTCAACTTTGCGAAATTTGCACTTTACCATATATGATCGTCTTTTTTGGTGATTTTTTTATCGAAAAAACATCACATGCTGTGCATATGTGAAAAATATCACATCAAATGACCTTTAAATATCACATGTGCATTGCATATGATGTTTTTTTAATAAAAAACTTGGTGAAAAATAGTTATAAATAGTAAAGTGTAAAATTTCGTAAAGTTCAGATGGTAAGTTGACACAAAAAAAAAGTTTAGATGCCAAAGTGTAAAAACAGTTATAGTTCGAATGGCATAATTTACCCTTAAGATTATCTTCCCTAAGGTATGTCATAATTATAAATATCCTTCATTGTTTGAAAATTATCAATACTCTTAATTTTAACGGTCGTCTAACAATTAGCCCAATCCGTTTGGTTTTCATCCATTTTTTTAGTGAACTAATCAAAATGCCCTTGTGGATTAAATATTATAATTAGGATAATTGCATAAAAATCCCATGTGTTTTAGAAATTGGGCTAAAAAAATCCGTGTTAAAAATATTTGCAAAAAAAATTCTATCTTTTCTGAAATATTTTACATGCTCTTTTTTCCGTCAATTGTACTTAACGGCGTCAATTTTTTTGGTGATTTGCCTGTTAGGCCCTTGTTTTAGTAGTCATTGATCTTTCCTAATTAATGAACGGTCTAGATCTTAAGCATTTGTAAAATATATTTTTGCATTTATATATACCCAACTATACATATAGACAGTTGTATAAAAAATAACATATTATAATATGTATAATATACATAAATAATTAATATGATATATATTATATACATATGTATATATATATTTGTGGTGGCGACGGCCGACGGTGAGCTTGCCGTCGCCCAACGTAGATGGGGGCTGCGATGCCATGATTCGGCACCCAGTCCACCGGAGAGGGGGGCAGGTGGAAGGTGGAAGGTGGAAGGTGGAAGGCGGAGGCGGAGGCTGGGAAACGTAAGCGGAGGCGTAGACTGGGGCAGTGGGGTGGCTGGCAATTGGGGTGGGGGTGAGGAAGACGATCCATTTTTCATTTTAAATTTTATTTATTTATTTATTTATCTATTTATTGTATTTTTTATTTTATAAATTTTAATATAATTAATTAGTTTAATTATGTATTTTTATGCCTAAATATATTATACTAAAAAAATTAATTTATTTACTATAATTTATATATTTAATATAAATTTAAAATATATCCAACACAAAAATTAAATTATAATAATATTTTATAATTAATATCATGTATTTTGATTTAAAAAAATTATAAATAATATTAAATAATCTTACAAATTTAATATTTTCATATATAAAATATTTTAATTTGATGTAATAACATTTCTTACATATAAAAATTGATTAATACTACTTTTTTATATTTATCATAACTTTTTTAACAATATATGAAAAATATAAAGAATTAATCAAAAATAATATTGATAGGGGCAATTTCATCATTCTAAGGAGGGGGGTTCTTTTTTGTAGGGTTTATAATTACATGGGATCTTTTTTTACTATTTTATTAACACAGGCAAGTAGTTATCAATTTTTCTATAACACAGGGGGTTAATAATGCAATTTCCCCTATTATAATTGTATTCTTTTTTTTATGAATTAAGTGGATAAGTTTTTTATAATTTTTAAAATATTTCCATCCACCTCGTTCGATTTTTTTTATAAATTTTTAATTTTAATAAAAAATATAACTAGGGCAAAATTGATAATTTCATACTTCTATCAAATGACTATATAATTTCATCAAACATCATGAGAGTATCTATAATTTTTCAAACAATAAGAGAGTATTTATAATTATGTCAAACCTCAAGGGACGTCATTGTAATTTACTCTTATATATATTATCTATACTAATATATTTATACTAATATAAAAGGGAAAAATCTTCTAGAATCAATTGTAACAGTATCGTGGCACTAATTTTTTGTAGAACCAAAATTATTTTTTAATTAATAACATTTCAAAAATTTCCGTTAACTGAATTGGTTTACATATTTTATTTTCCAAATTTTGAAGTTTTATTTTCTTTCTTTCTTTTTTTTTTATAATGTATTGATTTTTATATATCATTCTTATTAAAAAGTATCTTAAAATATAAAAATATATTCACTATATGCACGCAAAAACAACGGACCACAACGGGTAGTACAAAAAAAAACCATATACACTCACACGTCACACCAATTTTTAAGTATAATAATTATAACTCTAATTAGAAAATTTTAAAAATTAATTGTAATTACCCTTGTTTTATAAAAGTGACCCAACGTCATTTTGACACTACTACACTAATTATTTTATTGTGTCGATGATATTTTAAATTATTTTTTTGTTTGTTTCTTTCTTTTTTCAATAATTTGTTGATTTATATATTTTGTTATTATTTATAGTATATATTACAATATAAAAGATTATTTATTATATAAACACAATGGCAGTATGCCACTTCAGCTAGTTTATACTTTATTATTAAGTGAGCGCACTTTTTTGGTGTCTCACTTTAAATTTGAACTCAATTTATCATGATGGTTCTCCATAACTACCTTTTGATCGTTTTGTTTAGGGTAAAATACGCTTTGCCCTCCATTTAGTTTAGGAGGTAATTGTTACATGACAAATAGTTCGGGGGGACTAAGTGTATTTTACCCTTTTTTTATTTATTCAATATTATTTATTATCTTTATTTGTCATTATTTTTAATAACTCAAAATACTTATATTAATTTATTATCTTAATATATATTTTTGGTTACTTTGTTACTCTACAAAAATTAATAATATAATTTATAAAAATATTTAATTTCAAATTATTTTAAAAATTATACACATATATAGAATGTGCCACACTTAATAATTATTATAAACAAAAGTAAATTAAAAAAAACATAGTTTCTAATTTTGTAATATCTACTCTGTAACTTTCTGAATCTTGAAAGTGTTGCAATTAACAGAATTGAAAATATTTAGAATTTCAAGCGTACTTCTATAAAAGTTTGGGTTCTTAATAACACAAATATTCACTATTATTTGTGAAGTTACAGACACACTCCATGAGAGTTGTTGGTAGAATTTGTCATGTATATTAAAGATTGTTTGTATAAAATTTTGCTAGTAAATAGGAAATATACTTGTAATTACAATTACAACGTCAATATATATATATATAATTTTGTGAAGAGTAGCGGTTGTTTGTGTAATGAGATTTAACCTCAAGGGCCGCCAATGTAATTTACCCTAAAAATTAATATTTAGATATTTAGAATGGAAATTTGATGGATGAATTATAAGAGGGTAGTTTGATATATCTTATCTCATGTGGCGTCTTGGGCACGACTTTTACTTGCATGTTCAACAACTTGACTATTGTTTCTAACTCATAGGCAAAAATCAAATAAGGTAACGAGATAGAAATCATCATGGACTAAACCATGTCCAACAAAATTTAATTCTTCCTCTCAACCACTCCATTAAATAGCAACATTGTAGGAGGCGTCCACTAAGAGAAAATCTCATTCTCTTTTCAAAAATCCAAGAACTCCCTACTCAAGTACTCACCACCTCGATCTGATCAATGAGTTTTGATTTGACGCCCAATTTAATTATTTAACTCAAGTTTCTATTTTTGAACTTATCAAATGCTTCACACTTATACTTCATTAAGTATATATAGTCAAACTGTAAGTTATCATCAGTAAAGTTTATAAAGAAAGAAAATCCCCCATGAGCTTGAGTACTCAATAGCCCACGAACACCCGTGTGGATCAAATCCAACAAGTCAAAATGGCTCGGCTACTTTGTCCCATAAACGACATTTTGGTTATCTTTCCCTTAAGACAGTACTCACATGGTGACAGTGCGTCCAAGTCCTCTATTCTTAGATCCTTAGAGCTAATCAACCTTATCTTGGAGATATGGCTTAGCTATGAAGGAATTAGTACAAGCTTGGAACAATAAATGAGTAATGGAAATGATTATAAAACATTAAAAGGGATCATATCGTACGTCGATCAGACAATTCCAACACTTGTACACCAACTAATTGATACAAGTCAAAAGGTAAAATACCTCTTTCAGAGTAGTTGAGTCTCCTAATTCCAAAATCCTTCATCCATCAATGGTTCTTGCTTTATCCACACAAGAGCTAAGCTAAGCAAAACTCTCTCTAGCAAGTCCTGACAAAATACCAACTTGTATTTTTTTAACCTTGCTCGAAACTCAAGTAGAGTGGGACTAAAACAATACTTCTATGAAGTGACAATGTGTTTTAGGTTTCTTAAAAAAGTCTTAAATGAATTTCAAGCTCTTAAGAAAATGATGAAAGAGATAGACTCTTTTTGAGGAAAAAGAGAGATATAGAAAAAAATATGAAGTGAAATAAAATACACACCAAGGAGATATGTATATATATACACAAGAACCAACCATATATATAGTGCTATATATAGAAGGTGTATGATGCTTCAAGTCAACAGTAGGTGAACAAGGGCCTTTAATCCATGGTAGGTCCTTGTAGTCCGTTGAAGGTTATCTATAATTTGAATTAAGTACATTTTGACATTAAATTAGTAATTATTTCATCCTATAGATTAATTTTTATGTCCAGATCAATATCAATTAATTAACACTTTGATTTTTTTTTTGTCATGTAGGAGCCCAATTGAATAATCCAATTATTCAAATGGTTGATTTAAACTATTTTATATTAATCCTCTCTCTCTCTCTCTCTCTCTCTCTCTCTCTCTCTCTCTCTCTCTCTCTCTTGGAATTAATTCAATAATTAACTTCCATCCAAAATTAATTCTTCAAATAATTTTTTCTATACCATTAGTGTTTTGTGTGTGACCCATATAGGTCCACCATCAACTAGACTGGGGTTGTATCATATTAATAGTTTAATCCAGAAACTAACCTATTTTAAATTATATTTAATTAATCACTCTTGATTATAAACTCATTAACCCAAGAGTAATCACTATCATGGATAGTAGTCTAGCAACGATCCATAGGCACTAGAGTATAGATGAAAATGGTGTGACCCTTAAACTGTGCGTACTATACAGATACAGTTCTTCCCCAAGCTACCTCCCAATCAGTGTCTAAGCACGGAATTTTAAATTGATTATCATACTTGACTTCAATCACTATAGATACACTCTTGACTATGTCTCTCATTGATCAATATGGAAAACTATTTTCCTATTTCATCAACAGTTGGTCACAGACTTCTACAACTAATGCAGTCAAAAGAACATAGAAGATTGTCATCATCTCATGATGGACAATGAATTATTTCTTGTAAAGCGCCAACCTCCACGTATTCTAACTATACTGGTGTAAGACTTTTGACAACCATGCAATATCGCAGTCACATCAGCCATGATCAAGATATAATTGCCCCATACACAAAGCTACTGTGGCCTTAGGTCAGTGAACAGGTTTTGTACTCCGCAGCTAAGGAGTTCTATCATCAATCATACTACATGGGCTTCCATATGACAACTCTTGTAAGCCAATTCAGTGAACTTGACAACTCACTTATAATTGAATTTTGTCCGTCGTTGTCTCTGGCGTAAGAGGAGTGGAATTGAGTGTTTCTATTGTTAGTGAGAGATTTGTTAGAATGGTGTTGTAAGGACTTGTTGAGTGTTTCTTCTTGGTGATCTGGAGTTGCTAACTTTATAATGGGTTTTGTTTGAATCTATCGCATATGTGTTGACTGGGTGATTTTCCGCGAGGTGTATAACTTCAGTGTTTATTTAATATATTTTTTTTTTCTGTTTATCTCTTGTCTTCTCTATTATTTTGTGTTAATTCAATTTTGTAGTTTTCTAGATTATTTATCTTCCGTGTGGTGCAGGCCTGTTCTTTTGCGGGTGGTGAAAGTGCAGGCAAGGGTGATTCAGTTAAGGGTTTGCTAGAGGAAGGTGGTTATATAACATCTTAATATTGTAGGTTTGAATGATTTGGGAGTAAAGCAGTTGGTTACATTTTGGTAATTACAGAGGAAGAAGAGGGTAGACTGGTACTGTTAAATGAAGCATGGTTGGGGAGCATGAGAGTTGAAGGTTACATGTTTGTTGGTTGATTGCTATCTACACAAATGTTCTGACTCGATGTATTGCACATGACATTGATTAATCTACTCAAGCCAATAAAGGGGATGATGGTGCAGTTGTTGGAGAAATATCAATTTTCTTTTATTATTTAATCATAGTGTTGATAAGGATCGGGCTATAAATAGTTATTCATGGATGTTTGATAAGAATATGATTTTACTAAATCAGGTGGAAGTGTCAGATAACCTATTAATTGTGGATTTAAATTGGTGTCCGTCTCTATTCATGTTTATGGGTTGACAATTCGAATGATGATGAGAGAGGTGGTAATGGTAATTGAGAAAAGGCTGGGAGAGTTTGTAGATTCTAATCATGCGCATGTTAGCTTTACTTTGGAATGTTCGTATTCGAGTTTAGTTCGATGTAGGGGAGCTAAAAAAATGTTGTTTTAAGATGAGGTCGCCAAGGTGGAGGAGTTGTTGGTGTTTTTTATGAACTACTAACAATTCTTCGTTATGATTGTGGAGTGTTAGGCTACATTATGAGTAATTGTAGCCATAAGGTTGGCGATGTCTGGAGTTGATGGCTATATGGAGGGGACTAGTTATGAATTGTGGTTGTTGGAATCTCGTGCAGTGGGGTAATATTAACCCAAGAATTTGAGGGGAGGGACTAGAGGGGTGGCTGGGAGGGGGCATAAGGGGGCCACAATAATAGGGTACAAAGGTGTATGGAAGGAAGGAGACTACTATATTTGATACTAGTGGAAGGAGGGGCTAAGAAGTCTCAAACTAGGGGGTCGAATTGGGGGGAAGGATGAATGGGTGGCGGATGGGGTGGCCAGGGGGGTGATAGAATGAAGCAAGTGGAGGTAAAATGATTGATGAAGCACTAGCAGGGGTTGCGGTCATGGGTTCGTGCGGAAATGAGGTGGAAATGAGGGTGAGAGGAGTTAGTGGAGGGGGGATGAATTTATCATCTGATATGGAATTGGGCTGGGTGGAAGAAAGGGATACATATAGACAATTTACCAGATCAAGTAGTCTAACCTAATTCGTTTCATAAGCCTAAAGATCTTCTAACCCATATTACAAGTAAGTCTAAAGAGCCCCTAGTTCTTTTTTATTTTCTTCCCCACTATTAGGCCAAAGTTGGGGTGTTTAATTCTCATCCTACACAAACCCAAGTTTACATGGTTTCACTTTCTAGCATGTGTCCTCTAACCAATACATTTCATAACCTAATGATGTTCTTCTAAAAATAAGCTTAACTAAAAAATCCAGTTGTTGCCCAATCTTCGATCGAGTCAATTACTGAATCGTCTACACAGGAGGTGGGTTCAGGTCAATATTATGGGGAATTAACAGAGATACTGAATAAAAGTGAAGGCAAGGGAAATTGAACCCCCTTCAATCTAAGTGGATGGTGAATCAAGATTGGGTACGGGTGTTAGGGCTTCGAAGTTAGGGGGAGAGGATTTGTTGGTGGTGGTCCCGATAATCTTTGCAATAGGTCAGGATGAGGTGTGTCGGGGTGTCAGAGGTGGTCATAGCAGAGCGAGTAAGGTGTTTGGGGTTGGGTAGGGGTACACGGAAGCGGGGTAGGGTTATAGGCGAGTGACATTTAAATAGGGTATTGGTGAATGAGTTGGATATTGAAGGGGGGTTCGAATGATATTTGGAGGTGGAGGTTATGTCATAACCTCGTTGGTCGCCATGTGTGTGATAGTTTGGAACTGCCAAGCGTGGGGGATGCTTCGATAGTTCATAAGCTTGGATATTATGTCCAAGAATTTCGTTCCACATTGGTGTTTGTTTTTGAAATAAAATATGTAAATTACAGGTTCAAGACGTTACGAGAGAGATTAAATTGTGTGTGCTGTCCATAGGAAAAATCTGGGGGTCTAGCATTATTTTGGAGTAAAGAAACAATGGTACAACTGAAATATTATTATGCAAATTATATGTTGATGTATTGTCAGATCCTCATAAGCAAATTGGAGGTTTATAGGATTCTATGGGGAGTCGGATGTGACGATAAGGATAATTATGTGGGAAAAACTGCAACAACTGAGTTCTTAATCTGATGCCCCGTGGCTTTGTACATGGGATTTCAATGAAATTTTGTTTCATCATGAAAAATGAGGGTAGCACATCCTCGATGGCATTCAGGATTTTCGCAGAATGCTAGACAAGGGTAATTTGTGTCATTTAAGTTTTCGTGGTCAGAGGTTTACGTGGTGTGATCGAAGGCAAGGATTAGAGACGGTCTCGAGAAGGTTGGACAGAGTTTGTGCCAACCCAAACCTGAATTATCGTTATTCTAACACTACCATTACTCATTTCACAACGCCGTATTCTAATCATTCGATATTGGTCATCCAGTGGGATTCGGGAGGATGCAATCAAGGCCATCGAAGGAAGGTTTAGTTTTGGTTTGAAACTAAATGGATACAGATTGAAGAATGCGTCAAGGTTGTGGAGGAAGCATAGCTACTCAGGCGTGGGATCATCCAGGCAATAGGTTGTTTTGAAAAATTCAGAATTGCCATTTAAAGCTTCTTAAATGGAACACATAATATTTTGTGAAACTCACACAAGATTTGAAATGATTAGAGAAGTACATATATTAGAAGAAGGACTGATTAGGATAGAGGAACATAAGGAGATGAAGGATATCCAAAAGCAAATTGAGAACAAACAAGTAAGAGCCGTGATAAAATGACAACAAAGAAGCAAAAATCATTAGTTGGTCGACAAAGACTAGAATACAAAACTTGTTCATACTTATACAACTACTCACCGCTAGCACAATACGATTGCTCGTTTAGAAAATGAGGCAGGGGTATGGAAGGAAATAAAGAAGACATATTAGGTATTTTGTTAAGGTACTTTTGAAAAGTATTTGCTTCTTCTCGATCATCAGATTCTGTTATGACTGAGATGTTATTGATTATTCAGCCATGAGTAACCTCGAAAATGAATGAGGCCCTTGCTGCTTCACTGATGCGGAAATCAAGTACGTTTTTTCGATATGTTCCTCTTTAAATCTCATTGGCTCGATGGTATGCCCTTTCTATTTTTTCAGCAATACTAGCATATTATTGATTGTGATGTTACATCCGCTCACCTTCGTATTTAAAATGAACATATCTTGTTGCATAAATTCATTTGTACTCATTTGGTTTTTGTCCCCAAATGTGATGTTCCTAAAACTGTTTCCTAACTCCATTAAATGAGCTTATGTAATGTCATCGTCAAAATAACATCTAAGTGTGCAGCTAATCGTCTTAAGTTTATGATTGATTCTATCATGTTTCAGTCTTAGTCTGCTTTCGTTCTAGGTCGCTTGATCATTGATAACTTTTTATTAGCATTTGAGCTCAACCATCACTTAAACATCAACCGGATCAAATGAGACATGTGTGGCGTTAAAGTTAGATATGGGCAAAGTGTATGATAGGGTGGAGTAGTCATTTCCAAGGTGTTGGCTTAGATTAGGGTTCCATCATAGGTTCATCAATCTTATTATATTGTTAGTCACCATAGTGTCTTATTCACTAACTTTAAATGGTGAGCTTTTTTTTTTTTTCGTCCGAAGAGAGGAATATATCAGGGGAATCCGTCTGAAAGAGGGGACTAGTTAACAAGGGTATCGGTAGCCTCACAAACACCACTAATGTCTCATCTTCTTTTTGCTGATGACACTATGGTATTTTGTAAAGCTATTGGGGACCATATGAGGTTAGGAGGATTTTGGAGGTCTATGTTCAAGCATCGGAACATGTCATCAGTTTACAAAAATCTAACATGATTGTGAGTGTGTTGGGGGGGGGGGGCGAATGAGGCATGGAATAGGGAGTTAGTTGTGGTGTTAGGGGTTTGGATAGTTGCACATCATGATCGATATTCAGGGTTGCCAGCAATAGGGGACACTATATCAGGTATTCAAGTCGAGTGTGGGATAGAGTAAATGGGTGAAATTCCCATTATCTTAAGCTGGGAAAGGGGTGTTGATCAAGGTTATTTTGTAGTTGATCCTACATACGCTATGTCCTATTTTTAGCTTCCAAATTATTTATTTCGTAAGTTAGAATCGACAATGGCAGATTTTTGGTGGCATAGTAGGTTGGAGAGAAGAGTTCATTAGGTGGTTTAGGCTCGATTGTGTGGTACTCGTGGGAAGGGGCTTTGGAATTCAAGTCCTTGTATGAGTTTAATTTTATCCTTTTGGCGAAGCAATGACGAGGCTTATAACCAGGCAGGATTCTTATCTTAGTAGGGTGTTTAAGGCTAGATAATTTCAACATAGGAGTTTTTTGGATGCATCATTGGGGTTTAGGATTTCATCTACATTGTGAAGTATTCTTGGGGCACAAAGGTTGTTGGTAGAGGGGTGTAGGAGGGTGGAGGTTAGGGGAGTGGACTAAAGGGAGAGGTGACGCTGTTAATTTTATAAAGATGGTCATTTCACGATACATAGTACATATAACCATGCTAAAAAAATGCTAGCGAGGGACAGGTCATCGTCATCTAGAAATTCACTGCAACTAAGGGGAGACCGTGGATCTTTGTGGGCTATTTTGTGGAAGGTATGCGTTCCCCCATAGGTGAGAGTTTTCATGTGTGTACTAATGCGGTTCCGATGTTGGGGAATTTGGGGGGTAGACATGAGAGTATTGGTATTGTTTACATGAGAGGCCGAGGAAAATTAGCGGGTAGAAAGGAGAGTATTGATACTATTTACATCAGAGGTCGAATCTTTTCATTATGTGTTATTAGAGTATTCAATGGCAAGGCCATTGTGGGGTCTACGCAGGTTCCATGGAATATTGTGCAACAATGTCCAAGGAGTGTTGAGGAGTAGGTGTTGTCGATCTTGCAACAGGTTTAGGAAGAGAAACTTCAGAGATTTTCATAATGTGAGGGATTATTTGGAAACAATGATGCAAGCAATTGATGGAACGCAAAATATCAGGATTTGCTTTGAGTATTGTTAGGGCTAATATACTATTGGAGAATTACAAGTAGTTCGTCGGAGATTGATTTGTTCATGTTTTCTAATTGAGTGATTTGTATTATTATTCTTAATTGCTTTAGTAAGCTAGAGTGTCTTTTTTGTGTTAGTTTTATTTATTTATTTATTTTATTCTTTTCATTCTTACCATTCAAATCACTGGAATGATTGGAATTGATATATTTTATTGATTGTTCGATTTTAATATATCATCGCTTGGAAAAATAATAATTCAACTTAACAAAACAACCGTTCAATCGTTAATCGATCAAGTCCCAAACCCAATTCTACTTTAAGAATTACCCTCAATCAAGATTGATCAAACTCTATCTTCCCATTTATCTATCAAAATCGACTGAACTATTTTCTTAAATAAATAGATATATAATAAAACAATATTCCATTTACATTTTCACAATATAGTGAAATAAATAATAAAGTGTGTTTTGGATTAGTAATTATAATGAAATAATATTCCACTTCAAATGAATCAATTATTCTTTATTTCATTTTCATCTATTTCGTCCTCATTTTTCCTGTGCTAATCCAATTTTTTTGGACTTTTTCATTAAAAAAATATTACATGGAGGCAACAATTGCTACATTTCTTTGAATAATTATGATATTAAATTTTAAGTCAGTTACCTAAAATCATTTGAAGACTCTCAAGTCGTTATTTAGATTGGATAAAAAGCAATTCAACAATGCTAAGCATGAAAAATCTTGTGAAATCATAAAAAATACTAAATATCAGTTTAGTGAAAAAAATTTTAAAAAAAAGATAATGTTTCGATAATTCTTTTAATATTTTTTAAATTATTTTACCACCATCATCTTCGTCCTTTGTTTTAATATGCAGAAGTAGAGGGATATTTTTATGTTCGCTGTGGGGGCTCTATCTCCATCCTCCATCACCTTACTGACAATTCACTTGCATTCTTTCTTCTTTCTTTTCAACTAATTCCTTTTGCCTTTTCTTTTATCAAAATAAACAGGAGAAATGAGTTTTTACTCACATTCTCTCTTAGGGGTTGTTTGGAAGGAGGGATTTGGGCCTTATAAATTTCAAATCCACAATCCAAATTCCTTGGGTTGTTAGACCCACATATTAAATGAATGAATTTTAAAACCTCTTGGACCTATTGAAATTTTAGCCCAATTAGAAAGGACTTGAAAATTCACTTAAAAAATGTGTGAATCTACATCCCTTCTCTCTTTGATGTTTCGGTTTGAACATTTTTTTATCACCCCTATCATTTACTAGGGCTATTTGTACTTCTTCAGTAACAAAACTTGAAGCATTTCATATTATACAAGAAATTACACATAGTAAAAAAAATTCAGATTTAATTATTGCACATAATTCAATATTTGTTGTTAATCTTTTCGACAAGGAAACCGAAAATCCCAAGCAACTCTTGCTGCTCAAGGGCTGCCAGAAGATAATAACTGGATTTGAGTCGTGTCACATTACTTCCCCATTGCGCATCCTGAAATGCTGCGATGATGTGTTCCTTATTTTTGCTCAAAAAAAACAAACGGAATGTAGCAGGAGACAGGTAGCACGATGACATAACACATTAAGTGAAACATCGCGCTGTTTAAAACTGACAAATTGATATATGCTTCGGAAACATGAACATCTCTCACACATTTAAAGAGGGAGTTCACCAGTAAGAAGCAACCCATCATATCTCAATTCAAGCACGCCTTACAGCTATCTCTGAAATTTAAAAAATAATAAAAAATATATATTTGAAAAATGTAAAAAATTGAGAACCGGGAAAATAAGTAACCTATTAAAAGTTATTAGTTCATATAATTATTTTCTAAATATTATAGATAAAATTATAATTCGTTGTCCAAAAAAACATTTGATTAACTAACACACGAATTGAAAGCATTTGTAATCATTACCAAAACTGCAAGGAGTTCTTATGAATCCACAAAGAAAATGAAAAAAAGGCCATTCCAGAACAGATATATTCAAGATTACATTTTTGTTGCAGCCCAGACCATCTAGCAAGCTGAAGCAAAATTACAGATGCTACATTATCAACATGGTGGGCTACAATACCTTTAATCTATGCTTTCATTGACACGTCAATTGGAATGCCAATAAACGCAACGCCTCACGAAAGCAATAGGCTACTGACATATAGTGTTTTGTATCAAGAAATTGAAATGTTTATTCCAAGAATGTTTGTGGTGTTTCCGGGATCTAATGGTATGGAAAAAAGGCCATTGATCAGGATAGCCACAGGATGAATATTGCGTCCGAGCCATTATGCCAAGAGGAACAGATTATCCCCAGAATTGGTAATGGACGCAACCTTCCTCAATTTACACAAGTTTTCAACCGATAAAAACATATATGATTGATGAGTAACAATGAAAAATTTCCAAGTTATGAGAGAAACTAAGCAAGAAATTTGATGGTATAGCATATCTTTAAATTACCTACGGCAGAAATTGGAGCAATTCTTGGCAAGGACCATAACCACAGGCCAGAATAATTCACAAATCTACTGAATTTTTTTTAAAGAAACAAGCAGAATTACTAATGTAATACTATAAAGTAATAACAGGAAACAAGGATTTGCTCAGTGGAAGGAGAAGTCGTTTATTCAGTGGGCTCACGGACCTTAATCCACTGCCCTGAAACACCAAATGGTGCTTAATCTCATCATTGCATAGAAAAAAATCAAATAAAAAGATTTATATATATATAATAAAACAAAAATGGAAAAAATTATAGGATGAGAGGAACAGAAGGCTTCAGTGTGTGTAACAATCAGATCCTTGATTATTGGAATAATCTCACTGAAATCCGCTAAGATAATTAATTTATCATCACAAGCCGGAAAAGTTCACTTTCGAAAAAAAGAAAGATTTTAACAAAAGAAGGAAAAAGGAAAATTGGGGTAGAAATGGGGGTGTGCTCAGACAGCCAAGGGTTAGTCTTCAACTGCAAGATCAGAAACTCTAGTCCACATAAATTGCATCATCACAGCACACAATTCGGCAAAAAATCACAAGAAAAAAAAATAACAAATCATGATGAAGAAAACGACGCAAAATCCACTCTAATTCAAAAGCAAGTGCGAATCTTCATCTGTAGAGACAGAGGCAGGGGCGGGCGGAGCTACTGCTGCGGGTAAAGGAAGAGAGAAGGATGAGGAGAACAGCTGCGAAGATGATAACTGAGGGTGTAAAATGGCTGTATTTATTACTGAATTTTACGCAGAGGAGCTAGGGTTTTGCGGGGGCTGGCTAGGGTTTTTGCGGAGATTTGGTTTGTGAAGTGTAATGGGCTGAAGCCTGAACCCTATCTGGGCTGATGCTGCTGCTACATTAGATGAATGGGCTTCCACCTCAATGCTTTCTCTTGTGTGTGTTTTTTGTTGGAACTTCTTAAGGTTTGGGCTTCGAATGATTTATTATTATTATTTTTATTTATTTATTTATTTATTATTATTATTATTATTATTATTATTATTATTATTATAATTATAAAAATGGGAAAGCTATGTGGCATTGTACACACTTGCGCACAAAAAAAATATTTTTATCTGTGTTATGTGTGTCGGTTAAGATCCCTATAGTTGATCTACTATTGTCAAAATTTAAGGCTTAACTACAGAAAAATCAGCATACAGGTCATGATGTTTGTTTAATCACACCCAACACATTGACAAGAATTAGAACTCAGCATTATAATCTATATGGATTCAAATTTAATTTGAATTGGATTCATGGGGTGATTGATATGCCTAATTAAATGGATTTTGATGGTAATGAATGAGTTTAGGAATTGATTGAAGGTAAGAAATAATTTATTTTGTTGTATTATTCATATATTTGGTATGAAAGGAATAAAAAAAGGATATCAAGTATTTCTAAATTACTTATTTATATATTTGATAATAGTAAATAAATTTACAAAATACGCCCACACAAGTTTTTTTATCGAAGAATTATTATTTTGAAATATTAAATTAATTGAAATTTTATAATATATATGGATGTTTTCATTTATTAAATAGCAATAAATACTTATGTACAAAAAGTTTCATACGCAAATATAGGATAAATATAAAGAGGTATATATATATATATATATATATATATTATATATATAATATATATATATTATTTTGTCATAAATGGTCAGTTCAAAGTAAACCCCATCTGTCAGCTTAACAGCAAGCTTCAAAAGACCCAAGGTGGAAGAGAGACCCCGATAGGTCTCATGGGCCTCTCCCTTGATTGCGGCTCAAGACCATCAACGCCCGAAAAAAAAGGGACCTATCCCTTAGAGGTCTAGGAAGCCCAACACCATCTTGGTAGACAACAAGGCATTTGTCTAGATGGAGAGACGCCATTTAGAGAATGACATGGCGAGAAGGCCAAAGGGAACAGATCCTTAAAAAACAAGGACCCTTACTCCGTTGAAGTCTTTTGACCTAGCTATACTCCCTTAAACTTCCCCAACCAACAAAATTAGGAGTTCAAGAAGGCTTATGCATTGGTAACAACCTCCCTAATTCCCTTGGAAGCTAGACTCCCTTACCATTGGGGGACTTTGGCCATAAAAGCAGGTTCAACCCCTGAGAAGAAGATGTTTTTTTTTTTTTTTAACAAGCATTCGTAAATGGTTTCTGCTAGACATATTTGTTGTTATTCACAATTTTTCATACATTCAAGTTCTCAACATGGCGTTCATCTTATCTGAAATTAGGCCTGCTTGTTTGTACGGGCTCTGTTTATGGGCATGCGTTGTTAACAGGATGGCAAAACCTAGCTAGCTAGTTTATTCTTCCTGTAGCCTATCAAGTGTATTTGGAGTGGCAAGGTTTTATCCATTTGGGCTGACCAAACGAGGACTTGATTTATTGACTTGAATTTGGACTCAATTTGATTATTGGGGCTGAAGAAATGTTTGCATTAGGCATCATTGTCAAATTGATAAATAGCATAAAAAGATTGAAGTCGTCACTCCAAATAAATACTCCAAACCCTTTATAAAAAAAATAAAGTAAAATGAAGTCTTTACTGGCAGTAATGGCTCCAAGCTCTTTATTAAAAAAAAAAAAAAAAAGGAATTTTTTTTAGTCCATTAATTTGGTTCTCATACAATTTTAGTCTACTAACTATGATAATTATCATATTTTTTACACTAATTTTGAAAAATACTTCAATTAGGTACTCTGGTGGGTTTGTCCAATTTTAATCGAAAATTGATGATGTGGCAATTAGCCACGTTATGTACACTAGACATCCTATATGGCATAATTATATTTAAAATATATATATAATTATAAAATAAAATTATTTATGTAATTAATATAGTTTTAATTTAAACGTAATAATAATAATAATTATATAATATTATTCTTAATTAATTAAAAATATATATTGTATTATTATAATTATCTAAAAATTATTTTTAATTAATTAAAGTATATTTAATTAAATTAATTTTATCTGTCACATCTTAAATTTATAAAAAAGTTAAAAGTTTAGATTTATTAATTTTAAATATATATTATAAAAATAAAATTAAAAATAAAAATAAAAAACACCTCCTCCCCGCTGCGTACCGCCATCCCCAACCCCAACCCCGCCTGCGCCAAACTCCCTAGTGCCCCCGCCTCGTGGTCGCCCCCAAATCTGGGCGGCGTCTCCGTCGCCGCCCAGATAAAGAAAGAGGGCGACAACGTCGCCATCGCCCTCCTATTAGGGTACAGAGGGCGACGACGTTGATGATGTTGTTGCCCCCAGTTTTTTTAATTAATTTAATTATATTAATTAAATATTTAATTAATTAAGAATAATTTTTTAAATAATTATAATAATTAAAGAAGTTAGTTAATTAAAATAATTTTAGATAATTATAATAATAACATATATATTTTAATTAATTAAGAATAATATTAGATAATTTAAATAATTATTATATTTAAATTAAAATTATATTAATTATTTTATTTTATAATTATGTATATATTTTGAACATAATTATGCCACATAGGATGTCCAGTGTACATATTAACCACGTCATTGCCGGATAAATAAGCAATTATCTGCCACATCATTAATTTTAGATCAAAATTGGACAAACCGACCACCGGAGTACTTATTTGAAGCATTGTTTAAAGTTAGTGTGCAGAATATGATAATTATCATAGTTAGCGGATCAAAATTGAACGAGAATCAAGTTAATGGACTAAAAAAAAATTCTCAAAAAAAAAAAAATTTAAATTGGAAGCAATGACAACGATGGGAAATGACTACTCCAACCACTTTTTTTTTTCAAAAGAAAAAATAAAAAATTGGAAGTCGTTAGTAAAACTTTTAGTTTTTACCTAATTTCTTTATATTTTTTTTATTATTATAATATTAAAATAATTAGGCTTGCAAAAAAAAATTATTCATTGCAGGACATGCATTTACTTAAAGCAGCATATCTCTAAGTTCCTCATAGTTTTCATATATCTTCAGATCATATCTTTCCTTTCTTTTACTTTATCAAATATTCTTTCTTTCATAAAGGGAAAATTCTTACTCAAATACACTTATATTGATTATTTTATTTAAATCATATAATAAATGTATATCACATAGTTCTGTGTAATCAATTCAGGTTTAACAAAATTAAGGCTGAATAGCATTTTACCCTCATGTGATTTTGCAAATGATTAAATTATCCCTCATCAAAATAAAACAATAATTTATCTCCTTGTGATTTTTAAATTGAAGCAATTTACCTCCCCTGTCTAAAGAGGTAAATTGTTGTATTTTAGAAAAAATAAATGGGAATAAATTGCTATTTTTTTCTTCATAGGGCGATAATTTGCTTATTTATAATATTACAAAGAGACTGCTTGCATTCCCCCAAATAAAAAATAAATAAATAAAACCAAAAAAATAAAAATAAAGAAAAGGTCGGACATGCATGAGATGTATCAGTTGATATAGTACGTGTTCTTTTCTCTTTAACCAGCTTTCATAGTGAGCTTTGGCATCTCACTTTAGAACACCGCAGACCGACGTACAAATCTTTGCAAGATTCCTACATTATTAACAACACACAAACACACAAAAAAGGCTGTAATAACAGAAACCTTAAACACGAAGCAAATGGCCAAAAATTCAAAGATTAATTCACAACTGCACAATGCTTCCGAATTTCTCCAGCAGACCCCGTTTTCACCCCGATTCTTCCCATCTTCTCCATAGACTTCGCGAATTCCTTGTAGAAATTCTCGACAGGTCCCTCCACGAGTTGAGTAATCATCGACCTGGTTCTGGAGTCGGTTAGTAGGGCGGCGTCGGACTGGAACAAACCCCTGCGCTTAAGCACAAGCGTGTAGTAACTGAGATCGAACGTCCTGAAACTTCCGGGATCCATCTCGACAATGTTTGTCGAATTGATGGATCTGCATTTCCTTGCTTTGAGATTGGCTGCGTACTCGCTGTCTAGGTTCGGGTCCTGACCCCCCGCGCCCGTAAAATTGTACAGACGGTTCGTGAGCGATGAACAATGGGAAATTCCGATGGTGTGAGCACCTGGAAGGGTTTGATATAAATGAGCCATGTCGGGCAGTAAATTAATGTTAGGGAAAATTGCAATTTTTGTAGGGGTGGTGTTTTTAGTGCTGTATGAATTGATTTTCGTAATTTTATAATTTTCATAATTTTAGTCATTTTTTTTTTTATTAATTTGATTGGAAAATTGCATTTGACTTCTACATGGCTTAATTAAATTGTAATTTTAGTCCTGTAAATCAATTCGTGTAGGATAAAAAATGTGAACTTTCTGAAGTTACAGGACTAACAATGCTGACGTTTCCTAAGTTATAGGACTAAAATTACAATTTAATTGGGTCATGTGTAAGTCACATGCAATTTTTCGGTCAATGTGGCTGGAAAAAGATGAAAATTGTCAAAATTTTAAAATTAAAGGATTAAATTAAAATTCAATTTGTGTAGGACAAAAAATCTACCGCTCATAAATTACAAGACTAAAATTGCATATGTAAATATACTTTACATTAGCTTGGACTTGAAGCAATCTCGACATGTTTACTAATCTAAATGTTTATTATAGTTATCTTATAATTAAATGAAAAATAACTACTAATGAGAGTTTTGTTTGTTTTTGTTTTTTGTGTAAATTAATATTAATAGAGTCAATCGGTCAAAGAGAGTATTATTTTATAGAAAAATATGTAAGTTAGAGAATATTTTAATTAATTAATATTATATAATAACTAAGAATAGTTATTATAAGAGAGCCATATTCAATAAATAGTATAAATATATAATCATTTGATAGAAAATATTACTGACCACATTGAATTGATATGCTACAATAGGAACATTGAGAAGCAGACAGCAAAGTAAAAGTTACACACATGTAGAGTCGATCTTTTAAGACCAGCCAGATGATTTTTGTGGCCTGAATTAATGTATATTTATTAAAAAATTTAATATGAAAATATTTCAGTTGTCTTGCATCCTTTCCAATTTTTTTGAAAAAAATGATATGTTTTAATTTGACTCAAATTAATTTAAATTTCTGCAGTTTCAATTAATTAATTGTACATATATTATATAGGATGGTCAAATAAAATCAAAACAAAAATTTAAATTTTTTATCCAGAAAAATCAACTGTTTCTATAGTTTAGTTATGATAATAACACGTGTCGTGCAATAATTTAAAGTTATGACTAATACTTTATCATCACTTGTAAAAATAATGGCTAATAGCGGTTCCACAACTATAATTAATTAATATTCTTCACAACTTTTTACTTTTGACTTGGAAAAAATACAATTTACCCTCCTACGATACGAGAAATGGGTAAAAAACTCTCAGTGAATATTCCTATATTTTGGGGGGAAAAAAAGAAGCAAACTACCCTTTCTCTAAACTATTGATGAGGGGTAGTTTGCTTCATTTTTTAAAATATGGGTAATGATTTAATAATTTTTTTTATAAATAAATATTTGCTCATTTTACGTATCACAAAGAGTAAATTGCATTTACCCTCTGACCATGATAATATATAGAGATCGATTAATGAACTCACCTGATAACAATACGAGGTCCTTGAGATTAAGACCCTTATTAGCAAAATCTGTCTGGAGAGTGGAAAAGTTACTGGAAGGAGCTGGAATTTGTGCTAATGCTTCTGAAACATTTGATATCACCCCATCTCTACGCCCTGTCGGGACTCTCCAGAAAGGACCACCCTGTAAGAAATAAACATTGATGTCCGAATTACAAAAATCAAATTTTTTCTGCTACATATGTATACTTAATTGACAGAATCAAATCTGCTGCTCACAGTGGCCACAACGGCATCTCTTGCAACCAAAGAAACTATATCGGCACACGAGACGACGCCGGGGCATTCGGCTTCCAGCAGGCCTTTCACCCGGTCGATGAAGTCGAATCCCCTTAACGTCCGATTAGGTATTGCGACCTTTTCCGTTTGGTTTCCAGTGCGATGTGAAGTTCAACAGCACCGATGCATCGCATCCCTGCAACAATGTAAAAGAATATATAATTTCATCAAACACTCTCCTTTTTTTACTCAACGAATAAGGACATAATGCGCAGTTCACTATGTGTGACATCGGACGAGACACAACGAGCTAACGTTAGAGTTCCTCGACTCAACGGTGCCTGAAACAAGAGAAAATTGGAGACCTGTGGTGTGTGTGTCGTTTGTGTACTTACTCTCACAAAGCAATCATGAAAATGCATTCTGATCAAGGATGCTGCAAGGGAAGGAGCATTGGGGATGTGCTTATTGACATAGTCCAACACAATCTTCTCAGCTTTCGGACATGATTTTGCATAGAAATCCATCTCCAGATCAGCATGAGCAGGCTATCACTACTCCTAGAAGCAATGATATTGCAATCCAAAGCCTGCCAAGATTTTCCATTTCTGCAGACAAATTATCTATCACTTTCTCTCTCTAGCTATGCTGTTTGGATTAACAGGTCCAGACTCCACAGTGCATGGCCAGGATTTTATATATAGGCACTAATTGGTGATATTATTACACTAATGAAGTAATAATTAAGCAACATGTGCTAGACAACAACTATTATTATGTATTAGATAACAACTTCTACTATACAGCAAACAACATTCCACGTACATGACGAGATTCGAGCCCATAACATTTAAGGTTATGTGGCCTCAATTTTATCAACTGAGCTAGGCCTTTCGTTGACAGCTGATGAAGTACTTTATCATATAGTTTTTAGCATAATGGATTGGTTCTAATTAAAGATGGTTAGATTACGTTTCTTATTGATTAAAATTGTGAAATGTGATCAGATCTCCTTATCTAAACGATTTTAATAATCCAAACCTTCTCCATTACAAATATTACATCATAATTTTCTCTTTTTTCTTTAACTGATAATTATTCTGATTAATTATAGGGGTTAAATCCAACATATATATCCTCTGTGAAAATATTAATTTATATTATATAAAAAATAACTTTTTTCACTCACAAATAACGGTTACTTAAACCGCAATACATTATCAAAAATATCCTTATGTATAATTAACCACCCCTACTCAAATTCTTCTTTCATCCATATGATTTATACTATCTATATATATTCATAAAAATTTCACCCACACTCTTTTATTTTTTTTCTTTATGTCAATAATGTGATGTATTGGTTTATAATCTTATTTTTATTTATAATATATTTTATAAATATAAACAATTATTTATTATATGCACCCATGGACGGCGTGCCATAACTGCTAGTATATAAAAAGTTCTCTTAAATAAAAGCAAGGCAACATGATCTGTTGAAATTTTACAAAGAGTACATTATAGTTATCTTTTTTTATTTTTGACATAATTATGAATATCTTCTCATTATTTGAGTATTCGTTGTTTAAAATATTACGAATCCATCATATAGCCGTTAGATGATGGGACAAAAATTACTAATTTGCCCTTTTTGATACAAAAGAAAAGGCATTCGGAAAAAAGAGAATCTAAGGGTGGGTGACATAAATTACTCATAGAGCATACGAGTTCATAAAAGATATATTTTTTTTAAATATATAAAATTATAATTCATAATTTAAAAAAATATTTTTGGCAATTCATCAAAAAATTGGACGAAAATTTAAAGGAAACTAATGAAAAAGACTCATTGTTAGATGGACGTAAAAATTAGAGGAATATTTACAATTTTCTAAACAAGAATGAGGCATTTCATATTTATAACTATACCAAATTTTAGGAAAGTAGCTAGTAATTTATCTTTTTATGAAAGAATAATTTACATCATCATGTTGCCCTTTTCTTTTTCTTTTTTTTTTTCTATAGATGTTTTTTTGCCGGGCGGTAAAATGCAATTAATCCCTCTGAAGGGTGATGCATAATTTGGCTTAATTAATAATTATAATTAAAAGTATGATAAATAATTATTATCATTCATAGTTAAATAAAATCGATACAAGAAATTAGCCTTTTCATCATAAATAACTATTAACCACAGTTAAGAGCTATGGTAAAAATATTTGACATGATCTTTAGCCACGGTAAATATTTTAGCAACTTGCACAAAAACCACAATAAATAATCGTGCATGACCGTGTTAATAACTATTTATTTGACTATTTATTATTAATCATGATAATAAATTATAATTAAATGTTATGTTTCTTATATGTCGAATTTAATATATTTTAGAATAATATTGTTCGTAAATTTTTGGTACATAAAAGTATGCCAAGGAATGGATAGAATAATTATTAAAAGATAAAGGCAGAGTAGGTTAATTATTTGCGTGGCTGCACGTGAAACACTAACCACTTTTTTTGTTTTCAGGCACCTGCTACACCAACTCATCCATGCTATCCGATGGAACCCTTTTTTTGTTAAAATAAAATAAATTAAAATGAATGGAGAAATAGCAAAAAGAAACTAGTTTTCTTTTGACCTACGACGGGTTTATTGTTGAATCGTGAAGTTTTTGTAATTCCATCACAATATATAAAAGTTCATACAATTGGTATTTTTACTGTTTACAATAATCTATCGACATAATTATATTTTTAGTCCCATAAGATAGAGGATTCATCACTCTTAGTCTTCTGTTTTATGAAATTTTTAAAATGATCCCAAAATTGGAACACCTCGACACATTTAATTTTTTACTTTACGAAATTTTCAAAATGGTTCTAAATTAAGAAAAAAATCGACACATTTAGTTACGTTCTGTACTTAATTTTGGAAACGTTTTGAGAATTCCGTAAAACTAACATAGGAGTAAAGACGTCGAGTTTTTTTTTTTTTTAAACTTTAGGATCATTTTAAAAATTCTATAAAGCAGAAGACCAAAAATATTGAATTCTTATCTTATGGGACTAAAAGTATAACTTCGTCCAATTTGTTTGATGAGCATATTGTTTTGTTATTTGCCAACAGTGGAAAAAAGTGAAATTTAAAGGAGAAATAGCTGTAACTAATTAGCTATTTTATGTATTTAGAAAAACGTTGGGAACAATAATATAATTTAATATTTATATATGGTAAGTTACTTTTTTTTTGTAAAGTTAATTAATGATATATGAAATTGGACTTTTTGCTGGCATGAGAAAATTCCAAGTATCAACTTTAATAGTTGTTGTTTCTTTTTATTTGTTTTTTTAACCCATGGAATAGGATTCTTTGTTTTAGTTAATAAGCAAAACCTTGGAGGGATCAGTTAGAGTAGTGAGTTTATTTTAGAGCCTAAATATAGGGATTGGGAAGTATTCTCTACACTATAATTTATTACAGTTTTTATTATGATCGGATAAAATTGATTTGAAAATTTAAATTTTAATCATAATTAATTAATATTTATTATGATTTTATTTATGTCGAAAAAAAATAAAAAAGTTAGTCTTGTATCTTATGATTTTTTCATATTGCATTACAAAAATTGAAAATATTCTCAAATTTAGTCCATACGTGAATTTTTTGGTGCAATGATTAACTGAAAATGTACGAAACTACTAAGGGCTGTTAATTATTGGATGAAAACTGCATGTGAGGAATAAAAAATAAAATGAATAAAATTCAACTTATGTGATGCAATGTGACAAAATTGTAATAAACGGGACTAAAAATGCGAATTTCCCTCAAAATATTTACCAAGATTTTTAGTTATAGTAAATTATAGACCTCGCTTGTGAAAGCAACAACTAATAGCCATTTTGCAGTCGTGGTTAATTACTATAATCAACATAATGTTTTATCTTTAATTATGATAATTAACAATAGTAAAAAATTATATTTCTTCTACTAAATGGATGCTCCTGAAAGAATGTTGTACATGCTCGTGGATACTTCTCGAGTACTTCAAAACATGTTCAGAAATACTAACAAAATATTATCTTAAATAGAAGCATCTGTATGAACCACTACTAAAAATGTGGGCATTCCTTACATTATAATTCTCTAGGTTTAAAAATCATAGTAAATTAATACTATCTATTATGATAAATAAAATTGATGTGAAAATTCAATTTTGGTTATAAACTAATCAAAATTTTTGTTCCGAAATGGGAAAATTCCCATTTTTGGTCCCTTATGTTAGGGCCTTTTTTAGTTTAGTTCCATTTATTACCATTTTCTCATATTATATTCTATGAGTTGAATTTTTTCCAGATATAGTCGTTATGTGGATTTTCCATCTAATAATAATAATAATAATAATAATAATAATATAATAATAATAATAATAATAATAATAATAATAATAATAATATTGATCAAATTATTAGATATTCGAAGTGAAATTGTCATTGAAACTCGTTTAAATTCAACTCTTGTTAGTTTAACAAACCATATTTTGAATTTAAATTCGAGTTCGATTCGATTACTAAAAGATAATAAAATAAAATTTAAAATATTAGATTACTCGAATTCGACTGGTATCTAATTTAACTAAAACTCTTCTGAGATTGATACAATCAAACTCAAACGTAACTTTTCTAGTTTGATAGTTTTGTAAATGCTATTTTGAGAACTCAAATTTTTCGAAGATATTTTGAACATTGCTTTCACTTTTCTAAGTTATTAAAATGGCCGAGACTATTTCTATTGCAATTCCGATCGTATCAAAAGTCGACATAATCGATTTACCAGATAAGTTTTCGAGCCAATTTTTCAAACGCTGGCAACAATGAATGAAAAATTGGTTAACGATGAAAGGACTTTTAATAGTAATTCAAGTGACCAGAACCTACTGATACCAATCCTAGACCTGTTCAGATAACACAGTGGACCTAGAGGGATCAAATAGGCTGATGAGCGATTTTATCAGCTTTGTCAAATTGTTCTAACTCTTATACTGCTAAGACTCTATGGGATGAGTTGGACCGGAAATATAACACTGAAGAGCAAGGGCTCGAAAAATATTCTATTTCTAAGTTCATGCGATATCAAATGGTTGAGGACATGTCTGTAGCTGAACAGACTCATGCGATTCTCAACCTTGAGCATGCTCTGACTGATGTTGAGATGATGTTTCTCGAGAAGTTTTTGTCATGTCCATAGTGGACAAAATTTCCAAATCCTAGCAAAATTTTGGCATGACACTCAAACAATAGAAAGGGGGATTGTCTTTGAATGATTTTATGATTGCTATCAATATTGAGAAAGGGCATAAAAATCAGACCCACATGATGCCGGTTGAGCATCAACCCAAGGCCAATCTAATAGTGGAAAAACAGAAAGTGAATAAGGTTGACTCGAACTTAAAAGCCATCAATAAAGGCAGGTCCATCAAAAAAAAAAAATAAAAAACAAACAAACCATGCTAGAATTATGGGCAGGTTGAACATTGGGCCAAGCTTTGTCATAATAAAAAGATCAAAATTGGGAAGACAACTGTCAACATGGTTGTGGGAGGTTCTAGCAGTGCTAGCACCTCAAGAGCAACTGAAGGGTATATATCTGTACAACCCGAACTCCTAACTATTTACGAACCTTGTGATTGACTGATTGACACTGGAGTGAACGTGCACGTTTGTGCAGATAAATCTCTCTTTATGTCTTATCAGACCATCAGTGGAAGGACAATAAACATGGGGAATTCCAGTACTGCTGAAGTACTTGGGATAGGAAGCGTGGACTTGAAATTTTCTTTAGGGCGCATTCTATCGTTGAAAAGAGTTCATCATGTATCCACTGTCAGAAAGAATATTATTAGTCGTTCTGTAATAGTTAGGGAAGGATATGAATTAGCTTTTAAATTTAATAAAATTATAATTCAACAATTTTGTATTTTTGTTGGTAAAGGTTATTTAGATGATGACTTGTTCAAAATTCGAGTTGAGAATAATAATAAAAATGATATTTCTGATTCTATTGTATTGAATGTAGAATCATCTACTCTATGGCATAGTAGGTTAGGTCATTTAAATTTTAATTCAATCAAACAGATGATGAATTTAAATTTAATTCTTAGTCAAAATATTGAACAAGGAAACAAATGCCAAGTTTGTATAGAAGTTAAATAAGTTAGGAAACCCTATCAATCAATTGAAAAAGATTCAGAAACACTTGATTTCATTCATACTGATATTTGTGAGTTCAATGGGGTCTTGACCAGAGACCACAAACGTTATTTTATCACTTTTATAGATGATTGCAGTAAATACTGTTGTGTTTTCTTATGAAAAATAAATTCATTTTGTTTAAAAATGAAGCAGAAACCCAAACTGGTAATATACTTAAACGACTTAGGTGTGGTAGAGGAGGAGAGTATGAGTTTAGTAAGTTCAATGAATATTGTTAAACTTTTGGCATTATTTATGAAGAGACCCCTTCATATCCTCCTTCATCTATCAGAGTAGCTGGACGAAAGAATAGGACATTCAAAGACATGATTAACAGTCTCCTACTAACCTCTGGGTTACCAAAGTGGGGAGAGGCTTTGAATACAGATTGTTATATTCTCAACAGAGTTCCTCTAAAATACAGTATGAGTACTCCTTTTGAGTTGTGAAAATGTAGAAAACCTAACCTCAAATACTTTCGAGTGTGGGGGTGCCTAGCAAAACTGCTGGTCCCATAACATAAAAGAAGAAAATTGGGCCCTAAGACTGCTGATGCTGTGTTCTTGGGCTATGTAGAGATAAGTTATGCATTGAGATTTCTGGTCATTAAGTCAGATTTTTCAGGCATTGAAGTCAACACAATAGTCGAATTTCGTGATGTTGTCTTCCTAGAAGATGTATTTCCTATGAAAACATGAATACCTTCAAGTGTTTCACTTGATGATTCACTTGCCTCCACGTCTATTCCTGAACACGATCCGGTAACATTCAAAGATGCTATGACTTCTTCGGAAGCTAAGCAATGGAAAGAAGCTGTCAAAAGTGAGATGGACAACATGGGTGCTAGTCGATCTCCTCCGAGGTGTACCACTACTGGGTGTAAGTGGATCTTTAAGAAGAAACTGAAACCTGATGGATCTGTCGATAAGTATAGAGTCAGATTGGTAACCAAAGGTTTTAAACAAAATGAGGGAATGGACTATTTCGATACCTATTCTTCGGTAGCTCGGTTGACTACAATTCGAGTGCTTATAGCATTTGCTTCGGTGTATAACCTCCCGATTTACCAGATCGATGTGAAAATAGCCTTCTCGTATGGTGAACTTGAGGAGAAAATATACATGGATCAGCTTAAGGGATTTGTAGCTCATGGTAATGAGCGCAAAGTTTGTAAACTTGTTAAGTATCTCTGTGGACTTAAACAAATACCTAAATAGTGGCATGAAAAGTTTGATAAAACTATTCTTGCGTATGGCTTTGCCATAAATGAGAACGATAAATGTATTTACTGTAAAGTTTAAGGAGATAGAATAATTATTTTATGCCTGTATGTAGATGATATTCTATTAATAGGATCATGTCTAGAAATAATAATGGAAACCAAGTCAATTTTAAAGAATAAGTTTGAAATGAAGGATATAGGTGAGACTAATGTAATTCTTGACATCAAGTTGATTCGTTCAACTGATGGGATAGCCATTTCTCAATTTTACTATGTTGAGAGGATAATTGAGAAATTTGGTTATTAAGACAAAAGAATTGCAAAGACGTCTTATGATTCTTCTGTAGCCTTATTTAAAAATAAAAGTGGTGTTTCGGTTGCAGAACTAATGTATTCGCAATTGGGGACTTACAGTATCTAGCAAATGGCACGAGATCAGATATATCATTTTTTGTCTCTAGTCTGGCTAGATACACTAGTTGTCCTAACAAAACCCATTGAGGTGCTTTGTATAGGGTACTAAGGTACCTGAAGGGCACGACATCACTAGTCATACTTTGTGGCAGATTCCCTGCTGTTCTTGAGGGATATAGTGATGCTAGCTGGATAGCCAAAAATTTCGGGAGTAATAGGTGTTTAGGATATGACTTTACCTTAGGTAGGGGCATAGTCTCCTGAAAGTTTGCAAAACAGATTTTCATATTCCAATCTACTTTTGAAGTTGAGTTATGTGCATTGGATATGACTGGTACTGAGGCAAAATGACTATTTGGGTTATTATCACAACTTCCTATTGTAAGCTAACCTCTTCCTCCTATTGTTGTATATTGTGATAGCCAAACCACAATTACAAAGGTGAAGAGTTGTAAATACAAGCAAAAGACCAAACGACACATTCAAGTTAGACTGAAGTCTATAAGGGAATTAGTGTCAGACAGGTAATTGGTATTGACTTTGTGGGAACAAAGTGGGAACAAAGGATGGATTTGTCACAAGTATATAAATCCAGATTGGGTTGAGACTAAAAATCCATCAATGATGTAACTACCGATGGCAACCCAACCTTCTAAGTGGAGATCCACAAAAAAATGTTTAATGTGGTATTAACAAGTCGTAGGGTATGTTAGAGCACCAAAATAGATGGGGTCAAGCCTATTAGACGAGATGCTAGCAGTGCATCCCTGGAGACGCCCAACTAAGTGAATGCAGTTGTTTGGCAACTAAGGAATTTGGTTACTCCTGAAAGCATTCACGAATAGGATCAGGACACATGGCCTAGGTGTTAATCCTAAAGATCAACACAAAGCCGACGGCTTGTTCTTACTGACAAACACTGTCACACTCATAGGCTCAAATTCAAGGCTTAGTTTCATTTGGCTTGGTGATAGCTGACGTAAGATAATTTAGGCAGTAGTTCAAGGTACCATTGTTGAAAATAAGTCAAAGAAACTTGAGTTCAAATCTATAGATTTGTGCGGGATTATTGTAATTTTAATTAATTACATGAATAAATCTATAAATTAGGTTGAGAAACAGAGAGAAGAAATATTGCAGCAAAAACATTTGGGTTCAATTTTTAAAGTAAAATCATGATTTTATTACTAAAGTTTTAATTTCAGATTTTATTTTTTTTAAAACTTGAAATTGGTCATTAAACTTGAAAAATGGAACTTGATTGCCACTTCAATTTTCTAGCCGTTTGCGCTGTTTTCATTTGGAAAATTGAATTCCAATTATTAGTTGTTAATGGCGGCATTATGCGGGGAAATTTGGCATGCCTATATAAGGCCATGCCACTCCTATATTTTACTTACAACTCACAATTCTCTCTTTCTCTCTCTCTCTCTCTCTCTCTCTCTCTTTCTGTGCCTTCCTCAATTTCCAAGATTTGAACTCTTGTGTTTCGGTAATGAGCTTTTGAGTGTTTGTTTGAGGTGTTTTTCGGTATAGTGCTAAAATCGAAAGAATTGCAACTGTCTTATCCTAGGAGAAATTACGTTGTACCCAGTGCACTATTAATATGAGACGTATATTTTCTTCAAAGTAAGCAATGAATTATGCAATTCGATTAAATTAACGATTACCATTAGACTGAGAATTGTTACGAAACAATTCTCAATGTAAGTTTACTATTTAAATTTTTTATCGTAAATTGTGCTTCTAACTGTTATATATTATTTGTTCCAACATGGCTTTAATTGCTTTTGATTTCTAAATCCGATTATTATAGTTCAAAATGTTATTTCATTTACACGAAACTGAATTTTTTCCAACAAACTCTACCTTAAAGGAGAAAATAAAAGGTAGAGAGACAAAAGTCGAAAAGGGGAAAATAATAGAATACATGTTTTATCACATAAATTTAAGAACAAACAAGGTTTTATTCACTTACAATTGTACGAAAGAATGGATTAAATTACACGACACGAATGTAAGAACAAATACATAAAAGCACCTTACATGATTTTTCCCTCAAATTGGATCTGGTTAGACCCAACTAATCACACGACAAATACTGTTACACGTACCTACTATTTGCTTGACCACACAACCGTCTTGAGTTCAATCAAAGTCCGATTCAAACTAAAATATCCCACACTTTCACATAAAGAAACGTATGTGAAAAGAAAATGAACTTTTCTAATTAATAGCTGAACAAATCCTCCTGATATGACCTGCACTGCCCGTCAGCACTCCAATCTGCCCCATTTTCACCATCGAATCAGCAAAGTCCTTAAAGAAACTGGAGGTCCCTGATGAACTTGAATGCAATTGTACATATGCACTGGTCACATTGTTGTTAAGGAGAGCTGCATCTGTCTGGAGAAGTCCCCTTCTCTTTCTTATAAGTGTGTAATAATCAGTGTCGAAGTTCTTGAAGCTGCCGGGGTCCATCTGCACGATGGTAGTTGTGTCAGCCGGCGAGCATCTCCTCTTCAATGCGGCTATGTAGTTGGGATCCATGCTCGGGTCCGTGTCGTTCCTGCCTGTGAAGTTGTACAGGCGGGTCGTGAAGCTAGAGCAATGAGAGACGCCGATCGTATGACCTCCTGAAAAATGGCAGGTCAGGTTAATTATCGTCCAAACAATGGTACGATCAAATAACAACATATCATGTTAACTTTTCGGTATAAAAAAATGAATTATTACTTATATTATAAATGATATATAATTTAAATAGGTTTGCATTTACACAATGATTTCCAAAAATTTGGGAGATACATTTTTAATTTTTTTTTAATTTATATATTTAATAATTACCTGACAAGACGACGAGATCTTTAACGCTTAAACCCTTTGCAGCAAATGATGCTATGAGCTGAGTGATGTTGAAGTTGGGAGGAGGCAGATTGGCCAAAGCCTCATTGGCTGTCGACACATTTCCATCTCGTCGTCCCAAGGGAACCGGCCAAGAGGGTCCATTTATCTGTAACGTGTACAAGAAAAAACTCTACAAGTTAATTACTCAATATTATCAATAAACAGTGGTTATGCCTCTAAAAAAATAAATTAATAAATAGTGTTTATCATTGAAGTTTTATAAACAAGTCCGAAATATATATAGAGTCGAGTACGGTTAAATATATGGGTATTTATCTCACGTTGTGTGAATTTGCGAACTTATTCTAATTTATTTCATTGTTATTAGTTAAAATATTGATATATTGATTGAAATAATATTGCTTAATTTATTAAGAGATTTTGATATAATCGTGTGAGTTAATCAATTAACTCAATTACTTTTATTGTTACATAATAAATATAAGCTTTTTCTTTATGGATAAATAACATGAACGGTGAAACGATCATCGTTATAATAAGTTAGTAAAGAATTAAATATATGACTTCATTTGGTTTAGCTGAATTTTTTCGTCCTATATAAATATGGGGCAATTTTGATCCTGTAAAAAGTTGATTTGGCAATTTATTAATTGTTTTGGCCCATGTGCATGCTACGTGAGGGCAAAGAATTGATTTTCTTTTTCTTTTTTTAAAGTTCCGACTTAAACTAATGGACTAAATTGTTAAAATCTTCTTGTCATGGGGCTAAACTGCTAAATGTCCATATATATTGGACGAAAATTATAATTAAGTGGACTTTATTCGGCAGCAAATCACAGTGTTCATGCAAGAGAGGGAGTATATATATGCATAATTTTGATCAAGTTATACTTTTAATCCTATAGGATAAAGGGTTTTAACACTTTTAATTTTTGTTTATTAAATCTTCAAAATGATCGCAAATTTGGAAAAACCTAATACCTTTAGTTCTCCGCTTTATAGAAATTTTAAAATATATGGTACTAAAATCGAGAAAGCTTGATATGTTTAGTTGCATAAATTTCATAAAGTTAAGAACTAAATGTGTTGAGTTTTTTTTCTAATTTTGAGTTGTTTTTAAAAATTCCACAAATAAAAAATTAAAATATTGAACCCCGACCCTATGAAACTAAAAATATAATGTTGCCTTGCCTATAATTTTGTTAAGGGTGTGAATAACAATTTACCCCTCTGTGATATTGAAAATAAGCAAATTACCCCATATGAAAATATATTGCAATTTACCTCTCTATACTTTTTAAAATGAATCAATTTTGCTTCATTTTTAAAAAATATAGAGAGATAAATTGATATATTTTAAACAACACATAGAGGTAAATTGCTATTTATTTTTTTATAAGTGGCAATTTGTTCGTTTGCAACATCACATTATGTTGCTCGTACTTTTCCAATTTTGTTAAATGAGGTACCTGTGATACTGCATCTCTGGCAACCAAAGCCAGAATATCAGCACAAGAGACTGTTCTAGGGCAGCTCCTCTCCACTGCAGCTTTTACAGCATCAACGACATGGAAGCCTCTCAGGCTTTGGTTCGGAAAAGCGTCCTTCTCAGCTGAGTTACTTCCCGTAGAGTTTAGAAGCACGGAGCCCTCGCATCCCTGTATAAATAGTTTGATTTTAGATTATATATTGGCATGCATGCTATAAAATTTTCGGAAAAATACTTTTTTGATCCTTTAATGGTGATGAAATTACACTTTTAATCCACTTCAATTTTAATTTCACAATTGATGATAGTAATTAAAAAATATAGCATAGTTGGTTCAGTTTCTGCCTCAAAATGACAATTTCACTGTAAAAAGGAAAATGCTTAACACGTGATAAATGTTTCGACTATAACTAAAATTATAATAAATATTGATAAACTGTGGTCAAAACTTAAATTTTTGTATTAATTTTATTTAATTGTGGTAAACAGTATTGACTTATCATAATTTTTATGTCGTGATCATATATGATGTAGGGGATAATTTATGTTTTGTAGTGTGTTATACATATATCATTATTTTAATTAAAAGGGTCTTGTTTTTCCTTGGGTGGGGCGGCATTTTCCATATATATATATATATATATGTATATCGAAAAGTTTGTTTGAATTAAATCAATCACAAAACAAGCGTGATATACTTGTCATGTGATTAATCATTTTTTTTGAACTATACTACACACGATAGTTGATTGTACTTGTTGTATAATTGGTTCATCTTCAGCCAAACGCTATTTCGATTAGAATTTTCTAATATATATACACACAACACACATTAATAATTTCATGAAACAACTATTAATTACGTACCCTAACGAAACAATCATGGAAATGCATTCTCAGCAGTGCAGCAGCAAGCGAAGGCGCACGAGAAATGAACTGCGCCGTCGTCGTCCTCACGATGGACTGCAAAGACGGACATGTCTTGTTGTAGAAATTTGTGGTCAGGTTCTGTGCATTCGCCTGATGATGAATGAAGAAGAGCAGAGAGAAAGCCAAGAGAAGCTTTGCAGTTGCCATAATGTTTGTTATTACAAAGATTGATGTATTTATGACTTTGGTTTGTTTCCTGGGAGAGGGTTTGAGCCTCTGTTTATATAGTAAGAGGGTTTGTTCCGAGGTTGTCATGGCAGCGTAGTGGTATTCAGGAATATATGTTACAGCACAGTATTTTTTGATAATTAAATTGCTCGAAACATAGGGTTGACTTCTTATAATTTAATCTCTCTCTCTCTCTGTCTCATATGAAATTAAATATTGTTATGCATGGTTGGATATTCCGAATACAAAAAATCAGAAGACTGAATCCTCACCAACCATGCAAATTTAAGGATTTATTGTAATTTTCGTCGTATAATTATAAGGTGTTTGATGATTTCACTGGTTGAAGACACGTTTTGCTGGAAGTTTGAAAATCGACAAAAAAATAATACGTACAAGTCACATGTGTTCGAAAATTTAAGCTGATACATGACTTGCACGTCCCAAGTTTCAGCATATTTAGAAATTTCTGACAAAATGTAGCGAAATCTAAAAATGATTATGGACTAAATTGCAAGTTTAATGTCTTAAATTGACTAAAACATCAAATACCTCTAACTACATGACCATAATTATAATAAAAACCCAAATTTCAAGCATTATTAAATTTAATAAAAAATAGTTGTTTATGGTGACAATATGGTTTAAATTTTTATTTACTTAACTCAATTAGGGGACTATAAATAAATTCGAATCGATTTAAAAAGTTCCCGAGTTGAAAAAAAAAAAGAATTAAAACGTTATGAACTAAATTTTGTAATTTGCTCAAAAAATTTATATTTCACGTTTCATAACTTAAGTACTTTGAGTTCCAATATTTTTGACATCAACACATTGCTTCTTTTAACTAAAAACATTCATAATTTTCGTCCCAAATCATGAACTTCCCATAAACTTTTTTTTTGACAAAATTAGAACATGTCAGTCACATGTTTGTTAGCTTAAACGATACACGAAACATAGCATGTCGTGAAATGTTGTCAGTTGTATAGTAGCAGTTGATTTATTGTATAGTAGGAGTTGTTATATACTACAATAATAGGTATTATTAAGTATTATTGAGCGGGATATAATTATTATAATAGTCTTCGTTCGATATTGGTGTTGACATAAATAATTGTACTTGTAATCAATTTATTTCAATTAATAATATTTCATCGCTCTTAAAAAAAAAAAAAAAACTAAAACTGACTCCTATCAAAATAACATAATTGCTGACAAATTAAATAATAACCAGTGGCGATTGGAGAAGTTTGACCTTGCATATTTTGGGACAAACATGTTAGTTTGAATTAAGAACTCAATAATTGATAGTAGTATCAAATGTAGACGAGGAATGTTGAGTAAAGTCAACAAATCACATTGATTGGTGGGCAATTGTTAATTAAATTATGATAAAATTATACTTTTGGTCCTATAACTATAATTTTAGATTATTAGTACTTTTAATCACGTAGCTTATTCTATTTACATATTTAATTATTTTTTAATGAGTTTAGTTTTGAACATCTTACTTTGGTCTTTTCTTTAACAAAATTTGTCTAATATTGATAATTTTGGTCCTAACGACTCATAGTTACGGGAGCAAAAATGATATCTATTAAGTGTAAAGGGGTCAAAATTATCAATAAAGGATTAAATTTGTCAAAAAATAACCAAATATGAGATGTTCAGGATTAAATTCATAAATAAAAAAATACTAAATGTGTAAATGGAGTAAGTTATATAGCCAAAAAGTGCTAATGACCTAAGGTTACAGGACCAAAAATATAATTTTGTCTTAAATTATTAGTTTTTTAATGATAATTACATACATAATTACAACATCTTGATAAACCAGGCAATACATCAATTCAATCAATACATCAGTATGATTAAAAATAATAATTAAATTAAAATAACTCACATACACACACCTACACATTCAATGGGACTCGAACCCATAATCTTATATTAATTTGTTCCAAAGATCTCAACTTTAACGACTAGATTTAGATATCATTATTATTGCAATGTTATTAAATATTAGGAATAATTACGCCGACCTCCCCTGTTACTATGGAATATACAAATCCCCCCCTCTTACTATGAAAATTACATAAACATACCTTGTTGATTTATTACTATTACAAATTGGCCCCTCCATTAGTCAAACTAACGGCCAATGCTAATTTCAATCCAAATATTTATTTAATCTTCCTATTTTTGCCCTTGGGTGGGATTTTTATAAATTTTGCTGAAAAAAATACTTTTGAGGGTGAATATGTTTATGAGCCTTCAAAATTTGAAAATTAGTCACGACCACCGATGGATTTCTCACCGTGACTCTTGTGGTGGGTGGGATTTTTATAAATTTTGCTGAAAAAAATACTTTTGAGGGTGAATATGTTTGTGAGCCTTCAAAATTTGAAAATTAGTCACGACCACCGATGGATTTCTCACCGTGACTCTTGTGGAAGGGGAATGGTTCTTATGGTATGGAAGGGAAGTTTGATGGACAAGAAATGCGATGGGTCTTTTGCGAGGCCTGATCATAAATATAGGAAGGTTACATAAATATTTAGATTGAAATCAGTATTGACCGTTAGTTTGACTTTTCGAGGGGCCAATTTGTAATGGTAATAAAACAACAAGGTATATTTATATAATTTTCATAGTAAGAGGGGGAATTTGTATATTCCCATAATAACAGGAGAGGTTAGCATAATTATCCCTAAATATTATGAATCACGTCCTCAGAGCGATAAATACTGTAAGATTAAAGAGAAATCGCCATGTGTTTTTTAAAAATAGATTTCAGTCTTCAACTATCAGAAAATAGAATAAACAAATAAATAAAAAAATACTATGGGGAGTTGCCAAAATTAAAGGGTCTAGTTAATTAAGTGTAATTAACTTAATTATAACTAAACAATACATATATATTAATACTATTTTTTCATTGACAATATTGTTAACTGCATACGGTGGCACGTACTATTACTTCCATTGGATGGCAAGTCAATATTACATAAAGTAGACTTCATTTGAATAACGTCTTAGAAACTGCCTGCATGGAGTTTAGCTGTCTGCAAATTTTTGGCATGTCGAATAAAGTTTTGGTAATGCTGAGTTGTAAATTTGTAGTGCTTCTTCCTATTCGACCCCCTAATTAGCTTTTAATTTAGCTTCAAATTTGCATTTAATTAGAGGTTATTAAAGTCCGATCAATTATGAAACATCATCAATAATTGTTTGTATGATTACTACATTTACACGTGTTGTAAGAGTCAAATGAAAGACGACAGTAGTTACAAACAGATTGGTTGTTGGCAAATATTTTATCGAGTTATATCCGAAATTTGCGTACAGAATACATAAGAACATGCTGTATTACGAAAACTCTTGTAGAGGACATGCATGTGTGCTCATGGACAAATATTTTAGGGATAATTACACTAACATCCCCTCTTATTATGGGAATATAAAAATTCTCCCTTCTTATTATAAAAATTACATAAATTTACCTTTTTAGTTTATTACCATTACAAATTGGTCCCTCCATTAGTCAAAGTAATCTTTAGATGTACTTTCTACCAGTTATCTGTTTGTGAGCCTCCAATGTCTTAAAACCAGTCACGATAGATGGTGGAATTCTCATGGTGGTTATTGCACAAGGAAGAATGATTTTTGTGATATGAATGGAAGGTTTAAAGGAACAAGTAAGAGAAAGAAGATAGAGAGTCTTCTGTCAGGCGAAAAAAACTTAAGGGTATTTTTGCCTTTTAATTATTTTTAATTTTGCCTAATTATTTATCTATATTTTTAATTTTTTTAGTGAAATAAAAGTGTAAATTTCAAAATTCCATCAATCAACCTTAACCGTGATTAGTCAGAGGGGTGTATTTATAATTTTTAAAGTAAGAAGGGGGAATTTGTATATTCCCATACTAAGAGGGGAGGTCTATGTAATTATCCCAATATTTTAATACTTCAAGAAAAAGTAGTGGCTAAATTACTTTTTTGATCCAACCAAAAAAAGGAGTTTGCTTTTTTGGTCCCATAATTTATGAACTTTATTTTTATCCCAAAATTGTTAAAAGTTTGCAAGGTTAGTTACAAAAGCCTTTCTTTGTAAGTTTGAATAGTAAGTGACAAAAATCTTTTAACTTTCAAAGGTTGAATTATATTTTTTTTTTGGGTGAATTATACGTGTATTCATCCAAAAATATTTACAAGATATTCCAGGCACACCTGGAGAGATACAAAAGATCCACGTTGTGGATTAAGGTCCAATCAAAATCCGTGTGGAGGAAGTGCCAAAATGAGCCTATATACTGTAATTTTAATAGAAATTACAAGACTTTTAGGATTTGGAGCTGTGCCTTCAAAGATGATTTCGTTGTGGTGCTTCCAAAGGTTGTAGACTATGCATGCTAAAGCGAGATGCATCGCTTTGTTATGCATAGAGGAACCAGTCTTCCCTTTCTTGAGCCACTTGACCGCACTGAAAAGGATTGACATACGTCGGGTGATGTCTAGCCACTGCCGGATATGTGACCAACCAAAATCACTGAAGGGGCATTTAAAAAGAGATGTTTGGCTGATTCGTTAGTGTTGATGCACAACGAGCATGATGCTTCCTTTTGTAGGAAAGTAAGTCAGGCATGTGTAGCCAATCTTTCCCGTTGTCCAAGCCATAAGACGAATGAGTACTTAGATGGATAAATGCTTTCCACATTGGAGCTTTCCAAGGTTGTCTTGTAAGCTTCAGCCTAAAGTACTCATAGGCTTTGGATGTCTCAAGTCCTTTAATGTTGGATCACTAAGCCATACGCTAAATTGCTGTCTTTGATGAGCCGAATACAGTGACGACTCTGTCTCGAATGTCAACAAGTCATTGAAGGAGTGGTGAGTCACCCTTCTTCGGTTGCCAGTCCCAAAGTGAAGCGCCTTAAGGTAGATCTCATTGACCCATTTTACCCACAGCGTGTCTGCCTTGTGATGAATGTTCCACAAAATTTGGGCAAAGAGAGCAACATTCCAAGATTGGATGTGCCGGATACCTAGTCCACCCTCCTCCTTCGGATGGCAAATTTCCTCCCAGGCCACCGGTGCTCTCTTAGAGTTCCAGAGAAAAGCCCTGCAAAGCTGGTGAATCTTCTCAATGACCGCCACTGGAAGTGGGAAAACTTGGAGCAAAAAACACTCCATACTTTGAATAACTAAACGAATAAGTTCCAACCAACCTGCAAACTAAAGGGACTTAACTGTTCATTTGCGAATGCAACTTGCAATCTAGTCCACAAGCGGTGAGTAGTCAGTGACTAAAAGCCACTTAGTGCTAAGGGGATGCCAAGGTGCTGAACAGGCATGTCACCTCTAGCAAACTCTCTCCTAGCAAGGATTTCGTCCAACACATCATTTTGAATACCTGTCGTAAAGATGCTCGATTTGGAATTGTCAGAAACATCCCTAAACTCTTGAAGACGGCTTGGGATCCTCTACTCCCAAATACTACTACATCTCCTATTGCACCGTTGAGATCTTGACAAGTGGCCAAATAATGATTGAAGAAAGTTTTTTTTGGGTGGGGAACCAGTGGCTTGGAGAGAGAAAGATAAATGATATAAATTAAAAAAAAAGACAAGAGAGAGAAAAGATGTTAGAAAAAGACAAGATAAAAGGATTAAATATAAAAATGTATTTCCAACACCAAATATATTCAAATTATCCAAACTAGTAAGTATGGCATATTTTATGTATGTACATAATATTTATAAAATGTTTAGAATAATTTTTTTAAGGTTATATTATTTACTTTTTTAAGACAACGATTATTTAATATTATATATATATATATATATATATATATATATATATATATATATAATAATAGATAAAAAAATGGATGAGAAAAAAAACTACTAAAAGGTAGTTATGAAAAATCATGATAATTAAGTGGAGAAGTTAAAAAAAGTCATTTAATTTAAATAAAAATTAACATACAAATAAATTGAAGATACCAATAAGGTACTCCTCAATTATATAAAGTATAGATAAATGGGTTTAAAATAAAAATCAATTTTGTTGTTGTTCATACTCAATAGTTCAGGAGGCAGACCTCTCGTCGAAGAAGATGAAAAACAACAAAATGTGCTTTCTATTTCTATTTCTAATTTTTTGAAATTAAGGGCAAAAAGACTATAAAAAGAAAATTACTCATGAAAATTGCTGAAAAAAATTACTGGAGATAAAAGAACTATTGACTTATATTTTTGCTTTCAATCTAGATTGTGATAGCAAAATAAAGATATAATATATAAAATAATTAAGATGACCATCACATCTACATAAAATTATTGCTAGATATCTATGACTAGTTTCACCATTTTAAGTACATGATCTTGGTGTGACTTAATCATGTTGATTCATCTAAGAGGGATTTCCCACATCCTTGTGCATTGATTACTTTTGCTGCCATGAAAAAAAATATAAATAATTAGAAATGAACATAATATTATCAAATATTAACAAAACTTCTCAGATTGGTTATATCACCTGTAGTAATTGTGTTAAACTTGTTTGACTTAGGTGATCTATTCTTGAAGAATAATGATTGAAATTGAGTTGATGCTAAAAATTTGGATCGAAATCCTAGAAAAAAAAGTTACATAAATGTAAGATCACAATAACAAGAAAAATAGTTTGTTAAAAATATAGTATGGTTAAAGCATAAAATAATATATTTTGTCAAACATACCTGTGCAAATTGAAATGGTTCCATATGTGACAAGGAAGATTCTTTAGTAGAATAAGTTCGATATTGATTCGACCAATCTATTTGAGCTACCTAATTTATCATAATAACCTCAATAAATATCAAATGTACTCATTTTCCTCTATAACATAAAAGAAAAATATCAAGTATAACAATTGACAAGTTTAATTAATTGAATACATAATTGTAATGCATGGAATAAAAATGATACCTGCTTATTATTCTCTGTATTGGCTCATAGAGTTGATTTATTTGTTGAAGATACAATCTTTTATTGTCGCCTCTTCCTTTGTATGCTCTTCTCCAATCCACTCTTAGGCCTTTTTTTTGATTTTATATTCTTTTTTTCTTTATTTTTTCATCCTTTTATCATAATTTCATTAGAGGCATTATTGACATCATCAAATGCATTTTTAATACTAGACGATGCACCAACACTTTGTTTCTCATCTACTCTGTATACAAGAGCTTTCTTCACAATGGATTTGGATCCAACGTTCGGGCTAACTGCTGTCATATTCTCTAGTCTTATCTCAACTTCTTCAATTATCTTGAGAATGCCAGTTTTTGCAACTTTAAATGTCGCATCAGTTAAAGCAGCCCGAGTTACTAGCTGACTATATAAGTTACACAATTCTTTGTGGTGGACTCCAATCATTTTTTTTCCTCATTTTCGTTCACACATTAAGGGGAAGATACACATTGGCTTTCTTGATCCACATTTTTTTAATGTATAACTCAGGAATTTTGACAATATTTCTTGAAGAAAGGACTTTTAGAGTATGTGAACATAAAATTACTGCAAACTCAAACTTCTTACAACTACAAGAAACATTACCTTGAGAAGAGTCGTACATGACTGTGTGTGGATAATGCTTCTTGAAAGGAATAAGCTTATACTAAAAAATTCCTCCAATCTCGCCACACAACTCTATTTGAGAATCATATGCCTTCCGCAACTCATCTTGAAATAACTCAAAGACTTCAAGTGTATAAACACTAGCTGCATGCTTTAGAATTTGAACTGGAAAGAAGCTACAGTTGTGCTGTGACAAGTTCTCAAATTTGCTTTCAATTCTTGATAACGACGCTCATCAATCAATCTGTCGAAGTGATGAAAAAACTGTAACATATTATGCTTGTAGCTCACATATCTTTTAAGAACACTATTCATACTTTCACTACGCTGAGTGGTGGTCATATCTGCACAAAATGATTGTCGCCCATAAACTAGCGCCCATTTTTCCTTAAGTTTGAACATCCTCTCCAACCACTCATTAGTTTTAAGTTCATATTTGTCCAACATTTCTTCCCATGCACATAGAAATTCCTCTTCCTCCTCAAAATCATAGATATAAGAACTAAAGTCCTTGGAGAAACTTGGAAAGCATGCAAACACACTACTTAAATGCATAGCTGCATTTTGATAGATATGCCAAATGCACAAGCGATGGCACGTGTTAGGCCATGTCATAGTCAAAGCTTTTGCCATTGCTGCATCTTAATCTGTAAGGATGATTTTTGGTTGTTTTCTAGACATTGCCCTCGCAAAAGAATCAAACAACCAAATAAAGGTTGATGTAGTCTCATCATATAATAATGCTGCACAAAAATAATAGTTTGCTTATGGTGGTTTACACCAACAAAAAGAGCAAACGGTCGACCCTCTTTATTTTTTCTATAAGTCTTATCAAAAGAAACTACGTCACCAAAGTGAGAGTATTCGACCATCATTTGTGTATCAACCCAAATTATATTAGCTATTAAGTCATCTGAATCAACTTGAATAGCATAAAAAAATTGGGATCAACCAACTGTTTTTGCTGCAAGTATTCAAGTACGCCTCCAGTATCACCTACCTTCATTTCTATGGTTATCTTGGAACGTAGATAATTTTTGTAATCTTAAAAAATAAATTCAATATTTTCACATCCACCCACTTGTTTCGACATTAAATAATAGCCCGTCTTTGGTACTATTCCCGAGCTACTTGTATCATCAGCTTGTAGTGCTTGTACATCAGTTATACATCTATGTAACCTCAGAAAATGAGTTTTACTTGGGCTAACAAGATCATGACCGTTATGATCATCAATAAAATTGATAATTTTATACTTTCCAGTATAACGACCAGTAATCTTCTTCATTACACGACAACCAGTTCTAGTTTCTGGATGGTGAGATTTAACACTCGCATCTTTTTATCTTTTACCATGTGATCTTGACAAGCACAAAAAAATGTCCTATCAATAATCCTCCCACTCGAATCTTTATGAATATTGTGCCTTCTAATACCAAATCCAATAGCCTTTGCATATTCATTGTAAAAGTTATAAGCTTCTTCTTCACTATCAAATTCCATACCAATTTTCGGAATTTTCTCTTCTGAAATGGTTGAATGACATTTATTTATTAACTTTTCTCCACTATTACCCTCAAGAAATACAACTTCTTTTTTCTTATTCTCCTTAATTATTAGAGCAAAAATCTAACTTACGGCGTAGGGTAAGATCCACACAAATGCCGGGCTTCATATCCTATAGAATAAAAACAAAACTTAAAATAAATATGATTGAATATAATGTATAAGTTTAAATATTCAATAGAAAGTAATAATAATTATATATTAATTAAACAACTATACTCACATACACAACCACCGAATGGGCATATAATTATTATATAATTTATTTATAGAAAATAACAACTAACAAAATATGTATATTGCATAACAATTTACACATATTTAATTGACAATAAATATAAAATAATCATACTAAGATAAAAATCTTACTAACCCCTCAAAATTGTTTTTCAATTGGTATTAATTGTTATCACAATTTTAATGATTTGTCATCCATAAAAATTCATCAATAAAGTAGAAAAATTCAAACCAAAAAAATTCATGATATATATATATATATATATATACTAGTTTGCTTTACAAAAGTCACATCTACAAGAAAGCAGAGTATTAGAGACGGATTTTTCAGTCTCTAAAACTATGTATTCTGTCGCTAAAGATAATTGTAACAGAAACATCTGTCTCCACACTCTATGGCTGAAGGCTGGTGGCTAAACTTTGGAGACGGATTTTTTTTAATTTAGAGACAGAAATTTCATTGCAGATAATAATAAATTTTTTAGAACAATCCGTCTCTATTTTAGTGCGCAACAAATAAAACAATTTAGGATAAATTAAGTAAATTTATTTCACAAAATTATAAAAAATATAAATATCAAAATAATTTAAAAATATACTAAGATATATTTTGAATAAAAAATTGAGACATTATTTATTTAAAAATTATTCAATAAAATCAAGCAACAGGTAAATCAAGTTACATTCACGAACTCGAGCAACAAACTAATTTTAAAGACTTGACTTAATGTTGCATAGTTCAATTCAAATCAATAATAAATTGAAGCATTTAAAAAATTACAAAAGAATCAAGTACTTAATGTTGATGAAGACCTTACCGACAATTGAATTAGTGCTTCTGAATTTTAAAATCTCGTTGGAAAAAAGCTTCAACCACAAGAAATCCGTGAAGATTTTAATTATTTCTTTTTTATTTTGTTTGCAATTGGGTTCTTGCAAAATTTTGGTATCACCTTCAAGTTTCTTGTGATTTATTTATAAGCGACTTAAGATTAATTTGGATTAGTAGATAATTGATGTTAGAAGTGTTTGCATATTATTAAACTTAGAAGTAGAAGATTTATGTGATGATGGTTGAGATGTTCCACAAAAAATAATCATTGTCTTATAAAAAGTAAATAATATAACTTTAAAAAAAAAATAATTCTAAACATTTTATAAATATTATGTACATACATAAAATGTGCCATACTTACGAGTTTGGATAATTGAATATATTTGGTATTGGAAATACATTTTTATATTTAATCCTTTTATCTTGTCTTTTTCTAACATCTTTTCTCTCTCTTGTCTTTTTTTTAATTTATATCATTTATCTTTCTCTCTCCAAGCCACTGGTTCCCCACCCAAAAAAAACTCTCTTCAATCATTATTTGGCCACTTGTCAAGATCCCAACGGTGCAATAGGAGATGTAGTAGTATTTGGGAGTAGAGGATCCCAAGCCCTGGCAGACATTCCATCAAAATGTGGATAGATGGAAGGTCACTTCGAAAGAAAAACATGAGATCGTTAGCAAAGAGAAGGTGGATAATCTTCAACTTCTCGCATTTCGGGTGGAAGTTGAAGTTGGAATTGGAGTTTGATGTATTCCTCTTAATCATTCGTGAAAAGAACTCCATGTAAAGAAGGAAGAGGGCCGGCGACATCGGGTCTCTTTGCCTTAGGCCTTTCTTCCTGGGAAAAAATATATAGGGAGCCGTTCAATTCCATTGAAAATGAAGGGGTGAAGACACATTCCATAATCCAAGAGATAAAACGTGGAGGAAAACCATACATGGAGGAATTGGAAGAGAAACGTCCAGCAAACCAAGTCAAAAACCTTACGTAGGTCGACGTTAATAGTACAATGAGGTGAAGTCTGCTTCCTCGAATACCGTCGGACCATTTGCTAAGCCAGGAAGATACTATTTGTAATGTTTCGACCCCCAACAAAGGCTGCTTTGGCTATTGTCAATGAGGTGTTCTAATGCATGGGAAAATTGATCTGCAATAATTTTTGTAATGACTTCGTACATTACATTGCAACACGAGATAGACCGATAATCAGCAAGTAAGGGCGAGCGCTCGGATTTTGGCACAAGGACGATAATAGTGTGATTTAGCTGCCGTAACATCCGCCCACTCCTAAAAAAATCCAAAACAGGCTTGCAAACAAGGCCACCCACAATGTTTCATGCTTTCTCGAAGAAGCATGATGTATAACCGTCTGGCTTGGGTGCCTTATTGTTGCTAATCTGGAAAACTACAAGTTTGACTTCTGCCGGTGTGATTGCCTTACAAAGGTCCAAGCCATGCTCCAAGGAGTGCATGAGCCCCCTTTCAAACACATCATCATTCATCGGCCGTGTCTAGTCCTCGGTACCACCGAGTGAGGTGTAGAAGGCAATGAATTCTCAAGTTATTTCGGAGTAGGAGTGACAATGGAACCATCGCTTTTGGTGACCACCAAAATAGTGTTCCTGGTTGCATTCTTTTTCACCATGTCATGAAAAAACTTAGTGTTTCGGTCCCCCTGTTTCAAGAAATGGATCTTTGCCTTTTGATCGTAAAAGTGCCTCTCAACTTCGGCAAGGAAGACGGCTTTCTTCCTAAGATTCCACAACGAGTCCCCAACAACTGCATCCCTAGGGTTAGATTTAAGCTGGAGCTGTGGATCTTGCAAGGCAAGGTCCGCCTCCTTAGACCTGACTGAAATGTGGCTGTAGTGTAAGCTATTGAATGCTTTAAGGGAGCTTTTAAATGCCTTTAATTTTATGCAAAGTCTGAATTGTGGCGTACCCTTCACATTCAAGCTCAAACCCTCTTCAATGGTAGCAATGAAAATTGAAAATATTTAGGCTTGGGGGCGGAATGTTCAATAATCGAGACAATACTCGAGGAATGGTCGGAGAGGCATCCCCGTGGCTTGAAATGGGCACCACAATGGAGTCTAGCCTCGAATCAATCATTATTCCAAAGTACTGCGGTCAAGCTTGCACAAAACTGGGTTGCTATCACTGTTGGAGTATTAAGTGTAGTAACATCAAGTAGTTGGAGTATCATGCAGTCCAAATGTGAGGCAACAATTGGCAAAATCTTTGAGTTCATACTAAGTTGGGGGAACCCCAAGTTGCTTCTCCGCAAGAGATTTTACATAGTTGAAATCGCCAAGTATGTGCCACAGTGTACTCAACGGTTGCTCATGTTCCAAAAGTTTCTCCCACATGCTCCTTTTGTTCACAACAGTGTAAATGACATAAGTAAATGAAATGTAAAAGGAGAGTTGGGGAACCCCAAGTTGCTTCTCCGCAGGAGATTTCACACAGTTGAAAGCACCAAGTATGAGCTATAGTATACTCAATGGTTGTCCCAGTTCCAAAATTTTTTCCCACATGCTTCTTCTGTTCACAACAGTGTAAATGCCATAAGTAAATGAAATGTAAAAAGAGAGTTGGGAGGATTTATTCATAACACGAAAGTGGATCACTTGTGGTGAAATATCTTCTGCATGAAGGTCAATGACAGCTGGATTCCAAATGACAAGGATACATCCACCAGTAATAGTGTCAAAGTTGTTGTTTGGCACCATCCCGATAATGATTAGTGAATAATTCTTGAAATGGCTGGTGCAACAAACTTTATCTCCAAAATACCCAAAAGGTAAAATTGATTATTCTTGATGAGGTGGACTACCCCATTGTGTTTTAGAAGCCAGTTGAAGCCTCTCACATTCCAAAATCCGATCTTCATGAGGGTTGAGGAGGGGACTCTCTTCATAGCTTCTGCTTCAGTTTCGGTTCATTTGGAGCACGGATAGATGTTATAGTCCCCGACATAAACTGTTGGGTTGATGTATGAGAATCTGGCTCATCGGAGGAACTGGACGAGTCTGCTGCTGAGTGTGCCCTTTTAGCGAGCTGTCGTGGGAGCATGTTCTGCACTAACTCATTCACACTTGATTGTGGCTTTGATGGTCCCGGTCGTCTCTGTTTTGTCATGGTTGGCTGCTCGAGTATCTGGCTGCTGCACACCTTTAGTCGGGTGTTGGTGCTTATGATTGTTCTTATATCGACGTTGGACCACAATCCACTTGGTAGGCTGCACCTTCTTTGCGGCAATCGGCTTGACGATTGCAGTAGAAGTAGCTGTGGTAGTAGAGGCAGGCGGCTGGGTGCCTTGGCATGAATCTTTCAAGTGGCCAAAATGGTTGCATACTGAAGAACTTAGGTTTAAACTGGTAAACAACTGACTATTTCCTATTCACACCATTCGGAAGAATAAACTCCACTTCGTCCACTCATTTCTTGTATGCACCTACTTCAACCAAGATACGGGTGTACAAGACACACTCCATCTTCATCGTTAGTGAATTCATGGTAATGGTTGTGCCCAATCGCGAACCGATCTTGCCAAGTGCATTTGAGTGCCAACATTTGAGTGGAAGTGATGGAAGGATGACCGAGACAAAAGTAAGGCTCATATCGACCTCCTTGAATTCAAAACATTCCGGCATATTTTTTAGTAGGAGCGGACTTCCATAGACAAAATACGGTCTATCGGCTAAAATGCGTTGCCTATCTTTGTCACGTGCAAATCTAAAAATCAGCCACCCGCTGTCATGTTGTTGAAAGGAGACGCCCCATGATTGCGATAATGCGCGTATTACTTTCAATCCCGAGAACTTGCCGACAATGTAGCCGACGAGGTAGAATCCCAGTTTGAGGTGGACGTCAATCAGGTCGTTTGTCCCAAGTTTGAGTGTTTAATCTTCAACCGCAAATTTCATGAGTTTATTATCGTCGGTAAGCCTGTGGTTGTTACTGATAGCCCCGCAAAAAAAATGCCTTCATCTTTTAATTTTTTTTCAACTTAACCTAATGTATAATTCACGTAAAATCAATTTTTGGGTGTCAATTATAGACTTCGAAATAAGAAATACCCAAAGAGACATGTAGTTTTCATTTTGCTTCATTCATAATAAGTTATAATTATGTTATTTTACTTTATACTTTATGTATATGTGAGTTTTTATGTGTTAATACGATATTCAAGTCCACAAAAAACAAAAAGTAAAAGTAGAAAGTGTATATTTCAAAAGAAATGCCCACTATGTTGTTTATTTAATTTGTTAATGTTATTTATGGACAATATTTAATTATTCTTATTTTATTAATTACGTGATCTTAACAAAAAATTATCTTATCTATTTAAGTTTATATAATTTTATCATTTATAATGTCTTTTGTCCTTTATTATGTTATTTGTGCATTTTACCACTAAATTTCTTGACTAAATCTGGATTCATATTTTAAACATTTTAGACCAACACTTAAGTTATTCTGTTCGGAAGAAAAAATTGTATTTCCAACTAAAAATTCTTTTTACGTGTATTTTTGTGTTTGGTGTTATATATATCAATTTGATAATAGCCGTTACTTTTATTATGACATTAATTTTTCAAATTATTAGAAGTATCCCTAATGTATTTTGAACCATCCTTACTTAAATTCTACTTCCCAACTATATATCTATACAAATATAAAAAAGAGTTAAATACATTCTGCACCCACGAAATATGTTATCCTCATCTATTAGCCCCTAAACTAAATAAACTTTCATTTACCCCCTTATCTTTGGATAATCCTTTAAATTAAATAAAAAAATAACAAAAATACCCTTAACTACTAATAATATGATTATATTCACATTAATCCCATTTATTGTTAAATATATTAATTAATTTGAAAGGTTTATTTTTATAAATTAATACTAGATTTGTATAAATTAATTATGTACGAAATAGTTACTTCGAATTTGAGTGTATAAGTATTGATAATTAGCAAAAGTTTGTAAATTCATTCATTTTCAATTAATGAATAAATAAGCATTTTTTTACATATTAAAATTTTGCCCACTGGTATTTTAGAGTATATACTCTATTCAAATAAAAAAAATTATTACCATATATATGTATCCAAATCTGGATCTAATTTTAAAAATATTAGATGCGGATAGGGGTTATAACTATCAAAATGGGTCTAGGTTTAAATATGGTACATTAATTGACAGGCCTAACATATTGGAGCTAAGGTTAGATCGAAAGACAATAAATAAAGTTACCTCATGAACTCCCAAATTACGTAACTTGACATTGACATTAGAGTGCCAAAATAATAAGCTAAACGATCACTTGTAATATTTTTGTCTTTAAAATTATATCTAGTGTGATACACTAACACAGTTTATAAATTTATTTCAATTTAAAAGTATTAACATTGATCTTATCAATATCATGTGATTAATCCAATATCAAGTAATTAACATCATAAAAATAAAATTGAAGTCAAATTGATTGATATATTTAACTATAGAGGAATTAAAGTGAATATGACATATTATTAATAGTCAAGGGTATTTTTATCAATTTTATTTAATTTAAAGGATTATCATAAAGAAAGGGGGTAATTGAAGGTTTCTTTAGTTTAATAGGGTAATTAATGTAGGTGGTATACTTTAGGTGCAAAATGTATTTAATCCTATAAAAAATAGAAAGATCTTTTTCACTCACAATCGATGATTTGTTACACCGCAATATCAATTATTTTCATAGATAATAATCCCTATGTTAATTTTTTTTATTTTTTATTTTTTTGAAATGTGATATGTTGGTTTTGTATATTTTATTCTTATGTATAATATACTTTAAAACGTAAAAATTTGTTTATTATATGCATGCAGGGATGTCTAGTATAAAAACAAAACAATACATTTCACCCAGAAACGGTGACTTGTGACACCACTGCACCAAATGATGTCAATAATACACTTAAGTTGATTTTTTTTTATTTAAACGTGATGTGTATATTTTATTTTTATCTATAAGTATTTTAAAATATGAAAGATTATTTATTATTTGCATTTAGGGACAACATACCATGATGGGTAGTTAAAAAAAAAAAAACAAAATTGTCTACAACTTCTATTAGCTAACTTGTTTTTTTGATCCCATAAAAAAAGGGGTGGTTGCTTTATTGGTCCCATAGGATAGTTGAGAGTTCACAGATTTTTGTCACTTACCGTTAACAAAAAAAAAAAAAAAAAAAAAGACTTTTGAAATTAATTTTATGGGACCAAAACACAAACCCCAAAAATCTTGAGACCAAAAAAGCAATTTAGCCAATTGTTATTCAAAACCATGTCAAATTCATGTAAAATAAATTTTGGAATATCTTTACTTGTGACGAAAACTTATGAATAAAAAACAATAAAATTAAAAGTGTTATAATGCAATTTACCTTTTGTATTGCAAATGAGCAAATTATCTCTATATGAATTGAATTTTTCCCAAAATTAAAATGCCGCTACTAAAAGACTAAAATGAGTTTCTAGATTGTGCGAGACTTTGATTAGTTTACCTGTTATGTTTTGTTCTTTAATTTTTTGTCGTCTTTATAGTACGATTTGCACGTTGGCCTTAGGAATTGCTTGTCAAGGTTAGGGGTTGCTGCAGACGGGCATGCGTTGAGCATCGGGCTTGACACTGATGCAAAGTTAGGTCAAACTCCACACTCTTATACATGAATTAAGGAATGAAGCAACAATAATTTTGAATCTCAAGAAAGACATCACTATATATTATTTCAAATTCATGTTATACAAACTCAAATTATTGCATACAAGAAATCAAACAGAACGAACAAATTAATACAACATTAATAGGAGTTACAATCTCTCTTAGGCAAGACAATTTAATTATCTCATGGAATGATCAAAAAGTGGTAATAATGAACTGAAATACCAATATTTCATTAATTAACAAAAGCACATCTTCTCCTGATCTCACCTTGGTTCCCAGTTAGGACACCAATCTTGCCCATTTTCACCATGGACTTGGCAAAGTCATTGAGGAAAGTTGATCCCTTAGCGGTAGCTTGACGCCTAACATAAGCCCTCGTCTCACTATCAGCAAGAAGAGCTGAATCAGATGTAAAAAGCCCTCTTCTTTTGGTTACAAGGGTGTAATAACCTTCGTCAAACGTTTTGAAGCTTCCGGGATCCATCTCCACGAGTGTTGTGGTGTCTGTTGCGCTGCACCTGTTCTTCAACCGAGCAACGTAGTTTGAGTCCAACGATGGGTCACTGTCGCCCCTACCGGTGAAGTTGTACAAACGGTTGGTGAAGCTGGAGCAGTGAGATGTTCCTATAGTGTGGCTTCCTACACTCAAAATTTAATCTTGTAAGATGCTTGATATAATAGTCATAAATTTTTGAATGATATTGCAATACTTGATTGACAATTAATTGTTTTAATTGGGAATTTATGAATGTATATGCATTAGGAAAACTACATTTGTTTAGTCTCTATATATAGGCACTTATGCACTTTTGATCCTTCATGTTTTTGTGCCACAATTTTAGCCCTAATATGTATAAATTTTTACAGATTAAGTTCGACCATCAAATTGGATGTTAAAACTAATGGAGCTCCGAAAACAGCCTTGTTGCGCCCAAGCCATGTAGCGCAATAGGCAAAAGTACCTCCATAAAAACCATATTTAACAAACTAGTCCTAAATCAAGGCCTAAATACTCAAACCCTAAAGATTTGTATGTTTCCTCCCTTGTCAAACACTGCCAACACTATGGACCAAAAATGTAATTTACCCTAAACACATTCACTTTAAGGGTACGGTCCATAGTAATATGTTGTAATTAAGAAAATAGAATTTCAGAAACGAATTCTTCTATCCATAAACCTCTTTTAAGTTTTTAAAAAAGAGCAAATAGCTCCCTGTGAAAAAATAATTAGAAATTACCTCTCCGTGTTTCAAAAAAATGAAGTAAATTATTAATATGGGGGTAATTTGTTTCTATTTCCAAAATATAGAGAGTAATTTACTATCTTATTTTTTATAGGGATTTTTTTTTTCCATTTTTTATATCACATGAGGTAAACTGCATTTTTACCTTTCAAAAATAGACAAGCTCAAAGTATATATGAAAGGAAACAAGCCCACATTTATAACATTATACGTATAGAACAATATCCTCGTATACCTGACAAAACTACAAGGTCCTTCGTACTCAAGCCCTTTGAGGCAAATGATGATTCAATTGAGTTATGTTGAAAAAAGGAGCTGGAAGATTGTTCAACGCCTCAGAGCTGATTGATACTCCCCATCTCTTCTTCCCAATGGTACTGGCCAGAAAGGTCCATTCAGCTGTCCACATAAATCCCAAGAAATTAAAACACATTAATTTGCTAAGGCTGTATTTGCATTCATTATTATAGTTAAAAATAAAAAATTATAATAAATAATAATTAATCAGGCTGCGCTACAGTACTGTCAACTGTTGTTTCTGTAAATCGACGCCAGCTACAGCTAAAAGCTATAATAAATATTTTGATCATAATTAAAATTATGAAGAATATTGATTAATCGTGGTCAAAATGTAAGTTTTCACATTGATTTTAGTTGATAATGGGAGATAGTATTGACTAGTCATGGTTTCTAAACAGTAGTAATTTATAGTATGTACTGTAGGGAATAATACTGTTTTTTTTTTGTACTGATGGAATGATTTGAGTTTAAAAGAAAAAATTAGAAAAGATAATCTCAACTGACTTTATATGTATTAAAAAAAATTAAATCCATCGATATTTCATAATATATGGTACAAATGATTTTTGAAAGATTTAAAATCATTTGTAATGAAAAATTATGAAAATTTTATTATTAGAAATTTAAAATTCCTACCCTCAAATCTTAAAAGTTTGGCCTAATAGAATAGAAGAGCAATCACATCACTTACAAGGGAAACTGCATCACGAGCAACCAAAGCTACGATATCAGCACAAGAAACAACACCAGGACATTCCTTCTCCACCGCAGATTTCACTCTGTCGATTGATCCGAACCCTCTGAGGGATAGATTGGGAAATGCTGCTTTCTCAGCTTGATTGTTTCTGGTTGAATTCAACAGCACGGAGCCATCGCAACCCTGCAAACATAGCTTATACCACATTAACTATCGTTTAAAAGATCACGACAAATCAGTACTATTAAGTTCGGTCAAAAAAATTAATGTGAAAATTTAAATTTTAACATCAGTTAATCAATAATTGTTGTGATTTCTGGCTATGTTTAATATCTTAGTGTCGTGTGCATAAGCTACAACTTATGATAGCCACTGGGCAGCGATATTTTGCTTTTAACTATAGTAATTAATTAATCATGATAAAAAGTCATATTTCTTGTCGTAAACATGGAAAAGGGAACAAACACACATGCACATGGGGAAATTCTTGCTCGAACCTTGTTCGGCCTAATCTGAAGTAATCATATGGCAAATACACTTGCCATGCGATTGGTGTAAAGTTTAGGAAAAGTGATTATTATAGAGCAAGTGTGATACACTTGCTCTGTGATTGGATTGGCTCAACTAAATCAGATTTGGACAATAATTTTTCCATGCATATGAATGATTGAAATTACCTAATTTCGTCTTAAGGAATTGGTTAATTGTTCCATAACAAATACGAAAGAAAAAGAACAAAAAATGCAATATTGACATACCCTAACGAAACAGTCATGGAAATGCATTCTCAGCAGAGGGGCGGCAAGAGTTGGAGCAACAGAAATGATACGAGCAGTTTCCCGTTTAACGATCGCCTCAGCGGACGGACATGTCTTCTTGTAGAAGCCGAGCTTCAGCCCTTGAGCATTGCATATGTTGAAGATGCCAAGAAGAACAAGGATGGCAAGAACATGCTTAGTGAAAGCCATTCTATTGTCGATAGAATGAGAAAATCTCAGACAAAATTTTTCTGCTGAGGTTTTCCTGTTTTGTTTGATCGACATCCAAAGATGGTATATATAGACTGTCTGGTCGAGGACAAGTTTTAACAGAAATTTGTTGTACCATAGTTGTCACTTGAGCTAGTAGCTCTTGACCATAAATTTTATTGTTGTCCAGTTGATATAACTTTACTTGACTTGGTGTATAAGATATTGAAAAACAGCATGTGATGCTGTGTTATAACTTAATTATTCTTTAGGTTTATTTTATTACGCTAATTATCATTCCACAGTTTCCATGAGCATATAAAAAAGAATTGTAATATCATGTAAATAGAAAAAAATTGTGAAAATAAACAAACATGGTGTGAGGGGAAGAGAAGAAATGAGTCTGTAACAAAAAAGAATCATGGAGCAAGATGAGAGAATAAATATAAATTATAATTGTGCATTTATTAAAAATATAAAGTTTGTGACAAAAACAAAAATGCAGAAGTAAGATGAGAGAGAAATGTGGAGTATTGGGTTTTGAGAAAAATAAAATAAATTGTAATTATGAGATTATTAAAAAATATTGAAATTATACTATTATGAATTTTTTTCATTTAAGAAAATAAATAAATTAGAGGATAAATATAAATATTTAAAAGTTGGTATGATAAAAGAGTTTCTTCAATAATAATATAGATATAGATACATAATAGTTTACATACCGGTTTTGATTAGGACTTCAATTCTTGGAGCTAGCAAGACAGACAAATGTGAAAGAATCGATATGGCCTGAAACTTGGCAAGAATATGTAACAATCAATTTCCTTATGTTTAAATATTTAGCAACATTAAACTTCAGCAAGAGATCCTCTTATAATATATATTAATTCTTGATCAAATTAACACTAGAAAAAATATAAATTTGTGCTAGATTAATTTAGTTGATAGAAAAAATTATGATGAATATTAATTAATTATGAATTACGAGACGACTATTAGCCATTGTTTATGTACATAAGGTTAAAATATTAATCATGGCTAAATACTATGATAAATATTTTATCATAACCAAAATCATGACAAGTACTAACTAAACATGGTTAAAACTTAAGCTTGTTTATTTATATTTTCATTTTCAGTTTTTAAAACAATAATTAAAGTAAAAATACTTTTTGTAATTTATATATATAGTCGATCTCATCAGAAATAATTTCCAATCATTCTCATCTTAATCATTACATTTTTTATATACTTACATACATACTAATTTTTCAGTCATTAATCTTAAATTAATATATATTTTTTTATCTAGCAATTTCATTTAAATCAAAATTATATTGATTTGACATCACCACTAACAATAAAAAGCTAAATATTGTTTTTATCAACTAAAAAAATATCATCACTATAATATAAAATACAATCTCATTAACTAGTCCAAAAATATTTTTCATTTTCACACGAAAATCTATACAAAACTAAAAACATATTTTCCGTTGAAAATTGAAAATGAAACCATAAACCAACAAGTTTTCTCACTACTTTTATTTGATCGGGGTAGATAATATTGATCTTTGACACTTACCTCTAATTACGATTTTTAAATTTTAATTTTCTCAACCAATTTTTTCTGATAGTGATGTACGTGTAATTTTAGAAGATCATACTTAGGATTTACCGATAGCTCTTCCTCAATTGACAGACAGTTCTGACTTTGTTTTATTACTTTATGATCTTTACAACTTAGCATCGCTAGCTCCAAAGCTCTAATATCTATGGACCCATCACCTTCCTCCGACTATTTTTATGTTTCTGATTCACATGAAATCATATAATTAGATGAAACTTATAAACATGGCAGGTATAACTTTAAATGCCTTAATATTTAGTATTTTTATGACCTTAAATACTTTTCTCTCAGTTTTAGACATTGACAATTATTATGGGGGCTTTCTTGTATAATTCTGAAAGTGGTTCGTCTTGTAGGCGTTATAGCAGAGAGACTTGAACCGATCCTTCCCCATATGGGAAGACAACATACTCATAAATTAACCTAAATAAGGACATTACCCGTAACATGTAGTAATAAACGAGGGTGTGACATCCACTCTTGGAGATTATTAATATACTATTTTTTTTTTATTGATCAATAATTGTTTGTGAAGAATATATCTCAGTTAAGGGTTCAAAACAATCCGAACCCGCGTAGATCTGGTGAGAGGATCATGCATATAAAGTATAAACCGAATAAAATAAAATATTTTTTTTTCTCTACTATAGTTAATTATTTAGGATAAAAGTTTGATTAATCAAATGATGTTTGCATGTTACCCTGAAAGTGGGGCATGCACTACCATGATCTGAGTCAATGGAATCTTCAATTTCTTTAATCAGACATATTATTAACAAGATAAAATGTGTTACAACGTCTGGTATTGCCGATGGATATATATATATACACATCCAAGCTGTGATGATACAGAACAAAAAATGATTATCTGAGGAAAAAGTTATCTGTAATATTTTTGCATCATTGTATTAGAAGCAAACAGACACACATTAAGACACACATTATGTACATATTGATGTGTGTAATTTTATCTTGGACCATGTTTGATGTTATGCTTTTCAAATGAATTGTGTACTTCTAGATTTCCTCAAAAGAAGATGTACAAGATAAAAAATCGTAAAAATCATGTCGAAAAATGCTAGGAATTATAGCTTTTTTGTACCTAAGAACTGCATTTAATCCTTGCTTTTTATGTTGAGTTTTTGGACAATTTCGATGCTTAAAATTTTCCTGAAATTTTTATTTCGGGTGAATAGCAATTTACCTTTCCGTGATCTTACAAATAAGCAAATTATCCTCTTTAAAAATAAAATAGCAATTTACCCCCCTGAAGAGGTAAAACACTTCATTTTAAAAAATATAGGGAGGTAAATTGTTGTATCTTAAAAAGAATAGGAAGGTAAATTACTATTTCTTTTTTCATTTCCCCCCTTTATTTATCGATACTCTGTTACTCTATACTATAATTGCATTACCTAGCTCATATAATTCAAACAGTTCGATATTAAATATATTAACTAGCACTAAAATTAATTTTATATTATAAATAACTATAATTTAAAAATCATAGCTGATGAAGATATTCTACCACAATCAATGTGAAAATTTACGACTTTGTTTCATTGTGTTTTTATTTTTAGTCTTTTATATTAATTTGTAAGTTCGTTCCTTTTTTGTATCGAATTTATGTAAAAAATAAAAATATGTTTGAATTAGAATTATTTTTAACTGTTTCTTATAAAAACACATCGTAGAATCAAAAATATTATCCTTCACTTGCAGAATCATCCGTCTGCATCAAACAATCAAGACATGATCACCACAACCATAACATGCTAACTACTCGTTAATTAAACAACAATTAACATGTTCCGTCTGTCTTTCTTTAATTCTAATCACTTGATCATTGAACTATTAATGTACAAGTGTCCCTTCCCTCTTCACGTTTGGATGGCTTTTTCTAACATAATTAGTTCTTGATTTTCTATCACAATTAGGGATAATTCATCCCACACACACAGACAATCAACGGCCACAGATTCAAGGGGCGCCCAGATGGGACGAAGCATGTGCTGAAGCTTGATGCAATTACATATACGTCATATATTAGGTATATATCATGCACGTACTCGTTCTATCTAAATATTTTAATTAATCTTTTATAAAAATAATACTAGTTGTTTTATCCATCAACGACCACTTTTTAATAAATGGCTATAATTCAAGAACAAAGTTTTACTACTACACTATTTTGACTTAATTTATATATATACATTAATTCTTACAAGTATAAACATATTATTAAGGAAATATTGAATGAGGGGTGAAATAAAAAATTTATGTTATATTTTTTGCCGACCTCAGCATTAGGGAACAGTTGTAAACGAAATTCTTGAAGGAGGTGCAATTATAATTTTGAATATTTTTTTTGGGAAAAGTGTGATTTCGCATTTTTAAAGAGAGGTCTAAGTGTAACCAATTTCAAAATTTTTATGCATGAATTAACTATTATCTTGAAAAATAGTGGTTAAAGTTATTTAATCCTACAAGTTTGATGAGTAGCAATTTAATAATAATAATAATAATAATAATAATAATAATAATAATAATAATAATAATAATAATAATAATAATAATAATAATAAAACATATAATGGCAATTTTTCCCTCCAAAACTTGCAAAATTATTGCCCAATCTTCAGCTATCCCACAACATTTGATACCGACCAAATTGAAAATCTTCAACAAGTCAATATACTGAACTTGCATTAAATTAAAAATATAATAAAGAAAATTCGTCACCTCAATATTTTGACGTTATGAAAACTTTATAACGTACATATAATTGGTGACGAAGAGTTGGTATAACAACTACTTATATTTGTTTACTGTATAATATTAATTAGTTGCTGCAAAGTAATAATAAACAGCCTAAATTGCTGTCTTGTGGAAAGCTAAGATTATATATATAATTACTGATAGACAACAAGTCAACCACGAAAACTAGAATCGTACCTGATAGATTATTACAGCCTGTGGTTACCATCCATTGCTTCTTCATAATAATTAGTATATATATGTATTAGGTAATTAGCGAAATATTATAATATGAGAACTTGCAAGTTTTAGATCATAATCATGTGGAAAGTTAAACAAAAAAGACTTTGTAGTAGTATATGTACTTTAATTATTAAATGTACTTGTAGAAAATAATTATGTATATATGATATTAGGTATGGTTGCAAGCGAAAAAAAGCAAGCCCGGATTTGAGGTCCTTGGGTCGGAGTTCATGTAAGCCTGAGAACGGGGTTCTGCCAAAAATACGTTAGCACTCCACACTCCAATTAGCATGAAAGGATAATTGTAAAGGATTAAAACAAGAATGCTTAATAAGAGAGTAAATATGATTATGCAATCAATAATGAGGCCTAATTTAGTTGGCGAAATTGATGCCCCATGATCTTAGAGGTTATGAGTCCGAACTTTGCTTTTGCATGGGATGTTGTGTCTACTGAATAGTAGGTATGTAGTTTCTACTGTAATCGTTGGAATTTCACCCCTCCAGTGATTAGCCACAAAGACAAATTCTAGCTCAACTATTACAGAAATAGTGGGTTCCAAAATACCTTAATTGTACAACCCTATTAATACAAGAATATGAATGAAACTTTACAGATTAAAACTAGTAAATCTAATAATAATATATTATAAGAACAATAAATAACCAAGAGCATGAACTAAACGTATTTGGCTCAGGGAGCCAAGATCCGGAGGGTTTACTCATGACCAGAAAGGCCGGTCACCTTCAACCGGTTGCTCAAACTGACACCAAGCACCTCCAACAACTAGATCCACAAAGGATCTCACACCACCAAGCAACCCACTTAGGGAATATCAAGTTCAGAGAGAACGAATTAGAGAAGGGGGAGGGAAAAAAGCTTTTTCTGAATTCATCTATCTAACAAAAGAGATGAAGGCCATTATATGGAGGAAGAAGACATCAAGGTGGAGGGAGAAAACGGCGGCGATGGAGAGTCCCAAAACCATTGAAAATGAGGAGGGAAAACCAAGGGAGAGAGAAAAAGAGCCGTTTTTTTTTTCTTTTTTTGAGAGAGGAAGGAGAAAGTCGACTTGATGAGAGATAGGGTTAGAAAGTGTACCAAGTTGGTTTAATGGACCGGGTAAAAAGCGGGTAGGGCTGATCAGATGGGCTTTAGAATGCTTGGTGTGGTAAGAGCCTTCCAAGGTTGAAGATTGGGCCAGTAAGTTGGGCCTACCTTATTAGGGTAATGGGTCACATAATTCTTATATTCCCCCCTTGGACCAAGACCCAGAAAAGAAAACTTGGCCCAAGTCCGGATCATCGCCAATCTTGGCATTCCAATACAGCAACAAATGCTGAATGCAATAAGCAGATCAACAGGTTTATCACGGGGATTCTTAACTAAAACCTCGACCAGAAACCCGGCAACCTCATGGGTTCGGCCAGGTGAGAGTTTAGTAAGATTTTTGGGTATTAAGCAGAAATATTTTATTTCACAAAGAAAATGCACTTAGTCAAATTTCAAAAAATTGCACTAAGTAGTTCAAAAAAGAAATATATTTTCTCAACAAACTTTGCATTTAGCAAAGTTTCACCAACCACCAAGTTGATTTAACAATATGCACTGAGCAGTTTTATCAAGATGGTTTATTCACTAAGAGATAAAAAATTGCACAAGCAAGTAATTATAAAAAATGTGCACAAAGCTAAATAACAAAATTTCGCACTAAGCAATATATAATAGAGAATAATGGAGAGAAATATTATTAACAGAAAAATTTGCACTAAGCAAAAAAATAAATAAAATTAATGTTTAGAATTAATACAAAGATTTTATCACAGATTTCGAAAAAACAAATTTATCCACTTTCTTTAACAACTTATGTGCTTGGTAACTTTCGAAAATGATAAATCACATAGTTCTCAAAAAATCACTTATAGTTTCAGATTTAAGCAAGAAAAAATACTAGAAATTACGAAGCAACAATAGTAGCTTCGTAAAGCATCTCGTCAATCAACATAATAATCGGTAGAAATAAAATTTTCACACAGAAAAATCACAGAAATAATTTTAAACCAAAAGAGGAGGGGTTTTCCAGATCATACCGTTACCGGAGTTCTCAGAACCTTTCGGCTTTGATGCCACTGTTGGGATTTCACCCCTCCAGTCATTAGCCACAAAGACAAATTCCAACTCAACTATTACAAAAATAGTGGGTTCTAGAATACCTTAAATCTACAACCCTATTAATACAAGAATATGAATGAAACTTTACATATTACAACTAGCAAATCTAACAATAATATATTATAAGAACAATAAATAAATGAGAGCACGAACTAAATATATTTGACTTAAGGAGTCAAGATCAGGAGAGTTACTCACGAGCACAAAGGCCGGTCACCTTCAACCGGTTGCTCAAACCGACAACTAGATTAACAAAGGATCTCGCACCATCAAGTAACCTACTAAGGGAATATCAAGTTCTCATACAACGATTTAGAGAAGGGGGAGGAAAAAAGCTTTTCTCAGATTCATCTATCTCACAAAAGAGATGAAGGCCATTATATGGAGGAAGAAGACTTCAAGGTGGAGGGAGAAAACGGCGGCGACGAAGAGTCCCAAAACCATCGAAAATGAGGAGAGAAAACTAAGGGAGAGAGAAAAAGAGCTGTTTCTTTTAGAGAGGAAGGAAAAAGTTGGGTAGATGAGAGACAGTGTTAGAAAGTGTACTGCGTCGGGTTAATGGACCGGGTAAAAAGCACTTAGGGCTGATCAGATGGGCCTATAGTGCTTAGTGTGGTAAGAGCTTTCCATGGTTGAAGATTGGGCCAGTGAATTGGGCTTACCTTATTAGGGTCATAGGCCACATAATTCTTATAGTAATAGTAGGTGTTGATTAAATTTTGCTTATTTGATATTATTAATCAGAGTATGATTGTGTAATGATTGATATACGACATGAATGACTGTAATCTATTTATTTCAATTAATAATAGTTCATCACTCTTACTTAAAAAAAATAGTTATGTAATTGATGTTCTCTCGTGTGCAAGTGTCAATATAACATTACACATCACAAGAAGATGAAAGGCCTATTTATAGCATTCCTCCATCCGTTGGGTGGAGTCCTCCCTCCCATGGACCAGGGAAAGAGATTGCACCTCAGCCTTGACTGAATGCCGGCATTCTTGGGAGTAGCTTCCCAAGGATAGGTGCCTCCTTGTAGATGAGATGAATCCCACATTCTAAGCGGTTGTTAGGCAGTGGATTCTAAATCTCAAGGTGACTTGGCAAGAGCCAAACTTCTCTATGAGATCACTGGCAAGAATTACTCCTTTGGAGATAGCATGTCATCCACACAGGCAAACAGGTGGAGTGCTTAGGTTTAAGCATGGCCCTTGGTGGGCCTTTTTCCAATTGAATATTTCCACTTGTCATGAGCATCACCTTCCGCCTTCATGAATTTTTATTTGTCTTGGGCTGCTTGGGCCTATTACTTTTGAGGAGTTCCATTCGGTCCCCCTAATTATAATAAAGGGGATTGGAGCTACCATATAAGAGAAGATGCCTTCTATAATGTCTAATGGTACCTCCAATGGGGCGAGGTGCCTACAACGAGGTGAGGTTCCCTCAGAATAAAATGCCCCCAACCAAGGCAGATAAACGTCTTCTGTCACAATGTGTCCCTTTATTGCCAGTCGACAACCACTCGATGGCATGCGACATAACGATGGCCCAAGGATTGCAAGGCTCAAATCATGCTACTGGAAGTTACCTATTATCGCCCACTCCACGTACAGGTAACTAAAAGTAGTGGGTTACGCCTCCTAATGAGAAAGAAAAGAGATTAGTGCCCTAACTCCTTCCTCATTCTTCTCTCTCTTATTATTATCTTTCCTTTCTTCATGTCTTGTGCAGTTCCTCAAGTGTTCTCAATATTTTCTCTTTCCGAACGTCCCTTCCACCCATTGCTCTAGTAAGTAATTTCTTTATGTTTTTATACTTTGTGTCTTCTTTTTATTTCTCTTTTCCATTTCTCTTAGGGGTGTGCGTTATTCTATTTCTTTTGAAAGAAATTGAGTCTTTCAATGAGTCCATTACCCTACCATATTGGATAATGATCCCATCGAGGCTACCTCAATGGTGTCTCGTCGTAGTCCTCCTTCCTCCCAATTACCCAGGTGGTGGAGCTTTCGTACGGTAGGAGTGCATTGTCTGTTGGTGGATGCACTGTTTAAGGAGGAGGACCAAGGATTGCAAGGCTCAAATCATGCTACTGGAAGTTACCTATTATCGCCCACTCCACGTACAGGTAACTAAAAGTAGTGGGTTACGCCTCCTAATGAGAAAGAAAAGAGATTAGTGCCCTAACTCCTTCCTCATTCTTCTCTCTCTTATTATTATCTTTCCTTTCTTCATGTCTTGTGCAGTTCCTCAAGTGTTCTCAATATTTTCTCTTTCCGAACGTCCCTTCCACCCATTGCTCTAGTAAGTAATTTCTTTATGTTTTATACTTTGTGTCTTCTTTTTATTTCTCTTTTCCATTTCTCTTAGGGGTGTGCGTTATTCTATTTCTTTTGAAAGAAATTGAGTCTTTCAATGAGTCCATTATCCTACCATATTGGATAATGATCCCATCGAGGCTACCTCAATGGTGTCTCGTCGTAGTCCTCCTTCCTCCCAATTACCCAGGTGGTGGAGCTTTCGTACGGTAGGAGTGCATTGTCTGTTGGTGGATGCACTGTTTAAGGAGGAGGAGGTGGAGGAGTCAGATGGATAAAAGCCTGAGGGTATAGAAAAAGAGGCAAAAGAGGAGGAAGCCTCCTCCAAGGAGGAAAAGGATGTGAACAACGATTCTTTTCCTAAAGTAGAGGTAGAGTTGCTTCTGGCCCGGACCAGGGTGGTGAAGGAAGTCAGACTCACCAATTGTCGGATTTTGGCATTTATGACTCTTTCACTATTTTGCTCCTCAATCCATATGGTCATGATGGAATCCTCCTCCAAATAGCTTTTGTTTCTTTACCACCCAAATCCACGACGGTCTTCAGTTTCCCATTTTATCCTTCTATTTAAAGATGGCCCGAACTTTTATGGTCCCTCTTAATTAATTGCCACCTACGCTTTTTGTTTGATGGGAAGTCATGCTATTGTGTTAAGTTACCATGGGTTGGCCCGCTTTGGAGAGAACTTCCACTCCTTTTTTAAATTAAAGGGAATAGAACATGGTGTCTTTCACTTTTTCCCCCTGTGATTGGGTCATTTCTTGCGTTTTCCCAGTTCTCTTGAGAATTGGAAAGGAAGTGATTTCTTTCTGGTGCCTCCTATTTGGTGGAACTTTCCCCACAAGTGGCTAGTGGATCTTCCTTCTATTGGGAGCTTCTTGATGTGTCATAAGGAGACCGACTTCTAGGGCCTTTTAGAGAGGTTGGTCCATGAGCACTTCGGAGGTCTTTCTAACGTATCCTCAGAGCATTTTCTTTTCTTTTTGTTTTGTAATATTCTAAGGTTTTTGCAAGGTTTTAACTTTATTTCCTATTTTTATGCAACATCCATCATGTTCAAGATCTTACTTTATGATGCTCGAGGGAGTACGGGGAGCCACCAACCTATTCCTGCCCCCTCAACCCGGGTTTCTATGTGGCCCAACATCCAGTGATCCAAAGGGAAGTGCTTTGTGAAATCGTCTCGGTGACTTCCAAGCAGGCTAAAAAGGCTCTAGCCAGCCTATCGTTGTCGATCCTCTTCAGGTTGGCACACAATTGACTCCATCTCCTGCTATTCCTCTGTCTACCAAGGATTTGATGGATTTTTCCCTATGTTACATTCTCGATTGGGATGTTTAGACGACCAACTCTTTGTTTTGTTGCGATAGGGAGGGAGAGTCTTTCCTTCCTCAAGACTTCTTTGGGGGCATACAAGTCGCATGTTTTAGGAGAAACTATATCAAGATAATAGGATAATATCTTTTATGTTATGTATTTTATTAATTGAATAAGAATATATATATATATATATATATATATATATAGTATTCAAAACTTAAAAATTTAATTTAATTTCTCAATATATAAAACTATGATAATATTCTATTATTATTTTCAAAATGTTTCATAAATAAATTTAGTAACAATTCAATATTAAGTTTTTTACAAATATATTTGTATTGTTGTATATAGTAGGACAGTTATTAAAATATAACTTATCATTATATAAATAAGAATTTTTAAAATATTATAAAATTTATAAATTTTCATGCATAATATGGGATTCATGTAATTAATAATATAAAGAATCATGATTAATCCAATGCAATTGAAATATTATTAGGTTTCCAATAGAAACGGCAAAACTCTATCCAAGCCCATTAAAACCAAAAAAAATAAAAATAAAAATAAAAAACTCATATCCAAGCCTAGTGGAAATTGTTAGGCCCATGTCCAGCCCATTAATATTATATATTGAATTTTGATTGGATTCCAATTTGGATATAAGTGACTGTAACAATTTATTCCTAGTTATGGCCCAGAGGAGTGGCAGGCCGTGCACATGCCCTGTTCTCGTTCACATAAATTAACACTATATATCAAATGAATAATATAAATATGGACGTTTTACAATAATGAATAATTAAATAGTTTGTTTATAAATATATTAATTATGTTAGTTACGTTTTCCAATAATGTTTAATATAAAATATAAAATAATATAAAAATATTAATAGGCAATAATGTTTGACTCAAATGATAAAATTGAAGTTTAAAATTCTATAATACTAAATTCGATTGTTGTTAAATATTTGAATTTAATATTTTTTATTAAATTATTTTAAATGATAAAATAAAGTATATGTTCTTTACAGAATTTCAATAAAAAAGACTAATTATTGGGATTTGAGCCTCAACCATCGTCTATTAAATTATATATTGGTAAAAATGGAAATAAAAAAATAGATATATTTAATATGTATATTGAATGATATAATAAATCATTATTAGTTTGAAATACAATTGTTCCTTTTTATATTTGATACACAAACATAAATAGTTCAGCTTTTTGCTTCACTTTGTGATTTGGATCCAAGTAATTTTGTCTAGAATATGCATCTAAAATATTTAAGAATTTTTTTCAAGTTAATTGATTTAGCAACTTTTTATTCATCAGGTGTTGAGTAAAAATGACATATACCATCCATCCATAGAAAATAAAAGGATAAACTATATCTACTTTTTTTAAAATTTAGTATAATTATAAATATTCTTTCGTTGTATGAAAATTTACGAAGACCCTCTCATTTTAACGACCGTCTAACAACAAGCCCACTCCATTAGTTTTAGTTAGGTTTTCATCCAATTTTTATTGTGAATAAATAAATAAATACCCTTTTAAATTATTAATCATAATTTCACATATAGTTTTGAATATTTTTAAAATACTTTTATCGACTAATTTCCCCGTTGGACCTTAATGTAAGTAGTTTATTATCAGATAGTATGTAATTGCTATGTTGACATTTGCTATATGATGAAATTATAACATTTTTATTTTTTTTAAAATGAAAGGTTGCTGTAAATGTGCAAAATTATATTGAATATGCATAAGTAATGTAACAAATTTGAGCATTACAAAATAAATTAAGCAATTCATAGTATAGACAAAATGATGATGTTCATTCCATCAAAAACATCCCCAACAATCATAAACCAATTCATAGTATTCCACTAATTAGTTTAATTACAAACATTATTGGTTTGAAAACACCAATTAACAATAGTTCAAAAAGACATCCACTGTTCTTTGCAGGCTTCATAGATGTTGACTCCTTTACCATCCTGATTGTTCTTGTTTTTTCTTGTTGAAGTAACATATTGAGATGACTCCCCTTTGGTCTTTCTTTTCTACTAGCTAGTTGTGTTAGAGGAATATAAAGCTCCAAATCTTTATATTTGTGCTATCAATTGAAAGATAAGAAGGATTTTAGTTAGTCAAGTAAAAGAAAATCAATTAACGTATACCATCTGACCAAACACCAAGTCATTATATATACCTAACTAACAAGACATGTTATTTTTTTATGTCCTAAGTCATTGCAATATTGCATCTCACCATATTTGATCTGCTCAGTTTATTATGTCATTGACTTGCTAGGCATCCTTCTAACGAAAATAAAAAATTCAGGATTTTGGGACCAAAGTAGTGTAAAATTTAGGATTTGGGGACAAAAAATGTTGAATCCATAAAGCTCGTAACTAAAAGTGATAATGACCCTATCTAGTGCGATCAAAAGTGAGATTTTGCTCTTAATTATAGGTATAGGTGTTTAACTAATTCCTATAATATTGAGGAATTGATGAAAAGTTAATATAAATATTAAGAAAATTGTATTTGAGAAATATTATGTTTATAAAAAAGGAATAGAAGATTTTTTAGATAATTCTAAAGTTAATTCAGGAATGACATCAAAAGCAGTAAATACAAGATGTTTGAAAGAGAGTGTCGCTAAGGACTAGGAAGCCGAAAATGGGTTTAAAGTTGGCTACTTACAAGTTTTAGAGCAAAAAGTGGGCAAACAATTTTTAGGTACTGATCTCAAAACTACACCTCATATAAACTCCAAAAGTCATGTTTGGAAAAAATGTCATGCTCCTTTAGTTACCATGTTGGGCAATATTGGAACTGGTTGGAACGATATAACAAAGATGATGGAAACAACTTATGATGCTTGAGCAAACTTTCTTAAGGTAAATATAACCACTAATCTTCTGTTGAGTTTGGTCTATTATTATAATATTTTGATATGTTGTTCCCTATGTGTTGTAAACTGATGCTGGTGCAAAAAATATGCTTTTCAAGTCTTGACCATTTCATCCAAATTGGCTATAGATATTTGGTAAAGATCGTGTTGCGATTGCACCCATCCAGTGATAAGCCACATTCACAATCCTATTAAACTATTACAGAAATACTATTTCCCCAAAACCTTGAACAATACAACTTAAATAAATTACAAGAATCATAGGAACATTACGATTTAATGAATCACAAGACTAACAGATTACTTTATAAATCTGTAAAGAACCAAGACTACGAGTTAATTGTATTAGGCTCAGAGAGCCAAGATCCAAAGGGTTTACTCACGGCCACAAAGACCGGCACCACTTATTGGTTGCTCAAACCACCACAAAAGCTACCCATAAAGGCCGAATCCACTAAGGACGAACCACCCATTCACAGAGAACAGTAAAGAAGAAGTAAGATATCAGTCTTCCCTCCCTTTCCGAACATAGAGGCGGAGGAAGCCATTTATAGAGAGAAACCAATTTATGGTAGAGGGGGAAAATTGCGGCAGGAGTAGGTTCCAAAGTCATCGGTAAAGTGAGAGGGAGTAAACCAAAAGAAGGCACGAGGATGAATATGACATTGAGTGTAGCACCCCTAACAACTATTAATGTATTTCTCCTAAATATCATACTTAGAGTAAATCATGTCTATACATGTAATTAAGCACATAATCCTGTCCCTACATAATATATATACACGTAACTTTATCAACACCACTAGTGAATTTATTATTTCAATAAGGAGATTATACATGTGTCTACCAAATACCAACAAACAGAATTGTTATAATTAGTTCACATACCATCCTCATTTCTAATTCATATTTACACAATCCCAAAAAGGTGATTTCTATTTTTAGTAACATGTGAGAAAGGAATTGCATACTGGCCCTACCTGATAGAAATACAAGATTTAAATCTAGTCCTCGGTGGATAGAGATATATTCCTAAAAATGTTAGCAAAGGAGTGAGCCTACAACTCAGTAAGAAAATAACCGACACTATCTATATATGCACATCAAACATAGTCCAGACAAGACAAATGAGCAACATATATAGAATTAATCAATTTAATCCCAACATAATCAACTTTATTATACAACACAACCAACTCACAATAATCAATCGATTAAACTCCTCTTTTCTTAATCCTCTTACTAGAAGGTGATATAGTATTTTTCTCCATCAACTCAGCCTCACCATTCATTATGTACGCGAATCCCCTTGACAGCTGGCTCATCAATCTCATTTCGCATTATAGCTCTTTCAATTCGCTTCATAGCTCTTTTCATATCGCACCACAGCTCTTTTATATCGCATTATTGCTCTTTTCATATCGCATCATAGCTCTTTCTCATCGCTTCATTAGCTCTTTTATTTTCATTTTCCCACATAGGCTATTCAACACATCAAGGGTTATTCACATCATATTAATTCAATCTCCACCACTCCCTCATTCCACATATGACCATTCTTGTAAGCAGCTAGTAATATAAAATCGTATATTAATACACTTTCATTAACCAACACCAACAACACATCATTCAATAAATGTAGTACTTCAATGTATTTTCTTATTTCACTTGCACAACATGATTATTCAAATGAAACCACCCACCACTCGGACAATTCAAACTACAAATCATCTGCAATTTCAGATAAATCAATTTCAGTACGAAATAACAGATTTATATAAACGTAATACCACAAACAAAGAGAACATATATAGATAATACTAATTATTCACTTACCTTGATCTTAAGATGCTTTAATTATCAAATAGACAATTGTTCAGTCCTCTTACTTTATCTTCGGATCCTATAATGAGTTATAATACATATATTAATATATCGACAATACTGTAATTTTCAAATAGAAGATTGAATATTATTCATACAATTTCCATCCATCGTTTAATATTTTCTTTCTATCGACATTTAAATTTTCATTCCATTTTCTTCTAAATAACTAGACATTTTGAGATTTTCAGAAATATATATATAATTTGTATAATTTATTCTCTATCGTAAAAAAAATATTTTATCAAACCCCTCATGTTTTTGTAGTTTGATAACATCTTGGATTAATTTTAGAATTACACAAAATCATATACACTTTTGATAAGCATTATATTTCTTACTTATAATTCTATTTATTTCCAGTAATTAACTCCTTTGTTTATAGCAATTAATCCAATACATAGATAATATTAATCAAAATATATAAATCAAATATACTAATTATAAACTAGCTAATATTATCAGCAGATGTTATTACTGAGAAATCATTATTTATTCAAAATCAAATCTGTCCAACAAACCCAAATTGGGTGGTTGATTTAATTCACTAATTCTATGGTGCTAATCAAGATTAATCTGAACTTCAGTCAATTAATCTAATTATAGCTAATAAAGAAAAAATAATAAACTAATTTAATTAAGTTGCAATTAAAAGAAAGTAGAAATTATATATAATCTATGTACTACCAAATTATTAAATAATAAGAAACTAAATTATTTAATGTAAAATTTAACCAATTAATCATCATCGAAAAACTAAGAAAAGGGGAGGAGATGAGAGTTACCTTATTATCGATGAGAAGGAGATGGCTTACTCCTCCAAAAACCAATACTTTTATATGCTATTGTATATATATACTTATCATACATGTACCTTATTATTATAGGATATTTTTGTTTGAGGGTGGATGTGGCACTCTTTCACGCAATTAGCAAAAAGTGGGTAGACACGTTGCAGGCCATCCTAATAACCACCATTTTTCTTTTCTTTTATTTATAAATTTTGGTGAAATTACAATTTGTCACAAAACTTTACAAATTTATATAATTACTCTCGAAAATCCGTAAAGTTTTAATTTAGCTCCTTAAAGTTTTAATATATTCAAATTTCAACCTACAATTTATGTACTAATAAATTTAGATTTCTTCAATAATTATTAATTTGTCTCTCAATTTATATAAAACTTTATGGACGTTACATTGAGAGAGAAGGAGAGGAAATCGACGGGTTGGAGAGAAGAAGTGAGAAACATATTTCGGGGCAAGCAATAGGGTAGTGGGTCTGGTCATTCAAGTTGGGCTGAGTATAGTGGTTGAGTGAGCCATCCATGATAGTGATTGGGCCGGGTGACTTGGGCCTCCCAAATAAATGGTCATGGGCCACAATTCTTACATTCCCCCTTAAATTAGGACTCATAAAAGGGAACCTGGCCCAAATCCGGATCTTGACGTTCATCGTTGCCAACAATACCTACAAAACAACAGATTTAGCAAGAGATGACGCACTAAGTAGAGAAACATATTCAACAGAAAATAAATTTGCGCACAACTTTTCCACAATGCACAAAGCGATAAATAAAAATTATGCACACTATATGTTAATGCACTAAGCAGATTAAAAGCAATACTATAAACCTAGTAGCCACTGAGGCTTCGCCATACAAGGCTCCTACTCCATTCAAGGCAACAAAAACTGATTCAACACATCCATCCACCTAGGATCACCACACCAGGTTGCGAACCCAGACGGCCAGTAAGGCTCACTAAGCCATCAAGGCTCATCAAGCCACCAAGGCACAACCAACTATTAAGGCTCAAATCCACTAAGGAACTTTGCACAAAGCCATTGCACAAAGCGATCTATCACATAGAAAAACAAATCGCACAAAGCACATGCATAGCCTATATCACCAAGCCAATTTTCACACAAAGTGATAAGTAACAATCAATGAATATGCACAAAGCAGAATTCGCACTAAGCGGATTTGCACAAAGCGAAGAAACATTTTAATGCAGCAACACATGCACTAAAATAAGTCAATAGTATAAAGGGATCATTAACTAAACCTCAACTAGATACCCGACGACCTCACGGGTCCGGTCAGGTGAGAGTTTAGTAAGATTTTTGGATCTCATGTTTAAAACGAATAAAATGATAAGTATTAAGTGAAAATATTTTATTTCACAATGAAAATGCACTTAGCTGATTATCAATAGAAAAATTGCACTAAACAACTAATTTTGCACAAAGCAACAATATATTTTCGCACCAAGCAATGGTATTAACAGAAAATATCCACAATGCAGAATATATTCACTGAAGATATAATTTTTTGAACCAAGCGACGGAAAAACCGTTTTCCGCAACCAATTGAAATATGAGATAGAATACTCAACAGAAAAATGTCTTGCTCTTAGGCAATTATCACAAGGTAATTTTTCTCTAGTCCTTTGCACAAGCCAATGATATTTCACATAATTTTACAGCAAAATTTCTTTTCAGAAAATTAAATTTTACAAGTGACCAACAACTATATGATGATGAACAATGATGAAATTGGTCTTTCAATAATTTCCAGAAAATTACCAAAAATTTCCACAGAATTTTTTAGAATAATGTTCAAAGAACTTTGACCACTAACTAGCTCAAAAGGCCACAACGAAAATGCAATCTGAGATACTATTAATACAATTATTTCAGAAAATGCAAAGAATTGACAGATTCCCAAATAGATTTTCGACTGACCGTCTCACCACAAATGTTTTGAAACAAAAATTTTCAGAAACATTTACCACAAAATTTTCAAAAAAAAATTGACATTATAAAAATAATATGCACCAAGCAATTTTCAAGTAATATCTCGAAAAAAAAATAAGAGATGGGGTTAGATTTTACCACGGCGTAGCTGGAGTACTCAGAACCGAGAGGCTCTGATACCACTGTTGGGATTGCACCCCTCCAGTGATAAGCCACATACACAATTCGTATTAAACTATTACAAAAATAGTGGTTCCAAAAACCTTTAACAATACAACTCAAATATATTACAAGAATAATAGGAACATTACATATTTAATGAATCACAAGACTAACAGATTAATTCTATAAATCTGTAAACAACCAAGACTACGAGTTAATCGTATCAGGCTCAGGGAGCCAAGATCTGAAGGGTTTACTCACAGCCACAAAGACCGGCACTATTTACCGGTTGCTCAAACCACCACAAATACTACCCACAAAGGTCAAATCCACTAAGGATGAACCACCCATTCACAAAGAACAGTAAAAAAAAAAAGGTAAGATATCGGTCTTCTCTCCCTTTCTGAACATTGAGGTGGAGGAAACCATTTATAGAGAGAAACCTTTATGGTAGAGGGGGAAAATTGCGGCGGGAGTAGGTTACAAAGTCATCGGTAAAGTGAGGGGGTGTAAATAAAAAAGAAGACAAGAGGATGAAGATGACATTGAGAAAGAAGGAGAGGAAATCAACGAGTTGGAGAGAAGAAGAGAGAAACACATTTCAGGGCAAGCAATAGGATAGTGGGTCGGGTCATTCAAGTTGGACCGAGTATAGTGGTGGAGTGCGCCATCCATGATAGTGATTGGGCCGGGTGACTTGGGCCTCCAAAATAAATGGTCATGGGCCACAATTCTTACAGATCGTGCAATAGGGTAGTGTTGACAGGATTTTACTAATGTTGAACATGTTGATATTATCAACACAAATGCGTCTATCCAAGATGTGGAATCCAAGATATGTCAAAGGAATTTGGGGAATATATAAAAAATACTTCTATTTGTCAGTCATCAATTGCGTGCCATTAGCCAGGAAGAGAAACAGTAAAGAAAGAAAATCATTAGACCACAATGATCGATCGTTAAGTTGCTAGACACATTTTACACTAACCCAGATAAGAGGTTAGGAGACAGTGCAAAAAGAATTAGGCATGATCATGATGTGTCAAATGCAATAAAGAGGTTTATGCTGAAGTTTGGAGAGTTGGTGGCCTTACAATGTAACAAAAGTTGTCCGTCCTAAATAGTTTGTAAATAATATAAAATATCTTGATTTATTTCCAGTCTCCCCAATGAAGGGAAGACTGAGTTTGTTTGAATGATGCTATTAGGACAAGTATAATTGTGATGTTATTCGAAATCCTTTTAGCGAGATGGATAGAGCTAGCTACATTGTTTTGTGAAAAAATTGATTGATTGACCAAGTAGAAAAAAAAGAAAAGATTGATTGACTTCGGATCTTGCGTCCATCCGGGATATAAATATTAATTATCTGAGTGAGAAGTGTCAGGGAGTATTGAATACTCAGAGCATAAGACACAAACACCCTTCCTTTTCATTATTTCTTTGACTATTCATTTTGGGGAATGAATCCATTCCATGGTCACTGTTTTCACATTATCATCCTTATATCATATTTAATATATTTTTTTTAGGTAAAGAGATGAAATTTTATTAATTAAAATAAATCGATTACAAACACAATTATTCCTATCGACATTAATGTCTAACAAAATTATTATAATAATCATATTTTACTCAATAACATATTATTACAGTAGACAACAATTCCTATTATGCAGTAGACCAACTCTTTTTATACAATAGACAACATCCCACGTATCTGACGGGATTCGAACCCATGACCTCTAAGAACATGGGGCTTCAGTTTCGCCAATTGAGTTAGGTCACATTAGCCTTATAATATTTAATAATTACGTAGATGGTTATTTTACTTCAGATTATTAGAAATAATTAAACCTACACTTTTTTAATTACCTATGATTTATTCATATAAATTATCTTTATCTTTTTAAAAAATTTCACATTCACCCACTACAAACATCAACATTACTTACACAATCATCCATAATTTTTGAAAAATTACACATACACACTCATAAATGTTAACAGCATTATACAAATTAACTATCCCTAGCTATTTTTTAACTGTCAGTGTTGATTTTTTATAAGGCAAAATTACATTTTTGGTCCTATACTTTAGGTCGTTAGCACTTTTAGTCCTGTAACTTACTTCATTTACACATTTAGTCCTTTTTTTGACGAATTTAGTCCTAAGCATATCACATTTGGTCCTTTTTTGACAAATTTAGTCCTGTGTTGACAATTTTGGTCCTATTCAAACTATAATAAATCTCATTTTTTGATCCTGTAACTATGAGTCGTTAGGACAAAAATTGTCAATACAGGACTAAATTTGCCAAAAAAGGACCAAATGTGAGATGCTAAGGACTAAATTCGTCAAAAAAAGGACTAAATGTGTAAATGAAGTAAGTTACATGACTAAAAGTGCTAACGACCTAAAGTTACAGGACCAAAAATGTAATTTTACCTTTTTATAATTTACATAAAAAAGAATGATTTGTGTAAATACACCATAAATTAGGGATATAAATGAAATTATTCCTTAAAGTTATGCATCTGAAATGATTTAAAAATATAATTTTTTATTTCAGACGGGCCACAAAGTAAATTTCAGATCCATCAATATATATATATATATATATATATATATATGTATATTATATCATTTAAATTAATGCTACAAACGGTCCCTCAAATTTGTGTTGAAAGTTACTTTGATTCATAATCTTTATTTTTAAATATTATCATTCCTAAAATTCACAATTTGTTTTATTTTAATCCATCAATCAACTTTTTAGTCAGAATATTAACTCTTGAGAAGTTAATTATATATACAATAAAAAACGAGTTAAATTTATTTTGACCACTTGTGATATGCAAAAATATTTAAAAGTCCCTGTGAAAATTTAAATATAAACAATCACTCTTATGTTATGAACAACGACTTACACAATCCCCTAGTCAATCTAGTCTCAAGGGATTTTTTGATTTTTTTTTTCATATCACAGAAAATGTAATTGATATTTTTTTTTTTTTAAGATTGTCTTTTTAACATTTTCAATATTACAGGGGTACTTGAATTTCTGCTAATGGAAAACTTTAGGCATGTGGATCCAATTAAATTGAATGTAAAATAAGTAGGCATGTTCGTTTTGACTATAATTAGTTGTCAATCATGCCTTCTGAATTGGCTTAAAATCATAAATCGCACTTTGAATATATAATATGGACTTATAAGTCATCGTCAACTTATTCCTTAACCAGAATTAGCATATTTAACTATTTTATTTCTTCACAATTTATGATTTAGTGACGAGATTGTTTAATGATTTCTTAACTAGTTGATCCGCGTGCCCAAGTAAAGTTTAACTTTTATATAAAATGGAAAAAATTATCATAATGTCAGCTAAAATAATAATATGAAGTCAATAACTTTGTACAACTATTGTTTTTAAAAGACGAAAATATAATAATATATTAAAATTACAAATAAGTTCTTTTGAAATTTGACATAATTACGAATTAATACCCCTCTTGTTATTTGAAAATCTACAAATTAATACATCCCAATGTTTGATGAAAGTATGTATTCCTTGGCTGGATGGCTGAAATTATGAATTATGCTCTTCTTGTATCTTTGTTTTAAAAAAAACATTAAGAAATTGTAAAAACAACCGAATGATAGGTGAATAGAAATTTTGAAAAATTGCAAAATGTTGTCCACTTAGTCCATAAGAGAAATTCAAAAAATAAATAAAATTATAATACATATACCACAACAGCACTTTTGTTAGAGCACCATAAAAAATGGATGAAAATCTAACCAAGACTAACAGATAGAGCTAGTTGTTGGACGATTGTTAAATAAAAAGGGAATTTATAATTTCTCAAAAATAATAACGAAATATTTACAATTATGATAAATCTCAAAAAATTCATTGTAATTTAACCCCCCCCCCCCCCCTTTCTTTTTGCTTTTTTGTTGGAATGAGTTTTTTCATTCTACTAATTGACCCCGTTACAAGTATATAGCTCAGGTACTAGATTTTATGCTATTAATTATTGTCTTAACCCATCAAATTCTTGTACTTTCACCCTTTCCCAAGACTTTCCTCATTTGAAAATCAAAAACCTATTTTTTTAAGCTCAACTACCTATCAAAGTTGGAATCTCATTTCCCTTGTGATCAACTACCCTTCTCCTCCACTTCCCTCTCCATTCTTCTTGTCAACTACCCATTAATTCTCCTTCAACCAGATCAAACACCCTTTTTCCTTGGAACCCCTTTAGCTGCATTTTCTCTTTATATACACACACTGACATACACACACAAATGCACACTGAATACCCATATACGAAACTCTCCTTCTATATGTACGTATATGCGAATTAATACTAAATATCCAAACCCTAATGGCCGATGATCTTTTTCAGAAGCCCTTTGCTGCCAATGAAGCCGCTGTCGTCGGCTCTACAGGTGATGCATCTAAAATTACTATGGAGTAGCTAGTTCTCTCTCTCTCTCTCTCTCTCTCTCTCTCTCTCTCTCTCTCTGTCTTGATTATTAGGTCACTTTTCTTCATTCATTCAGCTGATCATATATATATATATGCTGATTAAGTAATGTATATGACATGTTTAATTGGCTACATTTTAGGTGTAGCTGCAGCTGAAAATCCCATCAGCCAAGAGTCCAAGCAGCCTGAGTTTTCAGGAGATGAGGAAACCCTAATTATCAGAATGTATAATTTGGTTGGAGAAAGGTGATTTCTTCTCATTGTTTCCCCTTTTCAAAGTTCTTTTCGTTTCTGGATAATTGTAGTTTTGGAAATTGATATATAGTCTTCTTGAAATAGCTGGAAATTTATATACAATGAATAACTGATTCTTGAATTTTTAGGTGGTCTCTGATTGCTGGAAGGATTCCTGGAAGAAGTGCAGATGAAATCGAGAAATACTGGAATTCCAGACACTCTACAAGTCAATAACAAGCCCAAGATTCGATCTGTACCGGTGTTCTGTCGGTGCTGTTAATGCTCTGACAAATGGGATTTCAGTATTTCCTTATATAGGGTAATTAACCAAATGTACCATCAATTCTAAATTTAGGCGGGTTGCATTTTAGTGCAGCTTTTGGGCAACATAGCTCTTATTCGAAAGGTTAATTTGGTGAATGATCATAAGCTTGTGATATTAATTAAACCACTCACATAATAAATATTGATATTTATAAAAATAGGCTCATCAAAAGAGGGTCAAGTAGCCCCAAAAGGGTAAAGAAATGCAAGGTTTATAGTGCACCCTAGGAGCCTAATTCGGGAGAGGGCCCATAAGGCCTAAGAGAGGCCTAGGGGGGCGACCCTAGAAAGGATTGGCTGAAAAAAGTGCAATCAACCCAAATCGAGGAGGATCTTGATTAAAAAAAGCCTTACAGATCCATACGGAAATACAGGGACTTAAAATATTACCATCAATTCTATATTTAGGCATTTTACTGTAGATTTTGGGCAACAAAATTTGTTATTCAAATGGTTAATTTGGTAAATAATTATTAGCTTTGCGATATTAATTAAATCAATCACATAGTAAATAAATTATTATAATTTTTTTTAAAATGTCACTGGTGTGTGTAGGGGGTTTGATTGACTCCTACGTATTTATAAATAGAGTTTCAAAGTTACAAATAATTTCGAAATATAATAAATTGGAGTATGCTTCATGACATTCTTGATTTTAAGATAGGGAATTTTCAATTTTGGTGAATCCATTTTGGGTTAAAAAATTATTTTAATGGTAGCAATGAGGTTGAATATCAATTTAGATGATTTAGCAAGAATGGTGAGATCATTTCCGGTGAAATTTATATAATTGGTAATTAAGAAGTATAAGAATAAAAGTTGTATCGATGAGCCATTATCCTGAAAGTCAATCCTAACAAGACCGTGGTGCAATCATATAGAACTCCGGCTCCCTAAAGTTAATAGGGAATGCCATATCGCCATTCGTTTGTCAATTTTAATAAACGCCGGTACATAGCTAGTGTTAGTCTGGACAAAATCAAAGGAAGTCCCAAATATTTGACACGCAGTGATCGGATTGAGAATCCTAATAACTGCTCAAGTTGTTGTTGATTAGAGACTGCAAATTTTGATAAAAGAATGCGACTCTTGGCAGGGTTGGCCTTGAGTCTTGAAAGAACTAAAAATTCCCCAATGCCTCCGAAAGTACTTGGACCAAAATTTATCTCTACTTTACAAAACAAAAGTAGGTCATCTGCAAAGCATAACATGAGCAACTCCAGCTCCTTGTAATGCCAATAGTAGGAAAAGTTATCCAATTGATGAACTTTAAATTTCACCATTGTATGCAATATTTCCAAGATAAGGACAAATAAATAGGGGAAAGAGGGCCGCCTTGTCTCAGCCCTCTCGTACTGTGAAAGTATCCCTGAATGCTCCATTTAAGCTAATAGAATAACTCGTTGTAGAAACACACTCTTTCACCCAATGGATCAACACTGTAGGGAAATTAAATAGCTTAAGAGTAGCGGTAAGGAATTCCCACTCCACAATATCATACACCTTTCTCAGGTCAACCTTCAGTGCACATCTAGGTGGTAAATGCTTCTGATTATACTCTGAGAATAATTCTTGTGCCAACAAGATATTGTCACTAATATTCCTTCCTGGACAAACACGTTTGGGCCAGGATCAATCAATCTCTGAAGTACCCCTTTCATTTTGGTTACCATAATCTTTGTAATGACTTTATATATAACATTGCAACATGTTTTGGGTCTGTAGTCAGCCATTTCCTTAGGAGGCTCTACTTTTGGGATTAACGCTAGAACAGTCCCATTTACCTTCTTTAACAATCGCCATGTGGAGTAAAATTCTTCGACTTCCTTAGTCACTTCTGCTCCAACCACGCTCCATGCAACCTTGAAGAATCAAGATGAGAATCCATCCGAACCTGGGGATTTATCATGTGCTATATCAAACACTACTTCCTTCACTTCCTGATCAAAGATGTTCTGACTCAGAGCTACAGCGTCGACATTTGAGATATTTAACCTAGGGTAGGAGAAACTATAGATCAATATGTTGTGTAGAAATAAAACCTCTGAGAAGATCCTTGAAAATGAGCAAACTCTTTTGCGATAAGCAATATTCCCCCTGCCTATTCTGAAACTGAAAGACCCTATGCACTGCCTTGTAGGCTTTGATTTTATGAAAAAACGTTCTAGAACAGACACCCGTACTAGTACAATATGAATTTTGTGAAACTATATTATGTGCCTCTACAACTATGAAAATTACCTCTATATGTATTGAAGGCAATTTTCATAATTGTAGAGACACATAAAATAGTCTTAAGAAATTCATATTGTACTAGTACCCCCTCCTTGAGCTACTTAAGTTTGGCCCTTTGCTTTAGCATCCTCTGTTCCTGTGCCACAGCCTTTGAATAGACAAGATATCAACATTTCTCCAGTTCCAACATCAAAACACAATTCCTATTGTCCATCAACAGCTGTTGTATATTAGCTAAAACCTGCTGTTTGTTCCACATTACTAGCAAGTTCTCCTTTGGCCTTCTTTAGTTACAAAACACATGTTTGAGTAGTTTAAATTTCCTTGTAACGGAATACATGATAGTGCCATGAATGTGATGTTGCCATACTTCCTCCACCCGGTTCAAAATATCTGGGGCTTTAGTTAAGAAGTTATCAAATCTAAATATGGAGTTTCCTATATTTTGCCTATCAGTACTCTGAACTATCAAAGGTGAGTGGTCAGATGTGCATGGGTTACTAGCTAAATAAACCACATTAGGCCACATTTCCAACCAATTTCACTTGCCATCATTCGGTCCAGTCGCTTCCAAAGGCTTCGAGAGCCTTCGCTTCTATCAAGCCAGGATAAAAAAGCACTCTGCACAGGCAGCGTAACTAAGCCAGCTTCCAGTACACATTGATTAAACTCTCTCATGGTCCGTCGAGGTACCGCAAATTTCACTCTGATCAAGCACTGCACTGAAATCCCCAATGATTAGTCATGGGGCTTCACCAGATCGTTCAGAGATGCCACAAAGTTCCAACCATAACTCCCTTCAACCAAGTATATTTGTATCTCCATATACAACTGTAATCAAATAGCTGGTGTGCAAACTATTGTTTGTGACTTTGCAATGAATATATTATTTATGTATGTGTCTACAAAATCTCCATCTTTATCTCCCTGCCATCCCACAGTAGCCAAATTCAATCTCCAACATCCGTATAGTCTGAGAACCAAGTTATATGCTCCTGAACTCCATACTGAACCCGCTGAGCATTCTGCTGAGAAATGCACATTTCGAGCAATCCACAAAATGAAACATGAAATTGAGATAGCAGTGAGGCGACTACTACCTGATGATCCCGGCGATTCGATCCCCGAACATTCCAACATGCCGCTGATATCATTCAAGAACTTCCTCTTGGCTGCTACCTAATGATACCCGAGAGTCTTTGCACTTTTGGTCCCATATGTCACGAGATTCTAACTTTAATTTTGGTCATGTAACTTTAAAAAAGTAGCACTTTTGATCCAATGTACTTAAATATTTACGTGGCTTTTTTAATTGAACATCTAATGAAAAGATGTAATGGGACCAAAAGTACTAGTTTTTTTAAAGTTATGGGACATAATGTGAAAAATTCGTAATTTATAAGATCAGAAGTGAAAATACCCAAAATTAATCATTAGTAATTTGATGCATGCAGAGATTTCATTTATGTGAAGACAAGGCAACAGGGTGGCTCATTGCTTGTTAAAAATGACTTTAATGGTGTTTACCTACCACCTATTGTATTAGATGCTATTCAAGCTAACATTTACCTGAATAAAATTAATAATTACATTTCCCCTATATATTAATATATATATATATATATATTAAAAGAAATGGAAGATGTAGTGTAAAATAAAAAGTTAAATTTTATGCGTATTCCATTAAAGAATAGGGACCAAAATTCCACATTGAGATCATGAAAACCTCAACATGCGCCCAAGTCTGAAAAGTTATAACTCAATATATAAAAAAAGTGAAAACAATGTCGAAAATGATATTACCAATTGCAACTCTCCCACCAACAAAATCAGCCAATGAAATTGAACATGCGTCATGAGTCAAAAAAAATCAGCTTGAAATTAGCTAATGAGACTCATCAGCAGCCACACAGCTGACTAATCAAGTCTCCTTACCACAATTAGGTTGAAAGACTGAAAGTTGTTCTTTTCTTTAAAAAAAAAAACAAAATACTATTTATTTATACTAATACAAGTGCTAGTGCATCCAGAAGGGAGATATTAGTATGAATAAATAATACTTCGTTGGTTCAAAAAATAGAAAATAACTTATTGCAGGACTGTTACTGGAGGAATAATTGCATTATCACCCTTTAAAATTTTGGCTAAAATGCATAAAATCCCCCTATATTTTAAAAAGTCAGCTAAAAATCCTTCTCTGTTGAAAAAATAAACAAAAACCCCTCTCTCTTTTGTTAAGTGTAGTACAATCGTCCATTTTTTATTAAATCTAATTAATGGCGTTAATTTTTTTTATGAAATGACTATTACCCTTAAATATATTATTTCTCATTTAATAACTGTTGGATCTGTATTAATTGTATTAGAGCCGTAAGATCTAATAAATTAATCTTACTCATTGGATTTTAAATTTTAAAAAAAATCAAGGGTTGATATTTTATTGATTTTATATATATTATAAAAAATTATTTAAAATTAAAATAAAAATGAATTCCCCCCACCCCTACCCCCTACGTAACCCCCCCCCCCCCCCCCCCCCCTCCTCCCTCCTCCCTCCTCCTCCCTCTCTCCCAAATTTGGGCGACTCCGTCGTCCTTCCGTGGGCGTCACCCTAACCATGGGGGTTTGAGCGACGTCCTGACCATGGGAGACAGAGACGTCGTCACCCTTCTGTGCGGCGGCGGCGGCAATCGCCATCCCCCACATTTTTTATTAGTTTTTTTAGTTAATTTTAATTATATTAATTAAATATATTTTAATTAATTTAAAATAATTTAAAATAATTATAATAGTTAAATATATATTTTAGTTAATTATTTTAACAATTATAATTTTCAAAATTTCAGTTTTAACAAATAAATAATTTAAATTTAATATAATTTAATTTAAAATTTACATTTAAATTATAGAATTTCAAATATTTATATAATTTTTTTCATATTTTTAAATAAGTATATTTTAAAAAATAATTTTTTAATAGATGAAAATGCAAAATAATTTTAAAAGATATACATATGAAATATGTAAATATTATGAGGGTATTTTAGTAAAAAAGTTTAAAAAATAAGGTCAAAATTAGTTAAAAACCATCCCCAAATGTAAAGGAGCAAGTGTAATGCACCTCGTTAATTATTAAGGGGATGGGTGTTTTTGCTGAGCTTTATAAAACACATGGAGGGTTTTAGCTATTTCAAAAACACATGGGGGTTTTAGCTTTTTCAACCAAACACAGGGGGTAAAATGCATTTTAATCTAAAATTTTATTTGCTTATAAATATTATTTTTTAAAGGACAAATTGCATAAAATCCCCCTGTGTTTTTAAAAATTAGCTAAAAACCCCCTGTGTTAAAAAAATAGGGAAAAAAAAACACTTGTATTTCCCAAAATATTGCATACTCTCCCCTTTCATTAGGTTAACCCTAAAGGTGTTACATTTTTGCTGAATTGACCGTTATACCCTTTTAATAACAACGGTTGATCTTTGAATGTAAAAAAAGAACGGTCTAAATTTTAAGTAATTTAAATATTTTAATTATTTATATATACTTATATATTCATTATATATAATATATATATATGAGCGGCCACGATCGCCGCCTACGTGGCCGGCGAAGCTTTGGCTGCCCAGACTGGGCAACGACGATGTTGCCCAAAATAGTCTGGGTGACGTCACCGTCACCTGCACACAAGGAGGGCGGTGACGACGTCGCCCCGCAAAAGGGGGCGACGAGCCCAGATCCAAGGCAATGTTGCCCCTAATCCCAGGTTATGGCAACGGAGATCACATATTGATGTTAATAACTTGATTTTGGATTAGTCACATATTGATAAGATCAATGTTAATGCTTTTAAATTGAATAAATATATAAACTTGTTTAGTGTATTACACTAGATATAATTTTAAAGACAAAAATATTACAACTGATCATCAAGCCTATTGTTTTGTCACACCAATACTATTGTCAAGTGAGGTAATTTGGGAGTTGATGAGGCAACTTTATCTATTTATTTATTTATTTGTCTTTCCATGAAATAATTGTATTTCACCTTTTCACCTAATTTTAGGTCCAACACATTAGGCCTGTCAATTCAATACCTAGACCAGAACCCATTTTGATAGATATGACCCGTATCCGCATTTAATATTTTTATATTAGATCCAGACTTTGATACATATATATGGTAATATTTTTTTTATTTGGATAGAGCCTACACTCTAAATATCAGTGTGCAAATTTTTAATATGTAAAAGTGCTTCGTTATTCTTTAATTGAAAATGAGTGAAATTACAAACTTTTGCTAATCAACAATACTACTATTGATACACTCAAATTTGAAGTAACAATTTTGTACTTATTAATTTATACAAATTTAGTATTAATTATAAACATTGTAGTTAAATAAACTTTTTAAATTGATTAATATATTTAATAATATAGAGAATTAATGTGAATATATCATATTATTAATAGTTAAGGGTATTTTTATCAATTTTTATTTAATTTAAAGGATTATCCAAAGATAGGGGGATAAATAAAGATTTATTTAATTTAGATTGGTAATTAATGAGGGTAACATACTTCAGGGTGCAAAATTATTTAACCGTTTTAATTATCAACTATGTGAATAGAATCGGGTAAGGCAATTAATTTGACGTTCAATTTTTTGTACACACCAATTTAAAATACTATACGTACTATTTATTTATATTTTCTATTCAATTTATAAATTTACTCTATTCTCTTGATTGGTTTCTTACATATATTTAACAGTGGTACTGATGCGTACAAAAACACACGGGTTCAATGGATATGGACTATATTCATAATTTGGGTCAAAGTGTATACGGATCCTGAAAGGAAAGACCTGCAAAAAAGGTGTTAGCACTCTAACGCCCAAGTTAGAATTAGATTTAAGATGGAATAAAGCCAAAACGTGAATAAATGTGATTGAAAATCAAGATGTGGTGAATAAAGTCGGTGAAAAATGTAAGAACACGTGATAATTTGCTTGTAGAGTGCTTAGAGAATGCTTAGAGAGTGAGAGATGATTTAAAGAGTAAGAGATGTATGATGGACGTGACTAGAGAGTGAGAAAGTGTCCTCCTTATGGAGGAGTAAACTTGTATTTATAGGGAGAGTGCTCCCGTCTGCTAGGGTCTATCCCCTTTCCAGATTCTTGTGAAAATTGATTGGGATTGATGGGATAAGGGATAAAGCATCCTTATCCGTAGCTTGATGTGCATTAGTAGGAGTCCTCTTCAGTTAGGGGATACTCCTCATCCGCAGTGAGTCCTACCCGCCAGGGAGTCTTTTTTCTTACTCACTTTGTGTAGGAGAACCCCTCACCTGTGAGGAGTCACAGCCATCAAGGGGTCTTCTTAGGACTAATGTGGTCCAAGGTAGTTGTTGACACATATGTTGATTAGATGCCACGTGGGAGAGTGAGTGAGCCTTTTGAACCGAATATTTTGGTGGGCTTTGATCATGGTCCGAGTCGGGGGATGCCTTGAGCCTCCTCCCTTTGCCAATTTATTCTCTGTGGAACACCGCCAGGGCCACATGCCAAGTCCTCTTGGGCTTCTTAGAATGTTATGGGTCTTTCGTTTCTTTCTTTTTTTTTTTTGAATCGTTTGAATATTTTTGAACCAATTTATTTTTATACACATCAAATAAAACTAAAATTACATATATCTCTGAATATATGAGATGTAATGTGGTGCGTGTTGTAATATTGGAACGAAAACTAAAAATACCTAACATATACGTTTTTCTCGTTGTTTCTAATTATTAATTATGTGAATAGAATGGATTAAGAAATATGACAATTCATTGGCTTTCAATTTTTTGTACACGCCAATTATAAAGATATATACTATACAATTTCTAAATTTATAGTATCCCACTAATTCTTTTCTTGCATACCCTTTGTGGATCTTTCTTTTCTTTGAAATGCATGCATGCACAACTATCGTCAATCTAGAATGCTTAATCTTATCTTTCTGGCTAATGCAACAACGTAGCATGTATATATAGGTGATACGTAGCTAGATTTCACGTGTAAAACAAAGAGCACAGCCATTTGGAAAGAGAGAAGTGGAGTCTTACGGTTACATGTGTCATAAAACAGTTTGACCGTTATCAGTTGCTATGCATTAGACTTCTGTGCATGGACAGTCTCCTCTCTTTTTTGTAGTAATCTTAGTGGGTATGTAATGCCCTTTCATGTCACCTTGGGATCAGATTCGGCTGCAACTTCTGACCCTATCTTTGTCTGTATGTATAAGGGGGCGAATTGCAATTTTTGTCCATTAATATAGATTCGGTTGCAATTTAGTTCAAAAATTAAATAAAATAACAAAAAAGAACAGTAATATTTAAAAAATAACAATTTCAGTCCATTATTATCCTAATATCATTGGAATTAGGTACGAATTAGGCTTGCGATTAACATGATTAGGGCAAATACCCCGTTCACAAAGACTAATTCTATATATAAATATTATATAATATTTATATATTTTCTATCAATCTTTTAACATTTCATTTATATTGAAGTTCAGACCCTTGTTCCATTTCTTTTAAATAACTATATTTTTAAACTTTTTAAGTGTATATTTAATTTATCAATTAATTCATCAGTATTTATTGAATCGGACCCCTTGTATCTTTATATCTATCATTACTAAGAACATCCCTAACTTAAATTACCATTTAAAACCTCATTTTTTTAATAACATAATATTTTTTAAATATAATATTCGGAACATTTATATGAATTTTTATTAATTTCTCATTACTATATAATTTAGTTAAATACCAATAGACCGAATTAGGCTTATGATTAGCCATGATTAGGACAAATACCCTCATCCACAAAGTCTAATTCCAGTGATATTAGGATAAATTGAATTGAAATTGATATTTTTTAGACACTATTATTCTTATTTGCTATTTTATCTAATCAACTCTAAATTTCCGCGAAAATTACAATTTCCCCAATATAAAGGTTTCATTCTATTCTGAAACTTAGGCAGAGAGGTTGTCAGAAGTAAACATTGAAACTGCGGACATCTATAAATCCGGCTCATTAATTTCCATAATAATCAGGACCCGGCCTCGACGCAATAAAAAGCGTAATACGTATGAATTCACCATGTAATCCTGAAACCTCACTTCGCATTTCCAAATGGCTGTGCTATTTGTTTTACACGTTAAATCTACCGCAGGATTAGGTATCACCTATATATATACATATATATAGAGTTATCCATGTAAGAAAAAAAAAAAATCCACAAAAGTAACACCTGGTATGTAAGAAAAGGTTATGGGATAGTATAGAAAAGAAGTAGAAATTGAATACAAATGAAAAATAAATCAAATTTGCATGTTCAGGGAAAAATACAACTTACCCCGTAATATAAAAATTGAACACAAAATTTCCTATAGAAAATAAAATAATAAATTATCTTATATATTTTAAAAAATGAAGCAAATTACCTCTATCTAAATCATTGTTAGGGGATAATTTGTTTCAATTTTCGACACAGGGAGATAATTTGCAAAATCATTCACAAAAGGTATTTGCATATTTCACATATCACAGGAGATAAATTGCATTTAACCCATTCTTAATTTATATCTTGATTTCCCTGTCAGAAAAAGAAAAAAGAAGATTTGAAAGTCATATTTCTCAGCCGATGTTATTAATATAATTGATAAATACAAAAGAATAGGTAGTTGATGCGTGCAAAAATCGCACGGGTCCAATGGAATCGAACAATTTTTTGAGGCTTGGGCCAAAGTGAATGCAAATCTTGAAGGAGGGACCTGCAGAAAAAAGGAGTTAGCACTCCGACGCCCAAGTTAGTATGGATTTAAAATGAATTAAAGTGAAAGAGTAAGTGAATGTGATGGAAAATCGTAATATAGTGAATATGACTGGTGAAAAGTGTAAGAACACTTTATAATAGGCTTAGAGAGAGCTTTGGAGATTCTTTAGAGATTGAGAGGGACGTTAGGGAGGTGTGAGGGACGTTAGAGACGTGCCCAAGATGTCTCAGAGTGTTGGTTTGTCTGTCCATGTCCCTGGCCTTGAGAGACCAGGGCTGTATTTATAAAGGGAGTGCCCAAGTCTGTTGGGGGTCTATCCCCCTTCTGAGATTCTCGAGCAAGTTGGTTGGGGTAGTTAGGATAAGGATAAGCAGTCCTTATCCATATCTAAGAGTAGGAGTCTTTGCTTCAGTCCAGGAAGTCATAGCCCGTAAGGAGTTCTAGTCACCAAGGAGTCCTTCCTGACTTGCTTTGTCATTCTAAGGCTGACGTGGTCCGAGGTGGCTGCTGACACCTGGGTTGATGAGGTGTTACGTGGGAGAGTGGACTGCCACGTGTATGGGCCTTTTGGCCGAATGTTTTGGTGGGCTTTAATCATGGTCCGAGTCGAGGGACGTCCCAAGCCTCGAGTTCGGGAAATGTTCTAGGCTTAAAGTCCGAGAGATGTCCTAGGCTTAAAGTTCGGGGATATCCCAGGTCTCCTTTTCTCTTCCTGGGCTTCTTGGGTTACTTGGGCTATTGAGGTCTGCCTAGTTAGACGGTGGGTCGGGACATCCTTGGCCTCCTAGATTCTTATGGCCATTGGATGTCCTCGGTCCCCCGATAGGTATCATGGGCCTTCGATTTCTTTCTTCTCTTTGGGCTGCTTAGGCCTCTTTTGGGCCAATTTATTTTCATGCACATTAATATCCCCCCCTCCCACTCTAATGAGTGGAGATTTTGACACTCATTAGAGTAGATGTCTTCAGAGGTGCAACCCGAGGAAGGAATTCCTGCAAAGACTGTGATTAGCATAAGCATGCTTAGAAAAAAAAAAGACTTACTTCGTGTCTGTACGGAGCATGGCTTTCTATGAAGGTTACTCTACGAAGGAGAGCTTAACGGGTGCCTTTTGTACCTACTCGGGTGTAGGGCTTATTTTTCTGCAAGAGATGTTTAAATAATAAACATATATATATATATATTACGAATAGGTCTTGCACGGAGCAAGATTATTATGCCTCGGAGGCTGAGGGTTTATTTGAGAGAGGCCTGCTTTGAACAAGATTTAGGAACCTCTTTGGAAGAAGAATAAGGTGTCCATCGGAATCAAGGCTTAGATGCCTCCGCGGAAAAGAGCTTAGGTGCCTGTACGGGGCAGAGTTTACAAATCTCCCAAGGAAGTACCTAGGTACCTACCCGAAGGAGGGCTAGGGTGCCTCCACGGAGGAGAGCCTTTGTGCCTGTGTGGAAGACTGGGCTTTTTATGAGAGGGTGTCTGCCTAGGCAGGGCTTTAAGGTGAGAGTTTTGAGAAAGATATCTCCTTCGTTACATTTATCCTAAAATCCACTTCTTTTCAAATGGTTGTGCTCTTTGTTTTACACGTGAAATCTAGCGCATGATTAGGTGTCACCTATATATATATATATATATATCCATGTAAGAAAAAAAAGATCCACAAAGGTAATGCCTGGTATGTAAGAAAAGATTATGGGATAGTATAGAAAAGAATTAGAAATTGAATACAAATGAAAAATAAATCAAATTTGCACGTCAGGGAAAAATACAATTTACCCGTAATATAAAAATTGAACAAAACATTTCCTATCAAAAAATAAAATAATGAATCTCATATATTTTAAAAAAATGAAGCAAATTACCCCTATTTAAACTTAGGGGCTAATTTGCTTCATTTTTTGAAGCACAGAGAGACAATTTGCAAAAAAGCTTTTTATAGGAGGTATTTGCTCATTTTATATATCATAGGAGGTAAATTGTATTTAACCCATTCTTAATTTATATCTTGATTTCCCTGTCACAAAAAGAAAAAGAAGATTTGAAAGTCATATTTCTCAGCTGATTTTATTAAAATATTGATAAATAGAAAAGAATAGGTAGTTGATGCGTGCAAAAACCGCACGGGTGCAGTGAAATTGGATAATTTTTTTTGGCTTGGGCCAAAGTGAATGCAAATCTTGAAGGAGGGACCTGCAAAAAAAGGAGTTAGCACTCCGAAGTCCAAGTTAGTATGAATTTAAGATGAATTAAAGTGAAAGAGTAAGTGAATGTGACGGAAAATCATGATACAGTGAATATGACTGGTGAAAAGTGTAAGAACACTTTATAATAGGCTTAGAGAGAGCTTTGGAGATTCTTTAAAGATTGAGAGGGACGTCAGGGAGGTGTGAGAGATGTCAAAGACATGCCCAAGATGTCTCAGAGTGTCCGTCTGTCTGTCCATGTCCCTGGCCTCAAGAGACCAAGGCTGTATTTATAGAGGGAGTGCCCAGGTCTCACGGGCCGTCTCTTTTGTCTCGCAGCGGAATATATTTTTCGCCCGTGCGGCGTCTCAGGTTTCACCCAACCCTCGACCAGCCTTCGCACATCTCAGAGTTTACCGACTGTCCGTCGCGTGTCTTCGACACTGAAGCTCGCTAGCACGACACCTGAACGCATCCCTGCGCGGCACCGCGTGCCCTTGCGCTCGCCTATCCAAAATGCCCATGTTCACCGAGGCTCTCGGCCCGCACGCCTTAGCGTCTCTTAGCGGCCGGCCCCGACTAGCTAGTCTGCCGCCATGCGTCTCGGCCACAATCTCGAAACGTGCCGACGCATTCCTCGATGGTAAGGGGCATCCTCGCCCCGCCTCGGCATTGCGGTGCTCCGTATGCGCCCGCAACACCCGTCTCATGTCCCATACTCACTCGGCGCATCCTCGGCACATGGCTTCGTCATGGCCGTCTTCTATGCCTCGGTCGAGTAGGACCGCATCTTAAGTCCGTAGCCCATCCGATATGCCGACATCTCGCAATGATCCCGCACGGCATGCTCAGCATGCCTACTTGCTCTTCGGCACGGCTTCACAATTTTCCCGCAATGCGGCGTCGCCCCACGACCGCACATCTTAGCCAACGGACCCCTGTGGGCGGCTAGAACCCGATAGCGCACACCACAAGTTGGATCACGAGGTCTTGGAGTGCTTGCCTCGATCACCCGATCGCACGGGAGGTGTTGCCCCCTGATTCTCGCAGCCCGCGGGGCAACCTTGCGCATCGCTTATAACCTCCCGGCCGACTTTGTGCCCAACATAGGTCCGCCTGGCCCTACGCCGCCCGTAAGGTTCCCATGCCTTCCGGGTACTCTAAACACTCCTCTGAGATGTCTAGAGTAGGCCCTTGGAGGCCCCCATCTTGCCCCCAAGAGATGCTCATTTAGTGTCGACGCTGCCGTCGTGCACGGGGAGGGCTGGCTGGAGCTCACCAGTCATGCCCCCCTTATAATAGGCTGAAAAATATTTTTCCTTGTTCCAGCAGTAGACATTGAAAGGGCCGAGGAACGCACATTTTTCGTAACTTCCTCAACCGACGTCCAAATCACGTGCCGCTTGAACCGCTGTGTAGTCTACGACTTCTACATCATAACTCCAGAGTTTCAGCCCTATCCAATCATCCATTGAAGAGGAATTGCCCACGCAATATTCTGAAAACTCGTCCTCGCCACTGCTCTGGCAGGCTCCAAACATCGTCGTCGTTTCCTAGCCAAACGGAACCATCTAACTCTGAAACTTCTTGGAGGTGTAGCACACACACCTAGATACTCACCATTGAAACAGTTTTGCAAATATCCAAGGATAAAGCACTCTGCTTCACACATTTGTCTCCTGCTCGCGCGCAGGGTGGCGCCTGATCGTCACCCTTATATCTCCGTGCCCAAACGTCCTCGGACTGACTTCATATTTGGCGGATAGCATCCTCACACATTTTGGAAGTTCCCATTGAAACTGTTTTGCAATCCCCAATCATTAAGTATTTCTGCTCGAAGGCCGTTTGCGCACCCGCGTGCCGGCCGGCATCCCCTGGCCGCCCGCACATCCTCCGCAAGTCACTGCCGACTGTCTTAGCCCAAGGTGCGGCAGGTGACATTCTCCCCCACTCGATTTGTTGACGTCCTCGTCAACACATACACAAAGGATTAAGGTGTATGCAGTGCCCAATACTCTTCTCTAGTATCACGCGACACCCTCTTCCCAAATCGGTGGTCTGCTCCCCCACAAAGCCTAGTGCCTCTGATGCACTCCATTCAACACGAAACTCAAGACGGAAGTCTGTGCCATTCACTACACTCTCTTCCTCAAACGATGGGTAGCTCTCCACACAAAGCGCCTCAATGCACTGCATTTCTCATTATCTGCTCAAGTTGGAAGTCTGTGTACTCCTCTACACTCTCTTCCTAGTTGTCGCTCACTGATTCGGAAGTCTGTGTACGCTTCTACACTCTCTTCCTCAAATTTTGCTCAATCGGTTTGCCCCCACAGGTCGTGTCTCAACACACCCAATTACAACTTTATAACGCAGGTTGGAAGTCTGTGCCTGTCACTGCACTCTCTTCACAACTTTCTCAACTGGTGGGTAGCAAACTGTGCCTGGATTCTGTCAAGTGCGCTTCTGAAAACTCTGATGTCCCTCAAAACAGTGCCTCAAATACACTCGAATTGATCGAACGACTGAAGTGTGGAGTATGTGTGCATGCTTCACACACTCTCCCCCACTCGAGATGTTGCCGTCCTCGGCAACCCACAACCCGCCTCTGCGGTAATCACACTCAACCGACTCGAAAGCACACGGGCCTGATGCCCCAAACCGTCGGAACCACGCCGCTCGTAGACCGGACGTCTCTCCAAAGAGTCCTCTCGACTCAGCACGAAAACAGGACAAAATGATAAATTTAATCCCAGCCCGACAGTTGACGGCAAGATCGGCTTGTTTGTTGCTAACCCTGCCGACAAATTCGAACTTTAGTCCCGGACCTGACAGGCCGAATTAGGATTCACTCCCTAATCCGACCGCACCATGCCTCTCATGGTGTTCATGGAGCCTGATGCTCCCCTCTTTTCTCCCACACGATAGTCCCCTCGGAAGTCCCTAGACCAAAGAGCCCATATATGGTGTCGGATCCCTTCGAAGAACATTCACAATTCAACTCAACGTTGCTCCTGATGAGCAATCACCACAGCTTAGTGGGCTGCTCCCACTCACGCTTCGGACTAGTTGCCGCTTTTCTCATAACGGATGCTTATGCCCACTGGTGCTTGAAGCGTGCCGTCTTTCCTCTAGACGCACCCTCATCTTCCCACACAGCACTTCATCCCACAATTCTGCTCGGCCAAACACTGTTGTTCGGCTCCCATATGCTGACTACTGCCCACAAAACGACGGAAGGGGTCTCAACGTCCACTCCTCGCAACCCCAAGGGTGGCTTGTTCAAAGCACCTCGCGTGCAACTGTGCCTAAGCACCTCGACAAATTGCTCGTCCTTCCCCAACGGAAGGTTTCTCCATCACAATTGAGAAGGTGGTCCTTCATCCACCACTCTCAACACAAAGGTGGGCATCTCGCGCACCGTAAGGCCTCACTCGCCTTGATCACCTCCTGACTTGTGGCCGCTCCGCACACATGGTTGCTTATCTTGCAATCGTGGCTCTCGCAGTCCACCCGACGCATCGGCATGTCCCCCTGTCGCTTAGGGAAGCCAAGATGTATTCTGAAATTCTGATAATTCTGCCCAAAAAAAAATTTTTTCGGAGCACGGTTGACAGCTTGCCCAACATATCTGTGACGCTAGCACAACATATCTGTGACGCTCGCACCACGTGTCTGTGATGCTCGCACAACTGCCAACCAAAACAACGAAGTTGGACCGTGGCCGCTTGCTCTTTGAAGCAGCCCAAACGCACACAAAAGGACTCTACCCGACGTAATCTCTGCCGTAGACGTCCCCCAAGACCATACCGTTTCACAATCGGCTCACTGAAGCATTTTAAAGTCCAAAGCAACAAGCCTACACAACTGTGCTGTGATCCCAGTCTGATTATGTCTCAACTGATGGTCTCAACCCACCTCTACCTGACGTAGAGCTCATGTACCAATCCAGGTCTTCAACTGGGCACAATTCTCTTTCGATCGAGAGCCCGGGATTATCCGGGCTCTGATACACCAATTCTCGCGGGCCGTCTCTTTTGTCTCGCAGCGGAATATATTTTTCGCCCGTGCGGCGTCTCAGGTTTCACCCAACCCTCGACCAGTCTTCGCACATCTCAGAGTTTACCGACTGTCCGTCGCGTGTCTTCGACACTGAAGCTCGCTAGCACGACACCTGAACGCATCCCTGTGCGGCACCGCGTGCCCTTGCGCTCGCCTATCCAAAATGCCCATGTTCACCGAGGCTCTCGGCCCGCACGCCTTAGCGTCTCTTAGCGGCCGGCCCGACTAGCTAGTCTGCCGCCATGCGTCTCGGCCACAATCTCGGAACGTGCCGACGCATTCCTCGGGGGCATCCTCACCCCACCTCGGCTTGCGGTGCTCCACATGCGCCCGCAACACCCGTCTCATGTCCCATACTCACTCGGCGCATCCTCGGCACATGCCTTCGTCATGGCCGTGTTCTATGCCTCGGCCGAGTAGGACCGCATCTTAAGTCCGTAGCCCATCCGATATGCCGACATCTCGCACTGATCCCGCACGGCATGCTCAGCATGCCTACTTGCCCTTCGGCACGGCTTCACAATTTTCCCGCAATGCGGCGTCGCCCCACGACCGCACATCTTAGCCAACGGACCCCCGTGGGCGGCTAGAACCCGATAGCGCGCACCACGAGTTGGATCACGAGGTCTTGGAGTGCTTGCCTCGATCACCCGATCGCACGGGAGGTGTTGCCCCTGATTCCTGCAGCCCGCGGGGCAACCTTGCGCATCGCTTGTAACCTTCCGGCCGACAATGTGCCCAACGTAGGCCGTCCTGGCCCTATGCCGCCCGTAATGTTCCCATGCCTTCCGGATACTCTAAACACTCCTCTGAGATGTCTAGAGTAGGCCCTTGGAGGCCCCCATCTTGCCCCCAAGAGATGCTCATTTAGTGCCGACGCTGCCGTCGTGCACGGGGAGGGCTGGCTGGAGCTCACCACTCATGCCCCCCTTATAATAGGCTTAAAAACATTTTTCCTTGTTCCAGCAGTAGACATTGAAAGGGCCGAGGAACGCACATTTTTCGTAACTTCCTCAACCGACGTCCAAATCACGTGCCGCTTGAACCGCTGTGTAGCCTACGACTTCTACATCATAACTCCAGAGTTTCAGCCCCATCCAATCATCCATTGAAAGGAAATTGCCCACGCAATATTCCGAAAACTCGTCCTCGCCACTGCTCTGGCAGGCTCCAAACATCGTCGTCGTTTCCTACCCAAACGGAACCGTCTGGCTCTGAAACTTCTTGGAGCTGTAGCCCATACACCTGGATACTCGCCATTGAAACAGTTTTGCAAATCTCCAAGGATAAAGCACTCTGCTTCACAAATTTGTCTCCTGCTCGCGCGTAGGGTGGCGCCTGATCGTCGCCCTTATATCTCCGTGCCCAAACGTCCTCGGACTGACTTCATATTTGGCGGATAGCATCCTCACACATTGAGGAAGTTCCCATTGAAACAGTTTTGCAATCCCCAATCATTAAGTGTTTCTGCTCGAAGGCCGTTTGCGCACCCGCGTGCCGGTCGGCATCCCCTGGCCGCCCGCACGTCCTCCGCAAGTCACTGCCGACCGTCTTAGCCCAAGGTGCGGTAGGTGACACTAGGTCTGTTGGGGGTCTATCCCCCTTTCGAGATTCTCGGGCAAGTTGGTTGGGGTAGTTAGGATATGGATAAGTCGTTCTTATCCATATCTAGGAATAGGAGTCTTTGCTTCAGTCCAGGGAGTCCTAGCCGCCAAGGAGTCCTTCCTGACCTGTTTTATCATTTTAGGGCTGACGTGGTCCGAGGTGGCTGCTGACACCTGGGTTGATGATGTGCTACGTGGGAGAGTGGGTTGCTACGTGTGTGGGCCTTTTGGCCAAATGTTTTGGTGGGCCTTAATCATGGTCCAAGTTAGGGGACGTCCCAGGCCTCGAGTCCAGGAGATGTCCTAGGCCTAGAGTCCGGGGATATCCCAGGTCTCCTTTCCTCCTCCTGGGCTTCTTGGGTTAATTGGGCTGTCGAGGCCTGCCTAGTTAGATAGTGGGTTGGGACATCCTTGGCCTCCTAGATTGTTATGGCCATGGGATGTCCTGGCCTCCTGCTGGGTATCATGGGCCTTCGGTTTCTTTCTTCTTTTTGGGCTGCTTGGGCCTCTTTGGACCAATTTATTTTGATGCACATTAGTAGCCCCCCCACTCTAATAACTGGAGATTTCGACACTCACTAGAGTAGATGTCTTCAAAGGTGCAACCCGAGGAGGGAATTCATGCAAAGACTGTTATTAGCATAAGTATGCTTAGAAAAAAAAGACTTACTTCGTGTCTGTATGGAGTAGGGATTTCTATGAAGGTACCTCCACAAAGGAGAGTTTAACGGCTGCCTTTTATGCCTACTTGGGTGTAGGGCTTATTTTTCTGCAAGAGATGTTTAAATAATAAAAATATGTATATATTACGAATATGTCTTGCAGGGGGCAAGATTACTGTGCATCGGAGGCTGAGGGCTTATTTGAGGGAAGCCTCCTTAGAACAAGACTTAGGAACCTCTTTGGAAGAAGAATAAGGTGTCCGCCGAAATTAGGGCTTAGATGTTTCCGTGGAAGAGGGCTTAGGTGCCTGTACGGGATCGAGTTTACAAATCTCATAAGGAAGGACCTAGGTACCTGCCGGAAGGAGGGTTAGGGTGCCTCCACGGAGGAGAGCCTTTGCGCCTGTGTGGAAGACTATGCTTTTTATGAGAGGGTGTCTGCCTGGGCAAGGCTTTAAGGTAAGAGTTTTGAGAAGGATATCTCATTCGTTACATTCATAGTAGAAGACACATGTTAGCACATTCAGTGTGGTAAAATAATCTTCCAAAATTATTAAAGATAAAAATATTATAGATATTCCATGAGAAAAGCTTGTATGTGAAAATTTATTCACTGAGGGGGGTGCCTGCCTGGGCCAGGGCTATTATTCTAATAAGGTACTGAGGCGTGGAGGCTCAGTCAGCGGATCAGCAGACATGGGAGGTCCTGGGACAGTCATCCCACTGGCGGGGGCCAAGGAGGTCCTGGGACTGTCGTCCCACTGGCGCGGGCCAGGGATGTCCCTGGTACGATTTGCGGACCCTAGGTGGTACCAGCTGTTTCAACGGTCTTCCCCTTGTATAGTGTGTTTATAGGTATTTTTATTGTTACTCACGTCTTAAGCTCTCTGTTCACACAGACGGCGTTATTTGGTACGTGCAAAAACTACACGCCTCCATTGGAATTGGACAATTGTTTGATGCTTGGACCGAAATGAATGCAAATCTTGAATGAGGGACCTACAAAAGTAGGAGTTGGCACTCTGACGCATAGTATGAATTTAAGATGAATTAAAGTGAAAGAGTGAATGTGATGAAAAATTGTGATATAGTGAATATGACTGGTGAAAAGTATTAGAACATTTGATAATAGCCTTAGATAGAGCTTTGGAGATTGTTTAGGGATTGAGAGGGACGTCAGGGAGGTGTGAGGGACGTCAGAGACATGCCCAAGATATCTTAGAGTGTCCGTCTGTCTCTTCGTGTCTTTGGCCTCGAGAGACCAATGTTGTATTTATAGAGGTGAGTGCCCAGGTCTGTCGGGGTTCTATCCCCTTTCCAAAACTCTCGGACAAGTTAGTTGGGGTAGTTAAGATAAGGATAAGTCGTCTTTATCATATCTAGGAGTAGGAGTCTTTGCTTCAGTCTAGGGAGTCCTAGCCGCCAAAGAGTCCTAGTCGCCAAGGAGTCTCTCCTACCTGTTTTGTCATTCTTAAGCTAACATGGTCCAAGGTGGCTGCTGACACTTGGGTTGATGAAGTGCCACGTGAGAGAGTGGGCTGCCATGTGTGTGGGTCATTTAGCCGAATGTTTTGATGGGCCTTAATCATGGTCCGAGTTGGGGGACGTCCCAAGCCTTGACTCCGTGAGATGTCCTAGGCCTAGAGTCCGGGGATATCCCAGGTTTACTTTCCTCTTTTGGGGCTTCTTAGGTTACTTGGGCTACCGAGGCCGGTCTAGTTAGGCAGTGGGCTGGGACATTCTTAACTTCCTAGGTTGTCATGGGCATGGGATGTCCTAAGCCTTTCGGTGGGTATTATGGGTCTTCGGTTTCTTTATTCTTTTTGGACTGTTTGGGCCTCTTTTTGATCGTAGTGAAATGATCAATCAAGCACAACTAACCATGCGTGAAAAGTTGAACTCACCAACACTGTTTTGCACGAATTCATCGAATATACCATTTAAAAATAGTACCCTCATACCCAACTAATTTTGACATTGGTGATGCCATCAGTGTGTGTCGAGTACAAGAAAACCATACAATTACTAAACAAGACACTTTCGATTGCCACAAAACGACCAGTAAATCACAAGCACACTAAATGAAAATCGGAACACATCAACAATTTTGCCACTAGACATGGCATCAGCGCTCGTGAAGTATAAGATAATGATAGAAAATATGTATACTAGCCCACATATCATATTACATTATGCATTAGGAATTACCCCATGATATATATATATACATATATATATATATACATATATATATATATTAGTACTACTATATATTTAGCAAATATTAGTGAAGGGTTTGGATGAGTGCCAAGTGTTGGCTGATCCGTGTTGTTAGTAAACAGATTGTACTGAGACGTTTATAAGTTAGTGCTATAGTCATGGAAATGGGCAATGAATATCTTCAAAAAAAGAAAAATCAGTCTTCTCCCTTCACTTTCTGGAGCTCTTTTCTAGCTTGAATAGGAGAACCTACAATCTTAATTTTATACAGTAAAATTGGTGCTTTCATTTCAATCTCTGCCTCCGGCATGCGTCCCCTGCTGATTCTACGCCATCTAAGATTTCGTCGAGTCCCTCGTGGTGGTTGTGCATGAGTACCATCCCACCATGACTACCTGTTTTGCATCAACAATGGCTCTCATTGAGAACCTGCATCACCAAATCTCCCTGACTTTTTCTTTAGTAAACAACAGACCCTCTCCGCCCCCTCCACCATCACCGGCCCCTCAACTATTGGTTGTTTCCATCCCCAACATCTTGCCACAACAACTGCAACAGCACCACCACAACACCATCCCAACGCAACTCCAACAACAACTCTCACTCTCCTTACCTTTGGCTCACTCCATACCCCGTGTTGCCTCTCCTAGACATATCTCACGGGCACATCCTTTGTTCGCCACCTCCCAATAGTCAGATATGTTGCTGCCACAATACCTACTATATTAGGTTACTCTATTCTTCCCTGTAATGTCGTTTCTCTTCGGTGCGATTGTTTGCGGCCATGAACCGTCTTCTTGGGGGATGGGCAGTCGTCCACCATCCTCTGCTGGAGTGTCTCCATCTCCTCTGCACCCAGTCCCCCAACGATAACTCATGCTATTCCTATGTCTTTGATTGCGGTAAAGTCTTGGTCCGCCTCTGCTACCCTTTTTTTCGCCCCGATACCTTGCCCATTCCACTCCTCACTCGTTCTCCTTCTCGTTGTTGCCCAGGCTTCTAGCCCCTTCTATTCACATGAGAATGCAAATCATTGACGCTCCAGAATGACCCGCCCCCATCACCAGCTGACTCATCTACTCACCGTCTGACAAAACTCTTATGCCTCCACCAATACTTAACGTCGTGAGCAGATTTGGAGGAGATCTTGGAGCAATTGACTCTCACTGCCGATCCAATCCTCCATTTAGTCCTCACAGTCGCCATTCGCCAGTGATGTTTTTCCTCCCTTGCAGCTGCTGGTCCAGGCGGTTTTACCCTACTGCAAATTATCCCACCCCCAATCCTTTATGGGTTTGGATTAGTGAGATAGGTGTTGGGCTTGAAGACCTCCACTGGTGTTGTTGCTACAATTCGTCTGGACCTATGGTGTGTATTTTGGGCTACAACCTTTATTCTGGGAGCCTTGTCCTAGGACAAGGCCAATTTAAGGGCTCAAACAATGATAGGGTATATATATTATATATATATATATATATAATATATATAATATATAATAATTATACTAGCCCTCATATCATATTAGGTTATGCATTAAGCATTACCCACAATATATATACATAATTACATAATTATAAATATACTATATATTTAGCAAATATTAGTAAAGGGTTTGGATGAGTGCCAATTGGTGGCCGATCCTTATTCTTAGTAACCAGATTGTATTGAGATGTTTATAAATTAGTGTTATAGCCATGAAAATGGGCAAGGAATACCTTCAAGGAAAGTCGGTGTTCTCGGTTTATTTTCTGGAGCTCTTTCCTAGCTCGAATAGAGAAAACCTACAATCTTAATTTTTATACCGTAACAAAACCCCAATCAATAGATGCCTATCTATTTTTCGATCATGTGAAACAATGTAGCTGAATCAAGAACCACACTATCACACAGACCACACCGGTGTAAATCTCTCCATCGAATATCAATCGATGAGAGAATCCACCGATTCAAAAGGAGATATAGTACCTGAATTTCTCACAACTAGGATGTTGTACAACTGCAGATTAACGAGCACAATCAATGTCAAGGCCACAATATTTTCACAGGAGACTCGAAAACAACATCGCTAACAAAGAATCACCGATCTATAGATCACACCAATATTAGTTCTCCCATTGAAGATCAACTAAAATTTATAGTTGTGGTAATGCATGTTAAAATTAATATTACAACTTGGTACATGGAGACGGCAGAGGAGAGAGAGGGTGCAAAAGACAAGGGACCGGAGCGGGAGACTGCAACGGTAAGGGTGGAGAAGGAGCAGCCATGATAATAGGTTTATATATTTCATGTGCATATATAAAAGATTTGAGTTCCTAAATAAGGATTCAGAATAATGTTATAATTAAGAAATTAATAAAATAGAATATTTAGTACATGTAAACACACTACTTTGTATTAACACGTAAAAATGTATGAGAGTAATTTAATTATAAAAATATTTATTTGACCTAATATAAGGCAATAATAAGTCAATTTGATAGTAAATGTTATTTGTTTCAATTTTTTTTTGTTAATACCAGTAAATTCAGTGAATATTGATTAACGAAGTATCTTATTATTTTAGATAAAAATAAATCTCAAGGGTGCTAATATATTATATTTCAAATCACAAAAAATTTATATATAATTATACCAAACATCATGATAGAAGTATGTAATTATCCTTCCTTTTTATTTAGCTTTCATGATTATTATATAAAAATAATATATATATATATATATATATAACAAGGGGAAATATGCAACTTACTCCTTGGGGTAAGAAAAAAATTGCAAAAATCCTCATGTGAAAAAAAAAAAAATTAACATAAACTCTCTTATATTTTTTAAAATAAAGTAAAATATCCGCCTATAGAGAGCGGTGCACTACATGCACCCCTGTATTTGGGTATAATTTCTAATTAATAGAAAAATTATTTTATATAAAATATGTATATACATATACATAAGGATAAATTACAACGACATCTTTTGAGGTTTGACATAATTACGAATACTCCAAAATATTTGAAAAATTACAAATACCTCCCTGATGCTTGATGAAATTATGTAATCATTGGATGGAAGTATGAAATTATCAACTTTGTCATTGCAGTATTTTCTAATTTTTTTTAAAAAATTTAAAAACATATAATAATAAAAACCAAACGTGATGGGATAAAAAAATTAAAAATAAAAAAAATTAATTTAATATAAAAAACGTAAATATTTTAAAAAGTAAATAAAATTATAATTTCTAATCCATAAGGACATTTTGGTCAGTTTAACACCAAAAATAAACGAAAATATAATAAATTGGACTAATTATTAAATGATCGTAAATATCAAATAGTATTAATAATTTTTTTTAAAAATAAAAAATATTCATAATTATATCAAATTTCAAAATACTCGTTATTTACCTCAGGGTTTGGCATATACATGTTGTATATAAAATAATATTTTGTTTTGTCTTCTTTCGTCTTCTTCACTACCCCGCCGCCGCTCCCCCGCTCCTCATCACCTTGCACCGCCACTGCCCCCATCTCCCTCCCTTCGCGCCGCTACCCCTCTCCCCTATCGCCACCCTCCCTCCCGTGGCCCTTTCCCTTCCCCTTCCTCTCCCTATCGCCATCCTGCCTGCATCCTCTTCAGAGATGTTGCCCCTCCTCCTCCCCTCACTCACCCTCCCGCGCCCACCCCCATCCCCTTCCTCCACCTGAGACGCTCCCCCTTTCCCTTCTCCGGTTTTCCCCATGTCGCGCCTCCATATCCTCCTCCCAGCTGGCACCCCACCTCCCTTCTGTCTTCTCTCTAAATAATATATATATATATATATATATCCATACATATATTATATATATTATAAGTATATTCATATTCAAATTTAGTATATATATATAATATATATATATATATATATAATTATATATATGATTGTTATTTATTTATTAAAATAAAATAATTGATTCGAATTAAATAAAGTTTACATATTATTTATTACTTAAATTTTGACATTAGATGAAATCAAAATTCAAGGGTTTTTAAGTAAGAATATAAAACTATAATGCATGGGATACTCCGAAAAATTACTAAAATTTAGTGTTGGACATGGATACGCTTCGAACACATGTTGGACACGGTTTCGACTTATTTGGAATTTTTTATTAAAAAAAAGGGTCACGGTGTCGGACACGCCAATACTTTTGGAGGAGTGTCCGACGCATTTCGAATTTTTTTTTTTTTATAATTTCAAAATAGTTTGGGCTATCTTTAAGAAGGAAAAAATGAATTTCAGGCTTAACAAAATGGAAAAAAGAATTAATTCTCCCCTCTTAAACTAAAAATATTATGACGAAATTATTAAAAATTCGAGAGATGTTCACGATAATTTTAAATGATTATCTATATTTTTTAAGCCACACTCGATTAATGTAGATGTAAGACATGCTTATTTTATATTTTATTTTAATAATTTTCATATTTCATATTTTTTTAATTTTATTTTAAAAAAATAAAAATATATATAATAAAAATATATTATATATAGTCATGTCAGTGTTGTGTCGTGTATTTTTATATTTTCTGTGTTGTCATATCCATTTTGTATCGTGTCTGTATTGCTGTGTCCGTGTCTATGCATCTTAGCATATAAATTCTATTTCAAATTTTAAATTAATGAAATAAATAGAAAAACTGCGTGTGTTATTTTTCTCAAAACGTAGGAGAATTTTTTGCTATTTTTCTTATTACGTATGGATAAATTTTAACCCATATAATAAGTGTCAAAAAATTAGAAGAACAAACTTATTATTCTCACGTAAATAAATACCAACATGCGATCACCAATTCTGTGCCACTATTAATAATGTCAACTGAAAATTGCAAAATTACCAAAAACTTTACACTTAATTTGAAGTCTTTCATCTAATTTTCTTAAAGAAATTTCACTTTTAAATTCCAAGGTATGTTATACTTTTAGTTCCACAGTTTACGGGTTTAATTAGTCTCGTGTGATAAATAAAATTTTTTTGTCTCATTATAAGATAAAAATTATGGCACATTTGATTCCATAGGATATAAGCAACTTTATAAAATAAAATTTATATTCACATGTGCCACAATTTATATGTATAAGGCAAAAAAATATTATAATATTTATTCTACAGAACTAAATGTACTGAGACTGTAAATCTATTTTATTTTTAAACTATAACAATTAGCTATAGTTAATTATTGTATTTTTTTATAATAAATATATATTTGAGGAATCAATTGTAAGGCAAATATCGTTGTACACGTTAAGTATTTGTTCAGCTCATCGTGAATTTGGTTTATAACACAAAAAAAAAAAAAAAAAAAAAAAAAAAAAAAACCCACCCACTCTTTCTCTTTCTTTTTCTGATCACAAGAGAAAGAGTAATTAAGAGATGCCAGCGGAGAGGAATAGAACAAATCATTTTATGTAATTATGATTCTGCTATGCATTGCAAACAACTGTATAAAAATTCAGCACTGAAGTTATGTGCAGAATTGGTGCCTCATTAAATATTAATTTAGAGAAAATACAATTTTAGTCCATTAATTATAAGTGTCACTTTCAATTATATCCGATTTAAAAATTATAATTGAGGATTGTATTTAAATAATGGCACTTTTAGTCTAAATGCCGATATAATCACTACAAGAAATGTAGTATTTAGCCATGACTAATTGTCATGGTTGATAATAAATAGTCGTAGTAAATAGTTATTGATAATGATCATGCAACGATTGTTAGTGATATGTGCGAGAGTGGTTAAAACATTTGCTATGGTGAAAAGCCATGGTAAATATTTTTACCATGGTTTCTTAGTTGTAGCAAATAAATTTTTTATGGTGGAAAAGCTAACTTTTGTATCGATCTTTTTTAACCTTGATTAATACTAATTATTTACTATGCTTTTTAGCCTTAGCCATTAATATTGTAGCTATATAGTAATTTCTTTTTATAGTGAACATAATCTAGTGAATTTGGGTATTTTTAATTTTTTTTACGCAATTTTGTCGATGTGGCACGAGGAACGTACAGAGAATGCAATTTTAATTCTATAACTATAAGGAGGTGGCACATTTAGTTCAAATATCACTAGATTAAAAATGTCACGTGAGCCAAACTAATCGAAAAATTAAAAATCCTCCAATTAAAGCGGTTACGTGCCAAGCATGTGTTCTTTTTTCCCAACATCAATATACGCTAAATATACTTTCTTTTTTTTGAATTATAGTCATTAATTGCAAACCTGAAATCAAAGAGATCAAAAGTATCATCCCTTATAGTTTGTTACTACAGTTAATCAATAGCTATGATCAAAATATTTATAATGGTTTAAGTTATAACTAATATTTTAGCCTCATCTTAAAAAAACAACAATTCTTGGCTATTGTAGTGACGTAATTAATTAATATTCATTATAAAATTTTTTTATCATAATAATTAACTGTAACAAAAAATTATATTTCTATCTGATTAACCAAATTACATTTTTCCCTATTAGTTTGGATTCTGAACCACTCATCCTTTTTTTTTTGTACTGATAATTAATCATAAGCGTAGTTTTTGTCATATATATCCAGAACTGATGTAATAATTGGCCTTCACTTAGAATCATACTGTTACAGATCATAATACTTTTTTTTTTTTTTGGGTATCTATAACAAATGTCTCTATTTTGAGAAACAAAGAATTTATTTCTTAAATATATATTCTCACTTAAATAAATAACAAAATGCAATTACAAATTCTATCCTTAGTTTCCTCTAGTACAAATTTTATGATTTCTGTTTATTTTTTTGGAACATTCACAATAATACTATATCCTTTAAACTAAAAATATTATTTTCAAGATCACTAATTTTTAATTATTACTTTAAAATTAACATAAATAACAAAAGATTTAATAATGTTAATATTTATATAAGCATATAAGTAAAAACACAACTCCATCATGCAGTAATGATTTGAGGTATGGGAAGGATTTTGTTGAGATGTGGACAGAATTATCATATGCATTATTCCTTTTGAACATTATACGAACTGTTATTATTATTATAGTCATAATAAAAGGTGATGAGAGTGCTACATATTATTATTAATTTTTGGGTATGGAGCAACAGCTGCGTACTACTGTAGTTATCGACTTGATGCATCGATATTCGCAAATTTGGCTCGTCCATCAAGGCCTGAGGATTGTAATTAACCACATCTTGTCGGGCTGCTATTTTTAGTGTTTCGAGTAAAGAAACTTCTTTCCATTTTGTATTCAAGTTGATCCGAGTTGTAGGGGCACAGCTAGCTCGCGGTTTTAAAGGGATTTTGGACTTGAGAAAAAAGAATAGATCATTAAACTTGTTAGAAGGTCCTCAATTAATACCCTCATATGTCTAAGCTAATGAATGAGTTCGAAATAGAAGAAACGATCCAAATGCGATCTCAAAGCAATCCAATACAGGTTTTGTGTAATAAATATCTTACTATAAATGGTACATGAGGTATTTATAATGTCTGAATGGGTCCATTTGCCTATAAAATATCCATTTGCATTATACCACGTGTTGTGATCCAAGCTCGTATAATGTCAGGTAGATCAACGATCTCCGGCAGCGCGCCTTCGAGTCGGGTTGCGCAGAAATGAGAGGGCGCTGGTCTTAAGGCTAATATTGTAATAAATGCATAATTTTGAGGTATTTGTGTCATTTTACTGATAATCCTCTTAGTCCCCCATCAATAGTTCACACAAAAGAGACATCAAATACACTCTTACCACCTCCGAAAGAACAAGAAAGAAGCAAAATAAAGTCCAAAGCACCGGTAAGTTAACATAGAACTCTTTGTCGACTCCACACTTGTTGATAATCAACCAGCAAAATCAACTCATTACTCAGCACCTACCACAGCTATTGGAATTGATTTTCCATATATCAATCTCTCAAAAATCCCTGAACACCACTCTGCATACATATGCGATCAATCAGCAACAAAGCAGTAAGAAATATTAGAAAGTGTCCATACCTGCCCAATGAAAAGACATTCCAGCATCACATGTTTAATAGATTCCTCCCTTATAAAACAAATCGGGCGCTGAGAATCAATCATTGGTTGTCTACGCGCTGAATTTTCTGAATTCAGATGGCACCTTGACAAAGTTTCTAAATTAATTGTCGAGCTAGAGATGGCACTTTCATAGTCCATGATCTGCGCTACAAGTTGTGGCTCTTGAGATAATCAGAGAAATTAGAGCTAGCAATAAGCAAAGACATCTTTCTTTAAACTCTAGAGAACATTCAAAAAATATCTTGTGAAATTCAATTGAATCTGATGAGCTAGGAGATCTGTGAGAACTCCTTAAATAGCAGGGCAATATAGCGGAAAGAAGAGTAGCAAACTAACTGTCTAACTAACTGTACACATCAGTTGCCAGCTCCAAAAGGAAAGGGAAAAAAAAAAAACATGAACCACTAATAGAAACTTGAAACCAGAAAAGCAACTTTGAAGTATAAGGGAGAAAGAACAGAGCGACTCTGCTGTAGCTGGTTATGGCAAAGATAGGTCATCCTCCAATATCCCCCCTCAAGATGGACTTGGGGAAAAGGAACCATCCCCAGCTTAGACAAAGAAGAGGCGAAAGTAGGACTACCAAGCAACGTCGTAAACAAGTCTGCAAGTTGCAGCTTGCCAGAAATATGAGAAAGAAGGACGAAGCCATCCTTGTATTTGTCCCGAACTAAGTGGCAATCAATCTCCAAGTGCTTGGTACGCTCAGGGAAAATGGGATTGGCAACAATGTGAACCGCAACTTGATTATCACAGTACAACAGAATGAGAGTAGGAATGGAGATCTAAAGATCCTTTAATAAGAATGATATTCATTGTAGCTCACAAACAGTGGCCCCCAAACTTCTATATTCAGTCTTTGCTGTAGAACGTGCAATAGTAGGTTGCTTCTTGGTCTTCTAAGAGATCAAAGTCTTCCCTATAAAATGCCATAGCTAGTTAATGATCTTCGTAATCAACACAGCTGACCCAATGAGCATCACAGTACGTTGTGAGCATGAATGGATTGGATGATTGAAAGAAAAGATCTTTGTAAGGGTAACCCCTCAAGTAGCGTACGAGATGCAGTGTTACATCTATATGAACCTGACATGGTCTATGTACAAACTGACTCAACTATTATGCTCCATAAGAGATGTCTGGATGAGTAAAACTCAGATATAGGAGCCTCTTTGCCAGAAGTTTGTATGGCTCAAGATCAGCTAAAATAGAAGTGGCTGTGGAATTGAGTTTAATACCCAAAGGAAGAAGAGTGAGGGCAGGTCTAGATGACAAGAGACCTGCATCTTGTATAATAACACATTTATTTATGTGTAATCGAAGTCCTAGCTATAGACCTTGTTATTTCCAAATCAAGGAAATGTTTGGCATGCCCAAGGTCTTTGATTGTAAATTCTGAATCCAGATTGATCGGAGGTCGCAGGTCGGGGGTATTCAGATATCCTGGAGCCTCGCGTCCTCGAATGATGGTGGTCTTGAGAAAATGAAACAGATCATTAAGGCTCGCTAGGGTGTGCCCAGCTAAAACCCTCCGATACTTAAGTTAGTGAAGTATTTGAAATAAGTGGGTTGGGTAAATAAATGCGATCTGGAACAATCTAATACTTAGGTATGTGAAATCATGAAAAGTTGTCATAAATGAATTAAGTATGAGGTATTTATAGTACCAATGTGGACCCTGCTGCTGGGTTGAGGGGTCCATTAATATAGCTCCTTGTGTCGTCATTCAGGGCTCCGAGCACAATGATCAACAGTTGAAAGTAACTATCGACGGGTCAGATTTATAGGGCTGGGTCGGGTTATCCAGCGATCCGACCCGACCCCATGGATCCGAAGATGGTATATCTGAGGTGGGTTATGGCTCGAGTTCGGGTCGAGCCTGACCCGACGACCCGCCTAGATTGGGTCCTTCGGGGGCTCTTCTGCAATTTCTCCATTCTCCCAGGGTTATTCTTGTCTTTTGTAGGTGAAATCCCAAAACACCTCATCACAGATACTACTTAATCCCAACAAACTGAGATTCTGATGGGCTAGTATGCAACATATTATCCACATATACCAACAGAACAACCAAACTATCTGAGGTATCATTGACAAACAAACAATGTTCGCGTGGGGATTGAGAGAAACCATAAAAACAAGCTTAAAAGTCAATTCTTGATTCCATTGTTTGGAGACCTATTTTAGGCCATATAAGGATCTTCTCAGTTTACAGACTTTACCAAGTTGGATGGAATAACCAACTGGAGTTGTCATGTGTAAATCTTCATTTAGAAACTTATGAAGAAAAGCATTGTTGATGTCCACTTGATGAATGGGCAAATTGTAGCCAGATGCCACAACTAGAAGAGTTCTGACAGTCACAACCTTTGCCACTGGTTAGAATCTGTCAATGTAATCAAGCCCTTCAACTTGGTTGTGTCCCTTTGCAGCCAACTTAGCCTTGTATCTGTCCAAACTCCCATCTGACCTCAACTTAACTTTGTACACCCATTTATTGCCTATCGCCTCTTGCCCTTGGGCAGATCCACAATCTCCTAAGTCTCATTCTTTTCAAGAATATCCAGCTATTGTTGCATTGCTTGTTTCCACTCCTTACATCCTTTTGTCTGCATATAACTCATAAGTTCTTGTCTACAATGCCCAACTCTTTCAATTAATTAATCTCAAGCCCAATTAAATTAATAAAATCAACTTAATTATGTTGGCCCCAAATTTAATTAATTTTATTAATTAAATCTTGAGTCATCCATTAAAATGGATTTTGTTACTAAATGTTCTACTTATTTATTCTCTAGAATTAATTTAAACTACTTAATTCAATTTGTTTCTTTCCGAATTAATTCCACAACTAATTATACTACTTCTATAGTGATTTTGTGTGTGACTCTTTAAGTTCATCCTCAACTAAATTTGGGCTTATGTCAACATAATTATTTAGTTAAATTTAATTCAATGAATCGCCTCAGATTAACCATTAATCTAGAAGTGTCTGTTATCATGGGTGGCTATCTAGCAGCTGTCCATAGCACCAAATAGTAGGAAAATGTGAAGTGAATATTTAAGCTCTCGAGTACCATACAAGTATAGTCCTTCTATTAGTTGTCTTCCCATTTACTAAGAATTGCTTGTCGGTTCTCATCCTAAACTAGCCAGCTATACTTATAGCTATAAACACATTTACTCCATTGATCAACATAAAAAATCCTTCCTATTCAATCAATGACTATGGCAACAAACTCAAGGAGCATAGGAGATCCCATCGTCATTTACTGACAAGCAATTGATTCTATCTTGGAATTTACCTTCCTCAATACACATTCTGACTGTACTGACAAGACTTATAGATCAAAGACATTGTTATCTTTTGCCAGGCCCAAGATATAACTAGCACATTTATGTTTTTTTCCCTATAAAGGTAAATTTCATATATACGTAAAATAGTACAATCATACAATCAAGGAGAGAAGTATTAGTTGTGCCAAGGTATTCTCCACAGTTTATAAAGTGCTGTACTACTAAGTTTACAAGACAGCTCAACACTAAGAATACACTGCCGACATTCATTAAGGATAATAGTAACCAAGGAAGTTACCGATCGTTCAATCTGTTGAAATTTCCTCCTATTACGTTCCTACCACAAATGAGAGATCAATGACGCCAATAACGCACAATAAGTTGCATTAACGACACGCTATCATCACCATCTCCATGCTTCCTAAGTTATGTACATTCCTCACTCATAATTAGGTCATAGAAACTGCAATTGACGCCTAATAGTCGCGATGCAATGGCGTGAATAGTGACAATTGAAAAATAAATGAGAGTGAGATTCAACATGTCCATCAGTGCATAAAGAACACCCCCCATCCAGATGGCTCAACCATGGTTTGTCCATAGTAGACAACTTGCCAAAAATGGCTAAACACAGAATAAACGTGTTACACAGGATCTTAAAAGGACCGATAAGTAGTGAATACCAACCTACTTTCAGTATGGGAGAATGAAAAAATCGATAAACTGTCTTGGTGGTAAAAGTGCCCCCCTCCAATTTTCAAACAATCGTATTCGTGCCCCCATGAAAAGTAGACAGTGACTGAGTGATTTGCAAACATTCAGGATCAATAATAAGTGGCAAAAATCACAAGCCATTAAGAATAACCATGCTCACTGTGTCAACAATGGAAGTGCCCGTCAATTGAGGACCACTCGGAAAACCATGAATGAGAGAGCTAAGTACGTGCCAAGGGTCCTGCCATAGGGAGAATGTAACTCCATCCCCAATATGATACTCAACCTGGGACAGGAGAATGACACATAGCTGAAGGAGTTTACGCCAATACCAAGAACCCACATTAACATTCACTGTCCACACTGTCTTGGGCCAAACGTGTTAAAGTATATCAAATATGGGATAGATCCATATCCAAGTCTATAACGTTCAAAATCAATAGATGTGAGCACAAACTACCAAACTGTGTTCGTGTCTATAAAAAAAAGGGATTTCACTACACTATAAGTCAATACAACACAACACACCACATAAGACACAATGTCACTACATACAATACATAGCAAAATTCAAAGGACTCAAGTCTGAAAGCTATATGTCATGATGAAGCTCCACAACCGTAGAGGTTCCACGTCTTCCTTTAAATACTTCAAGTCTTGATACTATATTTCAAGGTGACACACATAGTTTATTCCACGAAGTTGGAGAAGATTATGCATCCACATCCAAAAATACGCTGACGTTTGGAGAGAAAAATCAGGGAATAATTTTCATTCTAAAACATTGTAACAATTTATTTAAATTAATAAAATTTGATTCTTGTCCATATATTTCTTGTCTCGTAATTCTTTATTGTAAACCATAAATTAAAAATATATATTCGAGTTATCACTCTATATATTCGACACTAATTTTTTTGTTGCCTTCAAACTATTTTTTTGATAGTATATCAATTGTTATAAGTATTATAATGAATACAAACCTATAATAGACAAATATTATATTTCAACAAAAACATCAAATTTATGACATAATTAAATAAATACATCAATATAACAATGATAATTAAATTACAATAATTTATAATATTTAAATATTATATATATTATAATATGTATACATATATAATATTATGTACATATTATACAATATTATAATATATGTATAATATATAAATAATAATATATATATAAAAAAACCGGACAGGCATGTGAGCCTTTGTCATTGTTAAAGGAAAAAAAGGGAGTCGGAACCGCGACTCTTTAATTTTTTCTAAAAAAAAATTTTTATGGTCGAGTCGTGATTTCGACTCGACATAGAAAAGTTATCTTAGTAAAAAAATATTTTTTTATAATTTTTTTTAATTAATAAAAAAATAATTAACTCAGCCAGCAAGGACAAAGGCAAGGGCAAGGGGGCAGGTGGCTACGGGGATGAGGGAGCTAACGGGCGTTAGGGTGGGCATGGAGATGGGGTTTGGGAAAAATAATTTAAAATATATTTTTAATAAATAAATAAATTATTTTATTAATTTTAATATAATTTATAAAAATACATAAATTATTTTCAATTATAATTTATTAATTTTACTAAAATTTATTTTAAAAAAATAAAAGATAAATAATTTTAAATAATTTATTCAAGTATTAAATGTTTTTAATTTAAACTTATGATTTTGTAATTAATTTTATTAATATATTAATTGAATCATTTAATATTTCGATTATTAAAAAGTGTAATTTATAGCAAAATTTAAATAATAATAATAAAATAATTTTAACTTAACTTAAAATTGGTATGAATAATAAAAGACATATGCGATAAATTATTCATTCTTATAAATATTACTTTAAACCCCTTTCTTTTTTGGTAATTACACAAACACCCTTAAGGATATTTTTATCTTTGAAAGATTACATTAAAATTTGACAGAGCCAACAAGGATATTTTTATAGCTTAATAATTTCTGTAAATTTTTAAAAGGTAAGGATGATTTGTTGTAAGAAAATAATAAGTGAGGAGGTGTAAATGTAATTACTCCAAATGAAAAATGAAGAAGTAAGGTGAAACCAGAAATGTAGAATAGTTGATTAATTGAAAGGAATAAATTGTATTTATGGATTTTAGTAAAAAAACAATTTAAATTATTTTTCATTAATTCCTTTTTGAAAGAGAAGAAATAAATTAAATAATAAATTTGGTGTACTCTTGATGAAATACTTTTGTTATTTATTTTTATAATACTATAGATGACATCAGTGTGTGAGATGGATATGCAATGAAGGATCCTTCATGGTATCATTTTCTGATTTATAATTATTTCAATTTCTTAGCAATTAACCAAATAAACATTTTATTTGACTTCTCCGCACCTCATTGGTGGAAAATGAGACTTTTCATCATGTAATTTAGGATTTTTTATTTTAATTCTATTAGTTGCGGAATTATCACTTTGATGCTGTAACTTATAAAAATAGTATTTTTTTATCACATGACACATTTTCGTCGTATATTTTAAAAAAAAATGCAATCTGTTTAGCACGTGATAATTACAATCTTTACACTTTTGATCTCATATCTTACATTATTCTTATTTGTAGTATCATAACTTTTAGAAAGTAGCATTTTTAGTTCCAAACATTTAAGGCCACGTGGCCTATTTTCATTGAACGTCTAACAAATATTTGTTATGGAACAAAATTTATTACATTTTTAAAATTTAAGATAAAAAGTAAGTATTTCGTAATTAATAGAATCAAAACTCAAAAAAATCGAAGCTGCGGGATGAAAAATACAATTTCCCCCCCACCCTCGTTGGTTAAGGAAATGCTTAGCAAATTAACAACAGCTAGAGTCTGTTACTTATGATCAAACCAAGTGAGGTCATGGTGAAGAAAAACAGCACAAAAAGCACTTGCGATCATAGAAATTGCTGAAACCCCATTAATGGATAATGGTGGCGCTCAGACCGCCATTCTGCCTACGTAATGACGCAATAAAATACTCATCAATACATACATATAGATAAGACTAAACAAGGAGATCGATGATGATCAGTGGAGTTTTCTTGGGATTTGGTCTCTTTTCTTATCTTTTTTGGCCTTGCTTTCGCTGGTTGTTATCCCTTCAATTCTTATAAATTCAGGCACTTGGCCTCAACCATTGCACCAACAAGTTTCAGTACAGGAAATTAGAAAAGTAAGGAATACAACATTTGTATTCAATCATTTGTTTAGAGTTCTGACCATGGCTGCATCTTTCTCAGTGCCTTCCATGGTGATTCTTGATTCTTCTTGCTTGCTAGTTATTTTCGTTGTTCTTTTGATTTTTGGAAAGTTAACTGGTTAATTTTCTGTGAACAGATAATGGAGGAAGAAGGCAGATTCGAGGCGGAAGTAGCCGAGGTGCAATCATGGTGGAACTCCGAGAGGTTCAAGCTGACCCGCCGCCCATACACCGCCCGTGACGTGGTGGCGCTCCGTGGCAACCTTCGCCAATCCTACGGCTCCAACGAGCTGGCCAAGAAGCTCTGGCGAACCCTCAAAACCCACCAGGCCAATGGCACTGCGTCGAGAACCTTCGGCTCTCTCGACCCCGTCCAAGTCACCATGATGGCGAAGCACCTCGACACCATCTATGTCTCCGGCTGGCAGTGCTCCTCCACCCACACCTCCACCAACGAGCCTGGGCCGGACCTTGCCGACTACCCATACGACACTGTCCCAAACAAAGTCGAGCACCTCTTCTTCGCCCAGCAATACCATGACCGCAAGCAAAGAGAGGCTAGAATGAGCATGAGCCGCGAGGAGAGGGCTAGAACTCCTTACGTCGATTACTTGAAGCCTATCATCGCCGACGGCGACACGGGCTTTGGTGGAGCCACCGCCACCGTCAAGCTCTGCAAGTTGTTTGTCGAGCGCGGCGCCGCCGGTGTGCACATTGAGGACCAGTCGTCCGTGACCAAGAAATGCGGCCACATGGCAGGTAAGGTTCTTGTTGCAATCAGCGAGCACATCAACCGTCTCGTCGCGGCCCGGCTGCAGTTCGATATTATGGGGGTGGAGACGGTTTTGGTGGCTCGTACTGATGCTGAAGCTGCCACTCTGATCCAAACCAATGTGGATACCAGGGATCATCAGTTCATCTTGGGTGTAACCAACCCGAGCCTGAGGGGTAAGCCTCTGGCCTCGATCTTGTCGGAGGCGATGGCGGCTGGGAAAACAGGGCCGGAGCTGCAGAAAATCGAGGACAATTGGCTGGCCACAGCCGGGTTGAAGACGTTCTCCCAGTGCGTCGTCGATGCAATTAATAGCATGAACATTGGTGTAGCTGAGAAGCAGAGGAAGCTGAATGAATGGATGAATCTCTCCAGCTATGATAAGTGCCTTTCTTACGAGCAAGGGCGCGAGATTGCTGACAGGCTTGGGTTGGCCAACCTGTTCTGGGATTGGGACCTGCCTAGAACCAGAGAAGGCTTCTACAGGTATTAACTAAAGAGGATTTCAATGTGATTTAGTATGTTATTTGGTATCTAATTTTCTGTTGTTCTCGATGGCTGGTCGACAGGTTTAAGGGGTCGGTGCTGGCAGCGATTGTTCGTGGCTGGGCTTTCGCACCACACGCTGACTTGATCTGGATGGAGACGGCAAGCCCCGACTTGGTCGAGTGCACGGAATTTGCCCATGGGGTAAAGTCGAAACACCCGGAGATAATGCTGGCCTACAATCTGTCGCCGTCTTTCAACTGGGACGCGTCGGGAATGAACGATCAGCAGATGATGGATTTCATCCCGAAAATCGCCAAGCTGGGATACGTCTGGCAGTTCATCACGCTGGCCGGCTTCCATGCTGACGCCCTGATTGTCGACACCTTTGCTAAGGATTTCGCGAGGAGGGGAATGCTGGCGTACGTCGAGAGGATCCAGAGAGAGGAGAGGAGCAATGGAGTGGATACATTGGCTCATCAGAAGTGGTCTGGTGCAAATTACTACGACAGAGTCCTTAGGACTGTTCAGGGAGGCATCACTTCCACTGCCGCCATGGGAAAAGGCAAATCCAACACTCAAAACTCAAATGTTCTTACATCGTCGAAAATTTCGACCCGTAATGTTCTAATTTTCACTTGTTTGAATATTGCAGGAGTGACTGAGGAGCAGTTCCAGGAGACATGGACTAGGCCGGGCGCAACGAATGTGGCGACTGATGGAAGTGTCGTGATTGCAAAATCAAGAATGTAGGAAAATGGATATAATTGTGGGATATTCTTGATTGTCATGTTGGTGTTGAAGCAAAGCTTGAAGAACTCTTTATCTGTTACATTTGTGGGAATTAATTTTAGTACAATAAAATATATTTTATTTTGCAATAATCCCATTGTTGGTCAAGAATTATGTGGGCGAATTTTGGCCCTGATCGAAATTGAGGGTTACTTGTCTGAAACTTTATTTTCTCGAGGGGAGAAACATGTTGATTTTGGTTTCTTTCAGTTGCTTGTTTCAAACATATCGTATGCATAACTGACTGCACGCAGTACAATACTAAATATATAATACTAGTGATAAGTATGGAACTACAAATTTAGAGTTGTTATTGTAATTGTACTAAATAGTAATCATTTCTCATTGCAATTTAATTAATAAACACAATACTCTACATATTAATGGATAAATATTTTTTTAGTCTATAATTTATTTAGATATCATAATTATGGCAGCTCACGTTTTTTGTTTCATAAAATTCAAAATCATGTTTTTTTAGTTCTAAAAAAATTTCATAAAATTCAAAATCATGGCGTTTTAGTTCTAAAAAATATGACTTCGAGGCTTTTTAGTTGTAAAATCACATGTCCTTTTAGTTTCAAATAAAAAAAATGTTAATGTCAAAACCACAACACACATGACTCTTTTGAAATTAAAAAATATAATTTTGCATTTTATGCGATTAAAAGCGTCATCTACTATAATTAATAAAACAAATTCTGCAGCATTTTGCCGCATATTAGTGGGCGGGTTACAATTGTTCTGTGTATTGTTCCTATGCATTTGCATGTCACTAATCGTGGGGAACTTCGTTACACTTGTCCCATAATTATTATTAATGACAATGTTTACATAATAATATCATTATTTAAACTAGAAAATCATTATAGTGATAAACTAGTAATAATTTTTAATATCGTTGAATAATTTTTAAAACTCATTCTAAAGATGAAGTAATCATAATCACGCGATTTCCTTCAACATTTGGTTGATGAACTATGATAGGAAAATATTAGAACTAATTAAGCAAATATGATGTGTATTATCAAAAAATAAATATTAAAAATTTATGAAAATATTATATGTAATATCAATAAATATATGTATTGAATTTCTCTGCAGTCACGTCTAATTTGGACTTAACTACACATACTGGAACTACTTAATAGAGAATCAATGTGCTGCAGTCACTAAAAGTTTTGATCCTCAAACTATTATTTATTTGACATTTTTTTTTTCTTTTCTGTTAGTGGACTGTAAAAGTTGACGGAATTGTGATTTGGAGGGGAGAAATGAGCTACTTACCTCCCATTTTATGGTCATCCTCAAGCTTTGGTCCGAAGCACTCATTTCCCCAATTTTCCTTAGTTTCAAGACAGAAGAGACAATAAATAATTAAATAAATAAATAAATAAGGTGATAAAGGAAACCTGGAGAATTCGATGTTGCGGCCTAAAGTAACTGAATTGAGAACCATTTAGTGTACGAGAATACGAAATACTACTTACCAACAACATATATAATAAGATCCACAAAATAAAAATGCAAACCTAACCTAAGAAGATGATGTAAGAAACACCCTTTCTACTTGATTTTAAGCTTTGCTTATGTCAAACTTTAACTTCACAGTGTGCTTTCGAGTAATTAGATATTTTTAAGTGATGATCCAATTTAATGGTAAGCAAATCGATTCAGAATGAATGTAGACTGTATTACGGAGATAATATGATAAGGCAACGACTTGAACCGATTAGCTATACATTTGGAAGCAATTCCAATAATCACATTGCACGAAGAAATTGTCCACAATTTGGACGCTGTTTTGATGCACTATACTTAGGAATGAGAAAATATGAGTATAATTTATTTTATGTAACAAGTCTCGATCATTCAGAATACGAAGGACACATCTTGTGACATCTCTTCCAAACTTTTTGAAAATAAAATATCTGGGGCATATGATCCGGACCAGGTGATCTAAAGGGAATCATACAGAAAATAGCAAAGTTTACATTTTCAGTATTGGAAAGCTCGGCCTAGGTCTGGTTCATCTATCTTGCTCGAGCATAAGACTTAGAATAGAAGGCTCACCTCCATTATTGTGGTCCACACATGCTCTTCATGCCATGCATCTTCAACTCCATTATGTCGATGCACCTGACAAGGTTAGATGCATATCTATCAGGAAATCTCGGACAACGAATCCATTCACATAGCCTCCTCTTCTCCTCTTTCGTTAGGGCACATAACGTTCGATCTCCTTTCGTTCATCTCAAGCTCCATTTGATTATATTCGATCTTCAACTTCTTCGGTGCATTTACATTGTCATTCGTTTTTCCCTTTATGTCTATCACGGTGTTGAATATATTATCAAACATATTTTTTGTAATGTGCACGACATCAAAATCATGCCATATCAAATGCGTTTGCTAGCATGGAAGATCCCAAAAGAAGTTTTTCTTCCTCCACTTGCAGTCGCTACTGTAGCTTGTTTGGAGTGTTCATGGTTGTTCAATTGCAAGACTCAACTTTGTCACCCAATTGTGGATCTGCTCTCCAGTCTGTCGTGGTCTTACAATCTTCATTTCCACCCGACTTTTAGTTTAAGCTTTCTTGTTCCTGCTGTATGGGTGGTCCTGGGTAGAAACTGTTTATGTGCAGTCAAAGTAGAACGCCTTCCAGCCGTGCTGCAAATAAAACGCCCTTGTGTCATCCATATAAATTGAATACCCCATAACACTCGTGGTACTCCATCCAAACGTCATTCTATAAGCGGGTAGGAGGTTCACGATCCACATCAATATTGCACGCATCATTAATGCCTCATTCGTGGCATTGTTGTGCGTTTGTACACCCACATGTCACAACCGTAGCAACTTTCTCGATTAATGGGCATCAATCAAACGCTTCGGATAGATAGGGCAGGGATTACCATCACGAGGAACAATTAAGATTGGGTACAACCGCTCCACAATGACTGGTTGGTAGTGTGCACTACATTAGAAAAATGATCTGCTAACCCAAACACAGAATCATTGGGGGCCCTGCTATACCACAAAGTAGAATCAGTATTAGTAGGATAAGATCTCGTACCCTCATGAGACTTGCCCTCGTGGTAAGACGAGGAAAATCCCATACCGAGATACATCATAAACCATCACCTGTGCCCAATCCATTTGCTAGTCATAACCCTAGTGGGTAGTACCTTCTTGAGGGAGTTGGGGTTTGCTCCTCTGCACTGGGGCCGCTGTCACTGCATCATAGTAATCCTGCGTCCTCTCCTCGCAATGGAAAGTCCAATCATAGCATTTCGGCATAAATTTCTTATGATGAATCAAAATTTACCTCGTCTAGTGTTTTGAGCATTTCGTTTTTGCACTTCCGACATGGGCACATTTTTTTTCTCGCCATTCATTTGTCCATGCCGACACTAGGACCATTCTATGAAAGTATTAACACCATCCTCAGACTTCGGCTTAAGACCCACCTCCCTAGAAAATTCTCATACATCCATCTCCTAAATTGTCTTAACATGATAATCACTATTACATACACATATATAATTATATTTTGAGCTATAAATTAATTAATAAATACTACTTGCCACTAATAATATATATATACTTAATATAAAAGTATAAAAGAAACTATAATAAATTAAATAGTACTTTTCTTAATAAAAAAGGTTCAAGTTATTATATGGTCAACTAGCTAGAAAGATCAACGGGACACTATAAAGTGACGCAATTCTAGTTGATCAACTGTATATACTCACAAATTAGAAAGAGATCGAGAGTGTGTATGGATTAACAATTTAAGAGAGTGTCAAAGAATGAAAAGAATACAACATGTCACACACATATATAAGATTTTCTAGAACGGCCTCTGTAATGGTATTTGGAGTGATAAAAAATAGCCGTTAGGTTACAAAACGGTTTTTGGGAACAGACTTTGTAACACATTTCACTCACCACAAAGCCATTAGAATTGATGACACAATTTGTATTTCTAATCGTTCCAAAATTATAATATTCTTTTATTCACAATTGGAACAAACGGTTTAGTATACAGTATAGCTGTTCCAACTCAAAGCAAGTCGTTCCAATAGGTGTTTCAAATTTGTTATGTCCTTCACTTTGGAACGTATATACCAACATCCATTAAAAAAAAAAAAAAATTTGGAACGATTTTTGTAATACATTTGTCGTTATAAAAATGCGATAATTCAACATAAAGTCAAAATGATGTTAATATTGAAGATCCATTCCAAATGTATTACAAGAAATGTTACAATTTGCAATGGAATGTTCCCGTTCCAAAACTTTCGTCCCAAATCAATGTTTTTTGTTTTAGTAAAATTTAAATTAAAATTATATATAAAAAAATTAATGCACTTAGAAGCACCTTATAGGTTCTAGCTCAAAAGTACTTTTGCTTATCTTTTTCTTTTTAAATTTTAAAAGTAAAAGTGGTAGTTCTTTTTGTTTTTTTAAGGAATAATTATATTTACACTCCCTCATCTATTGTTATTTTACACAAACCACCCTTTGTCTTTTAAAAAATTATAGAAACCACCCCTGACAGCCTTTAAAACTCCAGAATGCCCTTGTTTACTTGGTCAAAATTTTAATATAATTTTTCAATGACAAAAATACCCTCAGGGGTGTTTTGTAACTAACCAAAAGGTAGAGAGGATGTCAAAGTAATGTTTATAGAGATGAATAATATGACCCCGTATATATTTTTTTATTATATTTATAATAATTTTTAATTTAAATTTAAATCATTTTAATAATTTTTTTTACTGAATCTATCTATAAGATTAGACCTCTTAATAATGAAATATTAAATTATTAAATTATTATATTAATAAAAATTAGTTACTAGCTTATAAATTAAAATTAAAATATTATCACACTTGTATAAATTATTTTAAATTCTTAAAATTAAAAAATTATTTATTCTCTATTTTTATTTATAATTAAAATTTTATTAAAATTAAAAAATTATAATTATAGAAATTAGGCAGTTTTATATAAATTATATTAGAATTAGTAAAATATATAATTTATATATTCAAAAATATTTTAAATTATTAAATTATTTTTTAATATATAAATATGCATATAATTGGCAACTTAATTTAAATATATAAATATCCGTCATTTTTTTTTAAAGAAAAGTATAATTATCCGCCATTTTTTACTTTTAATATGCATTTCATTAAATTAACACATTTAAAAAATATTTTAAATCATTAAATTACTTTTAAATATAAAAAAATACTTTAAATTTATTAAATTATTTTGAATTATAATTTATTAGTTTTAATAAAATTTAGTTATAAACAAAAATAAAGAATAACTCTTTCAATTTAAAGAATTTAAAATAATTATACAAGTGTGATAATTTTTTAATTTGAATTTATAAGCTAGTAACTAGTTTTTATTAATATATTAATTAAATAATTTAATATTTTATTATTCAGAGATGTAAATTTATATATAGATTCAATAAAAAGATTAATAAAATAATTTAAAGTTAAATTAAAAATGAATATAAATAATAATAAAAATATAGGGTCATATTACTCATCCCTATAAATATTACTTTGACATCCCTTGAGTATCCGTTTCCCTCCCTTTCCTACTGAGATTGAAAATGTTCTTGTGAATTATGGCCAATACCGGGTATATAAGCAGTGATTTCAAATTCAGAGGTTAATCGTACTCTAGCAACTTTACGTAAGGCAGCGTTTGGTTTTTTGGCGGATAGGATAGATAGTTAGCTCTTGCGTTTAGAGAAAGATTAGACTATAGATGGGGTTCCCAAGTCTTTCTAGGGGAAGTTCATTAGACATCTGTTCTTCCGAAGGCAAAAGCTAACAGTCCGCCAGGTGCTACATCATAGGCACATTGGGAGGGAAGATAATTGTAACCATATACATATAATGACATCAATGGAATGGCAATCCTCGGGCTTTATTTGTAAAGTCTCTATTCCTTGATAATCAAAGCCCAAGATCTATGAATTATCCCATGCTTGATTAGCCAAGCAGACAAACGACCCTGCATGTATTTTATCTCCCGCATTTTTATTTAGAATATTTCACATTCTTGATCAAATTGATGAAGATGGTTCGCTACTTTTATTCTGTACAAAGGAGTCCTGCAAGCTTCGGGTTCACCTAGGTGGGAAACTGGCTCTAATTATGGTTGTTGGCTCACTAATTAAGGGAATAGCACAATTGAATCTCTTTTCGAGACTCCCTTCCTGAAAGAAAGATAACCAAGATTTCAATTCTTTCGTATTTCAGCAGTAACATATTGTTCCATAGAGCTAAGCTTCAAAATATGGAAGAAAGAAGCGTTTCCACCACTCTACCACCCAATCAATTCTGTTCCACTTAATCCCTCTTTCATAGCCATATATCTTTTCGGGCTCATTGAAAAGGCATTGAAAAGAAACTATAAAGAGGGGTTCGAAAAGGGGCATTAAATGGCATAAAATTAAACACTTCTATTTCCGTAAGTGATAGTAGAAAACACATGGACTTTAGCTTTAGGAGAAATTCTTTTGTTGGGCCTGATAGTGGTGAGAAGCAACAATCCTAAAGCGAGCTAGCCCATTCATCCATTGGTTGGTCCTTGCTTGCCATCTAGAAGGTCAATTTCTCTTTCCCTTGCCTTTGGAGCAGTAGTTGACTATGCATAAGAAGTCTTTCCCTATGGGGGTCTTATTGGTTCTACCTTTTATTAATTATAAAACATCTCTGAGGGTATTTTTGTTATCGAAAAATTAAATTAAAGCTTAACCAAGTTAATAAGAGAATTTTGAATTTAAAGACTGTCAGGGATGATTTTTATAATTTTTGAAAATACAAGGACGATTTGTGTAGAATAACAAAAAATAAGGGAGTGTAAATGTAATTATCCCTTTTTTTAATGGAAATAAAAGTGAGAGTACTTTCTTTTTTAGAGGGTAAAACTGAGAGTACTAAACACTCAAAATTGTTCTTTTTAACTTTGAAGCTGAAAAAATAGCCTTTTAAAATTATTGCAAAGACTACCACAGTTTCGCTTTCGGCTTCTCCATGGTTTTTTATTGCATAACGGTAAAATTTTATAATTTATAATTACTTTAGTAATATTGTTGTTAAAAAAAATTATTTTCCTAATATTGTTTTGAAATAATCATAATTTTATAAAGCATTAAATCTTAATTTTAAAGAGCTATACATTTCACTTAATTTTTTTAAAATCAAATGGTCAAACTCCACCTAACGTGAAAAATTATTGTCTGGATCAAATTTGATCGAACCAAAATAATCACAAAGCAAGTGTATCACACTTGCTATATGATTGACCACTTTGTCTAAATTGTACGCACTCATCACTACAAAAAAAATTACTGTAACGGCTTTTGTAATGACTTTTTAAGTTTATTGGAACGAATTTTCTATTTGAAACGGCTTTGTCTACTGCAGTTTTTCCTGTCGTTTTGTAACGGCCCACGGCGTAAAACCCCAATTCCTTCCCTTCAGCCATTACAAATTCAGTCGATTTATATAAAAATAGTTTGTAATTGCTTTTGTAACCGCTGAATGAAAATTATATTTGTAACTGACTTTGTAACACCTTTAGGTATGGTTTTTCTTTTAATTTGACACGCCTTTTTTGTAATAGTTTTTGTAACATTGTGGAATATTATGGTAGCTTATTTTGGCACATTATTTGTAACGATCGTCGTAACGGACTTTGTAATTGCTTTCAATATCTATTACAAAAGCCGTTACAAAGAGAATTCCAAATAATTAGTTTATTTTTTAAAAAAAATATGCCGTTTTCGACGATTTAATGATGCGAAAATGTTTTATTGTAGTGGAGCAATATAATCAAAATAAATTATGATCACGAAAAAAATTTATCAACACATGTCCAGAGTCTGCAATAAAAGTATATATTCATAAATATTAGTATTACGTTGATGTAATTAAGAATTATAGTGTTTTACTGTATAGGTTAATTGGGCCGTCAAAATTAAGACCTAACCATTAGATACGATCACACTTACAAAATAATCCATTTGAGAAATTTGTAGTCTTATCGGGTATACGGATATCGAAATATCTTTCCATGAACGTAATTGCAATCATTCAACTTCGTGTATTTTTAAATTAGGCCACGTGATTTAAAATCAAACCGTCTAATATGATTTAATGGACAGGTATTTGAATGCATTTAAATTTGGTATGGATCGGATGACCAAATGTAAAGATACCCTACTTTGCAATCAAAATTTTCAAAATAGCTCAATTTTTGGAACTGCTCATGCAATTGAAGTTTGTAACTGCCTTTGTAATGGTGTTTGTAATGACCTTTCGAATGCAAAATTCCCACCAATTTTTCAATTTCAAATTCAAAGATTTAATTCTATAACGGCTCTTGTAACGACCCTGAATAATTTAGCCATTCCAAGATTTTTCAGCCCATTTTTCCTACTGGCTATTGTAATAGAATTTGTAACGGTGGTACAAATATTTGGGCGTTCCAAAAAACAAAAAAGTAAAAAAAACTTAGTTTTTCTTACAACTACGAAAAATAAAAAATACTTCATTTAGAAAAATGTACATCATGTAGCTTCGTATTCCTCATCATCAGTGTCCTCATCCCCGCCGCTGTCTTCATTTTGTTCGTCATTTCCATGCAATTATCTCCGCGAAGTACCTGCTTCCTCCAACACAACTTGTACACCATTGGGGTCACATCAATTGTACGATTGATTATCGTCGGCCACTATAGGAACTGGTACAACTTCCTTCGACTGGTATGCGACTGTCTCAGTCCACTTGGAATTATCAACAACTTTCCAGCCTTTATTTTGCAAACAATCATCCAGTCTGCTTTGTCCTCTTCAATACTTGAGTATACCGTGAGATATACATGTACTGCTTGTTGGCAAGTATAAATGGATCATCCTTCTGGTACAACTTCTTGAAGTACTGTGACGTAAACCAGATCGATTTCCTTGACAATGTATGCCTCGACAATGGAAGCTTCAACATGTGCTTTGTTTTTCACCTTTTTCTTCAACTCACGTAGAAACCTTTCAAATGAGTACAGTCACCTGTATTGCACGGGTCCCCCAACGCGTGTTTCATTCGGAAAGTGAACAATGAGGTGTTCTATTGAGTCGAAAAAAACTTACGAAAATATCTTCTCAAGGTTGCCCAAAATGATGGCAACACTATTTTTCAACTCATGAAGCTTGTGAACATCCAGCATGGTCGAGCATATGCTTTGTAATAATAGACTGAGCTTAGCTAATACGTTCCATACGTGCTCGGAAAGCATTTTACGAAAAGCAACCGGGATCAATTTTTGCATGAATACGTGACAATTGTGGCTCTTCATGCCATGCATCTGTAATTCCATCATGTCAATGCAACATGCAAAGTTAGATGCGTATCCATCAGAAAACTTCAGGCCACGAATCCATTCACATACTCTCTTCTGCTCCTTCCCTAGTGTATATACCGCTTTAGGCATAACATTCGATCTACGTTCATCCAAGTCCAGCTCAGGACGATTAAATATGATCTTCAAATCCCTACGTATGTCAAGATTATCGTTCGTCTTTCCCTTGATATCCATTATTGTGTTGAATATATTTTCAAACACATTCTTCTCAGTGTGCATAACATCAAGGTTGTGTCGGATCAGAAGCATTGACCAGTTCGGGAGATCCCAAAAGATGATTTTCCTAGTTCACTTGTGATCGCTACCATAGCCATCAGGTAATGACAACGGAATTTCAATTGCAGGACTAATATTTGCAACCCGATTGAGGATCTGGTCTCCTGTTAGCCTCAGACGTTAAACCTTATTTTCGACACGATTCTTAGTGAAGACTTTTATTCCTTCGGTATAGATGGTGTGTAGGGAGAAACTATACGTGGCAGTCAAAGTAGCACGCTTTCCTACCGTACTGTAGATGGAACGCCTTTGTATTATCCATACAGATCGGACATCCTATAACCTCCGCGGTACTCCACCCAGACACCATTCCATAAGCGGGTAGGTCTTTCACAGTCCACATCAACGTCACCCGCATCATGAAAGCCCGATCCGTGGCATGGTCATACGTTCTAACTCCCACATGCCACAACTGTAACAACTTTTCGATCAATGGTTCCAAGTACACATCGATCAGACGCTTTGGATTAGAAGGGTCAGGGATTACCATCGTAAAAAATATGTGCTCGAAACTCATGCACATACTAGGGGGAAGATTGTACAGTGTAATGATAACTGACCAACATGAATAAGTACGATCGTACTGATCATGCGACACAAAATCATCTGTGCAAAGGCCCAGGCAAACATTACGCGACTCTTTCTGCAAAATCAAGATACATCCGGTCAAAATACTTCCACGCCTCGACATCGGATGGATGACACATTGACCCCTCCTCTATTTAATGTGTGGCATGCCACGTTATGTGCTTGGTAGTCGCCGTCAAGAATACAATCTCTGCAGGCGAGGAGTCAGCGGCAGGTACCTAAGGACAACATACGTGGACTTCTTCCGGTGTGGGTCTCACCCTCGAGCAAGCTTGTACCTAGCATCCCCACAGAATTTGCAGTACTCCAAATCTATGTCGTCCTTCGAGTACAACATGCAACCATTCTTACATGCTTAAATCTTCTCAATGAATACACCCAAATCCTTTACCAACTTCTTCGTGCTGTAGTAATCTCCCGACAGAGTGTGATCGGAGGGCAATATTCTATTAGACCATTGGGATATTTTATCATATAGTTGTTCAGAAATATGACCATCCGCCTTGATATCCACCAATTCAGCAACAACACCCAATTGAGATTGGGTGCAACCGTTCCACAAAAGTTGGTTTGCAGCATGCACTATATTAGAAAAACGGTCTGCCAACCCTGACTCATTATAATCGTACAGACCACCGCCGCCGTAAACGTATGAACTAGTACCGGCATCCACAAGGCAAGACCTCGTACCATCATCAGGGACACCTTCGTGAGAAGAAGTAAAATAACTCGGCCTGGTTGCATAAAAAACCATCCTCTGCGCCCAATTCATATGTTGTTCATCACCCCCACTGTGGATAATTACCCTCAATATAGCCAGCTGGGGTTGGTTCCTCCAACACTTGAGAGACACTAGGAGCCTCAAAATAATCCTGCACAATATCCTCGCCATGCGAAGTCCAATTATAATTGTCAGCTATAAACCCTCACATACACAAATGATAACTCACTTCGTCGGTGTTTCAAATTTTGTGATTTGCACTTTCGGCAAGGACAAATTTTGTCTCTATCTATATGTCTACGTTTACCCTTAGCCCATTCTATGAAAGTCTTAACCCCATCCTCAAATTCTGGTGTAAGACCTTCCCTCCTCGGAAGGTTCTTATTATACTTCCATCTTCTCAATTCTCGTAACATGATGATATTATATATATCTGCAAACATGTATGCAACATATAATTAAGCTAATTTCTAGCTAATTTGATCACGATTTATAAATTTAAAAATATTAATCACATGCATTATACTACTTAATTAGGTGAACACATGCATATCAACAATATATTAACTAACACACACATATATAATTAAAAATCGATCATAAAAGTTAATTGAATTAATCACTAAGTACGTAGCAAAATATAATTAATTACATTAATTAAATGCAATACAATACTAAATTAGTCGTACGTTGTTACCTGGTCGACCAACTCAAAAGATGATCACCACTAGCTAGTTGATTGACAGTCAAGAATTCGAGCGATATTATTAATTATTAAATATTAATCCAAAGTCACTCAAGTAAATATGCGAGAAAATTTGAGTATTGAGAGTATTTGCGGTTAGTAAGATTTTCTATAACATGAATTGTAATGAAATGAAAACATCTTGCACATATATATAAGATAATTTGTACCGGCTTTTGTAACAGCCTTTGTAACTCCTAATATAGCCGTTGAAAATTAGCTGTTATAATATAGCCATTATATTGTAACAACTATTGTAGCGGCCGATTTTTCGTAATGATATTTGGAACAGTCTTTGTAGCATCTTGTCTAACGACTTGGGTTTCAACCAAAAGGTTCGTTACAATGCCCAGGCTGCTACAAAAACCAGTGCGATATCGTAACCATCGAAATGTTGTAATAGTTTTACGCACAACACACGATTTGTAACGGCCCTACGCACGGTTTCTGGCCGTTACAAAATAAGAAAATAAATTTTTCTCATATGACGTCATCCCTCGCTAACTGTTACAAAACAGTTACAACGGCCATTACAATTATAACGGTTTCTGGCCATTACAAATTCCATCTTTTTAGTAATGCATGACAAGTATATTACACTTATCATATAATTTGTTCAAATTCGATCGAGTCGAATCAAAACTACAATTTCCCGACAATCATTTTACTTTTTTTTTTTTAACCACTTATCTTTCTCTCAACATGAAAAACCAACCATTCATAGAACGTTCCAGCCATTTCCTCCGCTCCGTTCTTTAAATATTATTTAAAAAAAAGAAATTATAAAATTAATATTATAATCAAAAGTTTATAAAACTAAGTAAAGGTTTGCTCATGGCTATTTCTTTAATAAGAAAAAATGGGCGGAACCTCCCACGTTGTGTTACGTGCGTGTGTTTCTAATGCTTATTTAATTTTTTTCTTAATCGTGTTAATTTTTTATTTATTTAATTAATAATTTCTTTTCTAATAATATTAAAGTAATTGAGCTCATTTTCCTCACTCTGGGATGCCCCTTGGTCAACACACGCTATTCCAATGAATTGAATTTTCTAATTCAAATATTATTGCCTTTTTAATTTTAATTTATTATGTACACACTACATATAAAATCTTTGTTCAAATTAAATAAATAATATAAATAACATATATATACATATAATTTTAATTATATATTTTTATATTTTATATAAAATTTTAAATCTATACCGTTTAATTAAATTAAATAAAATTTGAGCTACTCATTTTGATCAAATAAAATATAAATCATAGATTTGTTAAGTTAAATTTAAATCGTTCGATTTTAGTTTCACAAATTTGAGTTTTTTATTTGTATTACTTAAATATAGACCGTTAATTTATACAAAATATTATTCAATAATTGATAAATAAGGACATTATTATCATGTTACATATAAAATGAAAAAACCCGCACATTATTTCCACAAATTAACTCCAAGATGGATATTTTACTTATTTATTTTTTTTATAGGCGGATTTTTTTATTAATTTATTTATCACAGAACTTTTTTTTACAAAAAAATATTTTTGAGATATTTTGACAATACAATGTCAATTTGATTTTTTTTTGCCAAAATTAGATTTGGTCGAATCAAATCAATCACAGAACATATTACACTTGTCATGTTATTGTTCACTTTATTGAACTATACAAAAATCACATAACAAGTATATTGCACTAGCTATTTAATTAGTTTAGATTCGATCGAGTCAGATTCGGACATGATTTTCCATGCCAACTTTGTCAAGAGCAGAATCTTGTGTTTTTCGGAATCAAGAATCCAAATTTCACATTGTCGCTAAATCGGCTGTATCCCCATACCATCTTGTCTTTTAGTGAATGCCATACGAAAATTTTTGACTTGGATTGTTCAAATTTGAATAATTATACGACAATTTAAGGAGAGTTTTTTTGTAATTGAATTGATTTAATCGAATCAAATTCGAAATAAAATTTTCCATTAGTCAATTTCTAGGCCCCTTCCTCCATAAACACACCACTTGTATAAATCCTTCAAGTCGTTCCAGCTACCATACTCGAAAAAGGTCATGGCTACCATACTCGAAACATGCCGAGTTCCAGCTCCACCAGGCGCCGCCGATGATCTATCGGTGCCTCTTACTTTCTTGGACATCTTTTGGCTGCATTTCCATCCCATCCGTCGCCTTCTCTTCTACGATTACCCTTGTTCTAAGCCTCATTTCTTGGAGAACATCGCTCCAAAGCTCAAAGAATCGCTCTCCCTCATTCTCAGGCACTACCTCCCAGTTGCAGGCGATTTGATTTTCCCTCTGAACACTGAGAAAAAACCTGAAATCAGGTACGTGGCCGGGGACTCGGCAGTTTCGTTGACAATTGCCGAGTCTGGTAGTGATTTCCACGATCTTATTGGAAACCATGCGCGAGATGCTGATCAGTTCTATGAGTTTGTGCCCCAAATAGATCCTGTAACAGATGAATCCGAGTACCAAAGGCTCCCTGTTATGGCCCTCAAAGTGACTTTGTTTCCTGGTCATGGTATATGCATTGGGTTCGCCAATCTTCATTGTCTTGGCGACGCGAGTTCGCTTGTAGGCTTCATTCAAGCATGGGCTTCGATGAGCAAACTCGGGGGAGATGAGGAATTTCTGACCAAACAAGGTGATTCATCTTTGCCAATTTTCGACAGATCTGTCATTAAAGACCCACTTGGAATTGATACCATCTTCTGGAAAAAAAAGAGAGAGGTTCCTTTGAAATCATCGTCTTTTCCATTGCCCACCAACCGGGTCCGGGCGACATATGTTCTCGGCCGATATTATTAGAAGATTAATGTGTTTATTATAAATAAATATCTTAGATATTTTCTAGAGAATTGTAGAAAAAATCTTAGATATTTTTGAGCAACATTCTAGAGTGCTCAAAGCTTCTTGAGCAAGCTTCTAATTGTAGCCACAAATACAATTTCAAGAAGCTTCTATGAGCTACTATAAATAGGCATATAGAATGAGGATTTGTAGTAGTGAGAAAGAAAGCATTGCAACAAACTACAAACTATCATTTTCCAAGTTCTAGCTCTCTTGCTCTTCTTTTGTTGATTTAGCTAACTACTCTTATTCTAGCCTTGTTCTCCAAATCTCAAACCAATATTCCTTCAACCATCAATCCTTTTTCCAAAAACTAAAATACTAACAGTGGTATCAGAGCCACGTCCGACCGTATACTGGGCGTGTACTCTTATCTTAAATACTTTCGTATCAAAACTAATTCTATTGTCCAACCACCATGTCCTCATTAGCCAAACAAATTTCAGTCCCCATCTTCTCCGGCCAAAATTATGATTACTGGGCCATTAAAATGAAAACTTACTTTCAATCTCAAAAACTATGGGAGATAGTAGAAGAAGGGGTTACTCTGCCGGAGGATAGTTCCACTTCGTCGTCGGCCGAGAAAGGTAAATTGGAGAATAAGAAGGCAAAGGATTCAGAGGCTTTATACTACATCCAAACAGCAGTGACAGATCATATTTTTCCAAGAATTAGTGTTGCTACATCGGCAAAAGAAGCATGGAGCATTTTGCAAAATGAATATCAAGGCAGTGCAAAGGTACGTATCATTAAACTCCAAACTCTTAGAAGAGATTTTGAGAATATGAAAATGAAGGATTTTGAGACAATTGATGAATATTATACAAAAGTACATGAATTGGTGAATCAACTAAAAGCCTATGGGGAAGATATACCAGAAAAAAGGGTCGTAGAAAAATTACTTATAAGTGTCACTCAGAAGTATGACCCAATAGTAACAACTATTGAAGAAACAAAATATATCACCACACTAACTGTCACTGAGTTAGTTGGGTCACTTGAGGCATATGAAAAAAGGCGAAGTAGAAGCAGAAAATTCTCTTGAAAATACTTTTCAGTCTAAATTAAATATGAGATCTCAGAATTCTAATAGAAAAGAAGAAAATTTTAAAAGTACAATGGGAGACAAGAAGAAGCAGAACAAAGGAAAATACATACCATGTCGTATTTGTAAAAGAACAAACCATCTTGAGAAGGATTGTTATTTTCGGGGAAAACCACAATGTCGAAATTGCAAGAGATTTGGACATGTGGAAAAAGATTGTAGGCTCAAAGGAAATCATCAAGCTAACTGCATAGAAGAGAATAATAGCAGTGATCAACTATTCTACATATACAACTCAGTAGCCGAAACAGGGGAAGCTACATGGTATATTGATAGTGCAGCTAGCAATCATATGACATACAACAAAGGAGCTTTTCAGACACTGGACGAGTCATTCAAGACCAACGTCAAACTTGGGGATAACCACATCGTGAAAGTTGAAGGAAAAGGATCAATCGCTATCAACACAAAAAAAGGTACGTGCATCATTAATGATGTTATGTACATCCCTAACCTAAGAACAAATTTGTTCAGTGTTGGCCAAATGATGGAGAAAGGATATACTCTACACTTTGGAGGAGATTCATGCACCATCTATGACAACAAAGATAAAACTCTTAAAATTGCGGAAGTAAGAATGAAGGAGCATAGATGCTTTCCAATACATCTCCACTATATGGGCCACACAGCTATGAAAGCACAAGAGGACCAGTCATGGCTATGGCACAGGATGCTCGGTCACTTCAACTTCCAAGGCTTAAAAATACTACATCAAAAGAAAATGATGACAGACTTACCACAAATCCAAGCTGCCAAGGGAGCTTGCGAAGCCTGTCTACAAGGGAAACAACACAAGAAACCATTCCTTCAGGAACCTCCTGGAGAGCTAAAGCAGTATTGGAACTCATTCATACTGACGCCTGTGGTCCAATGAGGACACCATCACATGAGCAAAATAGATATTTCATCCTATTCATCGATGACTACTCCAGAATGACTTGGGTATACTTCATGCGAGAAAAATCCGAAGTCTTTAAGGTTTTCAAGAAGTTCAAAAATTTGGTGGAGAAACAAAGTGGTCGAAGCATAAAAGTTCTCAGAAGCGATCGAGGAAAAGAATATAACAACTCAGAATTTGACAAGTTATGTGAAGAAGAGGGTATCGAACATCAAACTACTGTCAGTTATAATCCTCGACAAAATGCAGTGTCAGAAAGAAAGAACAGAACAGTCATGGAGATGGCAAGATCGATGCTGCAGGAGAAACACTTGCCAAAAGCTTTTTGGGCAGAAGCAGTCTACACTGCAGTCTATCTACTCAACAGGTGTCCCACCAAGGCTGTTCAAAACATGACTCCAATAGAAGCGTGGAGCGGCAAGAAACCTTCAGCTAAGCATCTGAGAGTATTCGGCAGTATCTGCTATGTACATATTCCAACAGAGAAAAGCATAAGCTGGAGGAGAAGACAGAGAAAGGGATCTTCCTCAGCTACAGCACACAGTCAAAAGGCTACAGAATCTACAACCTAAAGACCAAGAAACTAATTATCAGCAGAGATGTTGAGTTCGACGAAGACGCCATGTGGAACTGGGATGAAGAAAAAGTAGAAAGACAAAGTGTAATGATTCCTAAAGAGACACCTCCGCAACAACAAGAAGAAGAAGGAACAAACCAAGCAGAAATGGAAATGAGGAGTCGACAAGCACCAGGATCACCCAGAAGGCCACCATCATCAGAAGAGATTGAGGAAGAAACCCCGCCAAGAAGGACAAAACTTCTCAGTGATATATACGAAACATGCAACTTCATCATGTTGGAACCAGAGAATTTTGAAACCGCTGTAAAACATAAAGTATGGGTCCAAGCAATGGAAGAAGAAATCAAGATGATTGAAAAGAACAACACATGGGAGCTCGCAGATAGGCCAAAAGATAAAGAAGTAATTGGAGTAAAATGGATCTACAAGATGAAGCTGAATGCAGATGGATCAATACAGAAGCACAAGGCTCGATTCGTAGCAAAAGGATATTCTCAACTACCAGGTATTGACTACACTGAAACTTTTGCTCCAGTAGCTCGTTTAGATACAATAAGAGCTCTTATTGCAATAGCAGCAAATAAGAAGTGGAAAATATATCAAATGGACGTAAAGTCTGCATTTCTAAACGGTTATATTGATGAAGAAATCTATGTGGAATAGCCTCAAGGATTTATAGCAAAAGGTTCTGAAGAAAAGGTTCTGAAGAAAAGGTCTTGAGGTTGAAGAAAGCACTTTATGGGCTCAAACAAGCGCCAAGAGCTTGGTACAGCAGAATAGATAAATACTTCATGGATCGAGGATTTCGGAGGAGCCTGAGCGAGCCTACTCTCTACATAAAGAGCCAAGGTAACGATACACTAATTATTTCCTTATATGTAGATGATCTCATATATACAGGAAACAATGAGAAGATGATTCAAGACTTCAAAGAAGACATGATGAAGACATTTGAGATAAGTGATCTTGGCCTAATGCATTTCTTCCTCGGAATTGAAATAAATCAAGAAAAAGAGGGAATATTTATATGTCAAAGGAAGTACACGGAGACTCTACTCAAGAAGTTCAAAATGGAAAGCTGCAAGACAGTAACTATTCCTTTGGTTACTGGCAAAAAGTACCAGAAAGAAGATGGATCACAAAAAGTCGATGGCTCAATGTACAGAAGTCTAATTGGAAGCCTACTATATCTAACTACCACAAGACCAGATATTATGTTCGCCACAAGTCTGCTATCAAGGTTTATGCAGAGTCCGAGCCAAGTACACTATGCAGCAGCAAAAAGAATTCTAAGATACTTACGAGGTACGAAAGATTTTGGAATATGGTATAAGTCCACAAATGATGCAAAGTTGGTTGGATACACAGATAGTGATTGGGCAGGATCAGTGGATGACATGAAAAACACATCAGGCTACATTTTTTCACTTGGGACAGGAATATTTTCATGGGCTTCCAAGAAACAAGCTACTGTGGCACAATCCTCAGCTGAAGCAGAATACATTGCAGCTGCTGCAACATCAAATCAAGCCATTTGGCTTAGAAGGATCTTAGAAGATATAGGAGAGAAACAAGAGGAGCCCACGACAATCTACTGCGATAACAAGTCAGCAATTGCCATAACTAAAAATCCGGTGCAGCATAGTAGAACTAAGCACATCGACATCAAGTATCACTCTCTGCGAGAAGCAACTACCAGAGGAGAGATTGAACTCAAGTACTGCAGCACTGAAGAGCAACTAGCGGATATATTTACTAAAGCACTACCACGAAACAAATTCGAAGAACTACGCATGAAGATTGGAGTCTGCCATAAACACATTAAGGGGGAGTATTAGAAGATTAATGTGTTTATTATAAATAAATATCTTAGATATTTTCTAGAGAATTGTAGAAAAAATCTTAGATATTTTTTAGCAACATTCTAGAGTGCTCAAAGCTTCTTGAGCAAGCTTCTAATTGTAGCCACAAATACAATTTCAAGAAGCTTCTATGAGCTACTATAAATAGGCATATAGAATGAGGATTTGTAGTAGTGAGAAAGAAAGCATTGCAACAAACTACAAACTATCATTTTCCAAGTTCTAGCTCTCTTGCTCTTCTTTTGTTGATTTAGCTAACTACTCTTATTCTAGCCTTGTTCTCCAAATCTCAAACCAATATTCCTTCAACCATCAATCCTTTTTCCAAAAACTAAAATACTAACAGATATAAAAAGGCTCAAGGATTTGGTCTTGGCGAAGAAACCAGGTCTACTTCAAGTCTCTCTTTCGTCGTTACGGTGTCTTATGTTTGGACTTGCTTTGTGAAATCGGGGGAGCAGGTTGATGATGATGTGCTGGAATCCTTCATTTTCGCGGCGGATATACGGGTAAGGATTGATCCACCAGTTCCTGCCAAATACTTCGGTAACTGCTTGGGTGGCGGGTTGGTGAATATCGAGCATAAACAGCTTGTGGGGGAAGAAGGGTTTGTGACTGCTGGAGAGGCTTTTGCTGACCAAATCATTAATAGGGTGAACAAGAAGGACGAAGTGTTGAAAGGTGCTGAATTGGCTATCAGAGGTTAAGAAACTGACTGCGACAAGGATGCATGCGGTGTCTGGATCCCCGAAATTCGACTTGTACAATGCGGATTTTGGATGGGGAAGGGCAAGAAAGATGGAAGTGGTGTCCATTGATGGAGAGAAGCATTCCATGTCTTTGTGCAAGTCAAGGGATTCAGAGGGAGGATTGGAGGTTGGTCTGTCTTTGCCCAAGCCAAGAATGGAAGCTTTCGCAGCTATCTTTGAAGACGGACTAAGGTTCTGATAGTGCATGTTATGTTGTTCCAAATTACTAGGAAAAATATAATTTACCCTCACGTCATAATACAAATGTGTAAATTATTTCGTTATAAAAAAATAATTAGCAATTTTATTCCTTGTACTTTTTAAAATTCAGTAATTTACACTCTGTATTTTTAGAATGAAGTAATTTATCTCGACATGGGAGTAAATTATTTTATTTTTAAAAATATAGAGGGATAACTTGTTATACATTTTTTAAATATAATAGTTTGTTGATTTACAATATCACATTACGATAAATTGCATTAAACCCTAAATTATTGTGGTCTGACAGAGACAAGACAATTGAACTCTATTTTACGTTTATCATGATCTGCTTGGTTTAGATTGTTGAGTGCATGTATACTTTCATTTAAATTAATAAAATAGAGAAGCTTTCTTATGACATTTTGTTTTGTTGCTTTGACGTATTGATATTTGAATGAATGTTGAACAGAAGTGAATATTATATAACAAGTTGATCACAAAAGAATTATTTCTTATTTATGTGTCTGAATTTATAAGTGGACCCAATTGAAGTCCATTTAAAGACCCAAAATCAATCATGAATAATAGTGAGTTGGTCTTGGGCTGTGCTTTTTCGTGCTGGTCCATATCGATTCTAAGCGTGCCCGACCACGATTAACACATTGATTGAAGAACCGTATTTTGGTACTCCATGGTAATCTGAATTCATAAAAATTAAAGCAAGCACCATCTTTCCATATTATTCTCATTATAGGCAACCAAATTGGATCCTTTTCTCTAGCCTAGTTTTGCTTTAAAATTGCACCATTTTGCCATATTATTCACAATCACATACACAAAGTACTAAGACTGATCCTGAACACATGTATGAAGTAAGTTTTAGGGATAATTACACTCCCTCTCATGAGATTTAGTGTAATTGCATCTAAATTTTATATGGTTTAAAAAAAATTACATGTAGCACTCTTGAGGTTTGCTTGCGTCTAACAAATAAGTTCATGCGTTAGTCAAAATTCACCAAATTTATTGATATTAACCAAAAATTCAAAAATAAATATGTATTTTTTCCTAATTAACTTATTACTAATTTATTGGAGGTCAGATAAGTCTTTTTATGACCAAATTGCCTTTATATATTTTCACGCGTTATTGTATGTAAAGATATATATTTTCACTGTTATAAAAGTAGTTTAGACGAAAAACAAGATTTATTTAACCTACAATAAGTTAGTAATTATTCTTAAGTTTTACTAACCTTTTCGGAACTTAGATAACTTACACATCAACACCAAGATTATATGAGTAAATATTCATCTGTACATCCATAATTTTATGAATATAATCCTTTAGCATTTAAATTATATCTCGATGTAAGTATGTAATAAGAAAGTATAAAGCTACAACCCATCAAAAAAAAAATAAAAAAATCATGTAACACCAAATTTTCTAACTAATTCTAGGTTACTTTGTTGATTAACATCACATTCTACTCTCTCATAAACAAAATAATTTCTATGCCTATTTAAGAGTTCCAATAATTTACCATGCAAATTAATTGTACATTTGATGCATGACAAAATAGTCGTAAGATAGGTAAAAAGGAAAAAATATGGTAGAAATAGATCATGCCTTGATTCAGCAGTGGGATATCATATTTTTCTCGAGTTAAATTCATTTCAACCCCATGTAATATGAAAATATATCAAAACACCTACTATGAAAATTTTAATATAAAAATCAGCCATATGTTATGAATAATGAATCACATTGTCCCCTAGTCAACTTGAGCCTATTATTTTAGGAACAATGACTAAATACACCTTTTGGTCAACCTGGTCAATTTGGTCAATCAAAGCCTATTAAAATATACTTATAATTTATAAAATTAAAATTTCATATAAAAAAAAATATTTTTTATCAGTTAAATATGCTCAATATTGATTTTAGTCCAATAATTATGTTTATTTTTTGTAAGTCCATTAAGTTTCAAAATAAATAAAATTGAATTTTTCGCTAGCCGATTTTGACTTTTAATCGAAAAAATGACATGGTATGTCAATTGAATATTTTGGGGAGTTTCAGTCCTATGTCGCTTTAGAAAATGAGTTAGATGATATGTTGGATGTAATTATATTAAATGAATTATTAAAATTTATAAAAATAAAATTATTATTTTAAGAAATAATAATCAAACCCCCACCCCACCCGCCCTCCGCCAACACCCCCTTGCTGCCCCCAGCCAAGGGGGTGACGGCGGGCAACAACAATACCGTCGCCCCCCGTCTAGGCGACGCCGTCGCCCAGGGTTGAGGGGCTACGCCCTCCTCTGTAGCAGCAACGGCGGCTGTTTTTTTTTATATTTAAATTAAATTTTAGTTATATTTTTAAAAAAATATTATATTAAAAATATTAATATAATTATATTTTACCCATAAAATAATATTGTATTATAAATAAAATATTTATATATTATTTTCAAATTTCTAATTATATATTACATAATATATATAATTGGATGCAATATTAAAATAGAAGAAAGAAGAGCAAAATCTTCAAAAATATAATTTTCATACCCCTACTTACCGTCAATGCGCGTGTGTCACAACCTCTAGCCTAAGGGGATTTTCTGAATTTTTTTTTCATATTACAAGGTGTGTAATTGGTATTTAATTTTTCATAGAAATTTTTTTAAACATTTCCAATATCACATAAATGTTCTTGGAATTTTTTCTATCTTTCTGCGATCAAAATATACAAGTTTTAAGGTGCACTTTCATCAACTTCTCTAATTCGTATCTCCACCAATTATCTTCACAATTCTAGAAACTGCATTATCAGTCGCGAGCTGAGAAAAGAAGAGGGAAATGGGAAAAAAATGTAATTTTTGTCCAATTTTTTAAGAATGATGGCACTTTTTGTCCAGGGCTATTCTAAAATAGTGACTATAGATAATAATTTTTAAAAGTACCAATTTTAGTCCAATTTACCCTAATTATGTCGAAATTCATCACGTGCTTCTTGAGTGACCTATTTATATTAAGGATTTTTCACTATTCCAATGAATTTTGCCTACATGGACTAAAATAATTTGATTTCTCTAATGGTGACATGTTAAAATAAAATATATCACCATGCCTGCCAAATCATCGACTTTGCTTTAATTTCATTTTATTCCTACTACCACCACCAGCCACCACCTCACTGGCTACTGCCTCCATCGTTGGTCATGCCTGAAAAAATTTTCGGTGACTTTCTGGCCAAGCGCACCATCCTCCGCCTCATCATCCGCAAGCGACCTCCACCGCACTTGTCCTCATCATATGAAAGAGACACCCTTAATTGCAGCCAACAAGTTTCAGCCTTACCTTATACCCCACTTCCTTCTCGCCGTTGATTTGCCGAAGTCTGAATGTTTTTTGTAACACCACCATCATCCCCAACTCACAGCGACCATTTTGAGTCTATGCCCATACATTTTGGTTACTAGATTATTATTTCCCAGTTCATATCCTCATTCGCAACCTAACCCTAGATCCCCTTTCTTCTCGCTGTCAGTTTGTTGCTGGGTAAATGCCATTTTCTATAACACCACCACCAAAATACTCCTCAGCTCACGGAAATTATTTTGAGCCTATACCCATCCATTTTGGTTACCAGATTGCTCTTTCCAATTCATCTCCCCATTCGCGACTTCATGCTATTATCTTGTCTCTCTCTTTGCCAATCACTGCCGTCAGCCTTACCCATTCCGGCAGACCACCACCACCATTTCATCTCCAGACGGCGAGCATTTCCACTCGATTTACTTTTGTCTCTGGCCACTCATCTCCCATAATCAATGCCTTCGTCTTCCAACCCTACCCCTAGCTCGCAAACTATCTTTCTCAATTCTGGCTAGCAAGGGGAGTTGGTGGGGGCGACATGGTTTTTTTTAAACATGTCACCCTTGCCACGTAAGCACAAGCTAAAAAATTTCAACCACATATGTCAAGTCAATAGAATTTGGAGAAATCCCCAAATTAAGGGGGTCACGTGCGGATTATGTGCGTGATTCCTGCTAAACTAGGGCTTGTTGTATTGAAATTGCCATTTTCTTGAAATTATTGTCACGATTTGCTATTTTGAAATGACCTTGGACCAAAATGTCCACCACCGCTATAAAATAGGACCAAAATTACATTTTTCCTTATAGATAAGAGTCGATAGTTTTCATGATTCTTTAACTTCATTGTTAAATTTTTTATGTTTTAAATTTAACTTATGAACTTTTAGTGTTTCATATTGTACAGTGAAAGAAAAAACTTTTTGGTTTATTAGATTTTATTAGACATATGTAGATTCAATTTTTTTTTACTGAACGATTAATATTATATTTAATTATAAACTTTAATGTACAAAATTAGTTTGTTCATACGGAGGTGTTCCTAATTCAATTCAAGTAAATTTTGATTATTTCTTTAACTTGAAGTGTATTAATGTAATTTGTAAATGTTATATCAAAAGAAGTTAGATTATTAATTAAATATACTATATAAACCTACTTGAAAAAAATCCAATGCAAGTATATTTAATTATTCATTACAAATTAATAAAGTTATATTTGAGTACCAATTTTCTTTAGATGAAATCGAATATAAGCACCATTGTTGAACCAATGTAAGGAATTTTAAAGATCTTACAAAAAGAAAATCTCAAAAAGATATGAACAAGAGCAAAGAATAATTAAGAATAATGAAGAGAAAACTTACTCAATGTATATTTTTTACTTTGAATATACAGTAACTTTCGAGAAAGGAATGTTCAGAGATATATGTATAAGATAACAAAGATATCATTTTTTTTGTATGCTAAGAATATTACAAAAACTTGTTGAAATACTTGACAATGATGAAGAGTGTTCGAAAGATACCTGAAGGTGAATTTTGTCATGCTTCTTCCAGTTTTGCCCATTAAGACTTTTGATGAATTTGTGCGGACTTGATGACTTTTGAAATGATTGCTTTCTTTAAACTTATTGGTGTCTGTCAATCTTATTGGTAATAATTCATAATAATAGAGAAGTGCAACCGATAGTGGTTGTCATTACTTCATAGTGGATGTCAGAATGGAAATGGTGAATCTGATACTAGTTGTCATTTTTACCTAGTGTGAGTCATGTGACTTTTAATTCTTTTTTTTTTTTTTTATTTAAAGTCTGGAATTGTTGTTTACTTAAAAATTGAGGATACAGTAGTAAATATTATGACCTTTTTATTCGATAAATTTTACAATAGTAAAAAAATTACGGGATTGGCTGGAAGATTTTAAAATAGTCATCTTCATTTTCATCTGGAAGGTTGACTGGAGATGGGGAGTCTTCATTGTTGCTTTGAAGTTCTTGGAGAATTTCTTCATTTCTTCCTTGACAGTAAGTTTCGCCAATTTTACAGCGAAATAATTTTTTTCAAGTAAAAGCTACTCCCATTACGAATCAATTTCTTTTTCTAGAATTGGAGGTCTTGCAAACTGTGGAATTTTGTCAGATCTATTGAAGAACTATTGCTTGTTCAAAATTGAGAGTATTTATCTCATCACATCATTTCACACAATATTTTTTCTGAGGGAGAAAATTTGAGTATTTTCATCAAGCTGTTGGGACTTGAACTAAGGTTCAATTTTGAGCATCCAGATAAAGTTGAATTGAATATAGAACTCGAGGATATAGGGAAGGTATTGTCATAGAAAAGAATTGACTTGTAATTTTCTTGCACTAATTTTGGAAGAATTTGTTGTTCACAGCTGAAATAGTTCCACCATCTAATGAATCGGGTTGGGAGCTTTTGGTTGGTTGAAATTTTAGTACCAAATAGAAAGTAAAAGAACATGATATTCTTTTCATTTGGTTTAAGTAGGAAATACTAGAAAGCTTAGTATAATCCAAATATGAGACTAAAGGGATAGTTTTTATTGGGAATATTTTTTAATTCATATGGGTGACTTCCTTAATCAAACAAGGAAAGGAAGGAATTTATGAAAATCCGTACTAGCCTATTTGTGAGTTGGTTGGGGCTCCTTTTCGTGGTATATTTTGTATATAAATTGACTTTGTTGTCAAGAGAATGTGTTACTATAATTGTTGAACTTTGTGGATCTTCATATATCCTTTTCATAACTTTCTGGCAGAGCTTGAGAATTACGAATAAAATTTGGCAACCACTTGAACTTTTTTTAAATAATTTTGTCACTTTCACAACCCAATTTCAATTTAAAATGAAGCATTTTAATATAAGATCATCACTATATAAAATCTTATGCTTAGCATTAGAATTTATAATGGAGAATATCATAATTAAATTCACTATTAATTACTTAGCAAAGAAACACAATATTTCGTGCATTATTCCAATCCATTTTTCCAGAAGTTGGGTCCATCATATTATGTTTAGAAAAATTTGTGCTTTGAATTTCAGAGTATTAACTACATCCAGCAAAATTGAATAGCAAGGAAAGCTTTCATTATGGCAATTTTTGAATTTATTTTCCTTTCGTTTTAGATATTTTGCTTGGTCATGATATTTGTACTTTTGATGCACGTGTATCATGATTTATTTTGTCATTATCTTTTCTTTCAAGGAGAAAGTTAATTGTATGATTCAGTATAAAGTAATTCCGATACTCAGAGTCAGCAACTTATTGCTCTACTTGCGGTAATTTGCCTTCCTTACCTTGTACTAAATCCCCTCCATATTTTTCTTATTCCACATAAATTTCTCCGTCCATTACATCCACTTCTCTGCATCCATTCTTTCCATTCGTTCTCTCTATTGAACTCTTTTCTACCATCTGATTGTGTTTTATCTTATTTTACCTTTCTTTTTAACTCTCATTTCTCAACCTTTTCAAATCTACTCACTTATCATATCAATTTTTCATAAAAACCTGAGAATTTATTGCATAAATCCAACCTTAATCCTTAATCTGTGGTGAATTCAAGGAAGCGCCTTTGTGGTTCTTTGTCGTCAACCTTTAGGTTTCGAGAAATTATTTACTCTCTTTGTCTAGTTGCTGTAATTTATTTCATCTTGATTTAATTCATTCATTCTTAGATGCACACTCCACTCGTGCATTGTGTTCATAGAGAAAAATTTGCACAAAAAGGCTAAGGAAAAAATACTCTAGCATATCTATTTTTTTATTTCCCTTGAAGAAAAAAAATCGATAAATAGATGTTTTCGCAATATCTAAGAAATTTCGAAGAAATTTATTCCTCTTTTATAGTCATAGTGTATATATGATTTGTTGGTGTTAGAAACTCTTAAAAATAGGTCATATATGTGTATCATCCTTGTGTAAAACCTATGCCTTCAAAAAATTTACATATGATTAGATTTACAAATTTTAGTATAATGAACAGCATAATTTTATTGATTATGTGTCACAATTCACCTTAAGATATGGGGTAAATAATAACATTGAATGTTGTATTAAAAAATTTGAGAGGATAAGGAAAAATATAGAAAAAAAAATTGGAAAAAGTATTGGAACAAAATGTATATGAACATAAAAATTGTGATGAGAACTTTTTGAGATATTTTTATGAAATTAATAAAAGGATTGTTAAAGCCCCTTTTTAAAATTTATAGATGGAAGGGGATTGTTATTATTTTTCATCAAATTTCTGCTGCACCATCAACTGTAGAAATGTACATCAATGCTCTTCTTTTATAATATCTTATTATCAACGCTGTTTAATAATTGAAAACATAAGTTATTGTGCTACAAGAAAAAAGGCAAAAGAAAAGATGTTTCCCGATATGAACTTAACTGCATCTGGAGGTGATGAATCACAAAGGACAGGAGATGATGGAATTAACAACAAATCTAGTTGAAAATGTAGATAACAGCACAATCAACAATCATGAGTTGAAAAGGAAGCGCTACCATCGCCACTCTCCACAACAAATTCAAGAAATGGAAGCGTAATTTTCTAATAAATTGAAAGTTTCATGAAAACGTAAATTTTAACATATATACATATCTTGTTTAAAACTTTGCTGAAGTTTTCTTATTGATAGAAATAAATATAACTTCTTTCTTCAATATTTTATTCTTCATTATTTTACTTATTTTTATAGTCACATTTTAAGCAATGCAATATTATATCCATCTTTATGCATACTATATTCCTCTTCTCTGTTTATTTATAATTCCTCTTTTTAATCTTTTGACCAAGTTGGGTATGTTGTAATAATTTAAAATTTTTGGTCAATACTATTCGCATGATTTAATTGTTGAAGTTATTTTTTGTTTTATAATATTGACTTAATTTCTATTGTTGTAGGTTTATCAAGTAGTGTCCACATCCGAATAACAACCAAAGAAAATAACTCAGCAACAAACTGGGTTGGAACCATTGCAAGTCAAAATTTGGTTCCAAAATAAGCGAACTCAATTGAAGGTAATTGAGGAAGGCATTTGCATTTATATTAAACATGTTTTCCATACAATAAATAATTTCTTGAAAATAGAAAGAACTATGACAACTTTTCGGAGTCTTCTGAAGAATACTAAAAGGATACTAAGTAACCGCTAATGATTTTCGATCTTCTAATGTGTTAAATATTTAAAATAATCTTTTTATTTTATTTATTTACATACATGGGATGAGCACAACAAGAACTCAAATTTTTGAATTGAGAATGATGAGCTTCAAGCTAAAAATATGATGTACAAATAGGCCCTTACCAATGCATGTTGTCGTGCCATCGTTGCTAGAATTTCTTCTAATGAACATCACTTAAGAGTTGAGAATGCTCGATTGAGGAAACAAGTAATAGATGAAAACATTATTTGGTTTCGTTGCAAAAAATATATTTTTACCAATCCTACCTTCAATTTTATATATTAAGTAGGGAGTATCATGTGCAATGTAAGTGCAGAAATATTTATTTTCAGATAAATATATCACTTTTAATTAGCTATAGAAATATTAAATTAATAATTTTATTTATGTTTCTATCATTGAAACTTTAGTATGTACATATATATTTTCAAACTGATTATGGGGAAACTATTTTCTTATGGCTATTTGCTAATTTTAAATTTTATTTTGTTATATTATCTCTGTGTAATATTTTTGTTTTATAAATATTTTATTTATCTAGATTGATGACCTTGCTGTAATTATGGCGGAACTCGTTGGCAAACCATTGGTGGATGATGCTACTATTCCCTCTTCTACCGCTTCTCCGACAACTGATGTAGAGGTTGTTCGAAGAATTAAGGGAAAGCAGAAGATTGAGGAGTAAATTTGTGGAGCTACAAATTCAAGAAAGTAGATTGGTACAATGTACTCATGTTTTATACAAGAATTTTGTTAAAGAATTTTAATTGCATGATCTCCTAACATACTCTTTTCGGTTATTATTTTTTCATGTTTAGAATTTATTGTGTTTTCCTCATTAAATTGTTAAATCTTGATCGGTAATAAAATAAATTATATCATTTAGGGTGACTAGCATTTCATGAATCATCAAATTATACAAATTTTTACTTTCACTTCCCCAAACTTGCATTGAGATAATTTTTTAATTTTAAAGGATGATTATCAAGAAAAGATATATGTTGCTTACGTTAATGTTTACTCAATTTTGTTGTTGTCGATGTGTAAGTCTCCAAAGTTAAGAACAAGGTTGATTATATCTACCTCATTTTGACAAGTGCGAGTACTTTCAATTCTTTACACTGATCAATGATGAACTAGAAAATAAATATGCCTTATAAAGAGCACGTGTTGTGTTTGGTTTGTATAACGTGTGTATGTCATGTGAATTTCAATGGGAAACGATTCTTTATTTGGAACTGATATCTTCCCCTAATATAGCATGTTCCAATTATATAATCACTTTTTCGTGGAATTTTTTAGCAAAAAATTATCTAAGATGGCAATGCAAAACTCGTGTAGTTTGGAAGACTAATTTAGATGAAAAAGTGTAAGAAACACCATAATTCAGATGACAGTGGCATGCTTTTTCAATTTGTTACTCTATTTGCAATTTTTTTTAGTTTAATTTTGTTTTTGTTATATTTTCTTTGTCTATATTCTATTTTTTTTTACTACTTAAATCTTGAATGTATTTGAATTTTACTTTATTGATATTAAAGGATTTTATACTAGTTATATATTCACTATTGTTCATAAAAGAGTAATATAATTGGACCACACTATCAATATTTTATTACAAGGTCTTTAAAGTATGCTAATTACTTTTTAATATCGACATTTAAGTATTGCCAACATATTGTTAACATGCTTCATTAACTTCTAAATTTAAATTATAATTGCTATAAATTTTATTTTTCAAATTTATATTGCAGTTTTTATTTTTATTTTTAGTTTGACTTCTTAATCTAGTTATTCATATACATCTAATTGGTATAATCTATTTTCTTTTCAATAATATATTATGTTACAACTTAATTTTATGTCGTATTTATTGTTGTAATACTTTTATGCAAATAATATAATAAGTAAAGGATGAAAAGTAATAATGCGCATTTAAGATAATATAATATTAAAATAATCAAATAGGAAGAGATCACTAAATTCATAAGCAATGATAGTTTTATAAAATTAGTACTTTTATTTGCATACGTCAATTTTTATCCTTAGTCAACATTTAGTGATGAAGAGTGTTCGAAAGATACGTGAAGGTGAGTTTTGTCCTATTTCTTCCAGTTTTGCCTATTTAAGACCTTTGATGAATTTGTGGGGACTTGTTGTTTTTGAGTATATGATTGCTTTCTTGAAATTTGTTGGTGCCTGTCAATCTTATTGGTAATAATTCATAATAATGGAGAAGTCCAACTGATAGTGGTTGTCATTACTTCAAAGTGGATATCAGAATGAAAATGGTGAAGCTAATAATGGTTGTCATTTTTTCCTAGTGTGAGTCATGCGCCTTTTAATTCTTTTTTATTTAAAGTTGGGATTGGCTGTTTACATAAAAATTGAGGATACATTAGTAGACATTACGACCTTAGCAATGAATTTTACAATAGTAGAAAGTTTATGAAATTGGCTGAATATTCCAAAACAGCATCTTCATTTTCATCTGCAAGGTTGATCGGAGATGGGTAGTCTTCGTTGTTGCTTTAAAGTTCTTGGTAAATTTGAGAAATAAAAATAAAAATTGGCAATCACTTGAACTTTTTTTTAAATAATTTTGTCACTTTCAGAATCCGATTTCAATTTAAAATGAAGCAATTTAATATAAGATCATCTCTATATAAAATGTTATGCATAGCATTATAATTTATAATGGAGAATATCATAATTAAATTCATCACTAAATATTTACCAAAGAAATACAATATTTCGTGCATTTTCCAACCCATTTTTCCAGAAGTTGGGTCCGCATCATATTATGTTTAGAAAAAGTTGTGCTCTGAATTTCAGAGTACTAACTACATCCAGAAAAATCTAATAGCGAGGAAAGCTTTCATTATGGCAATTTGAATTTATTTCTTTTCATTTTAGACATTCTGCCTTGTCATGATTTTTGTACTTTTGATGCACGTGTATCGTGATTTATTTTGTCATTGTTCTTTCTTTCACGGAGCAAGTTAATAGTATAATTCACAATAAAGTAATTCCGATACTCAGACTCAACAACTTACTACTCTACTCTAGGTAGTTCGGCTTCCTTATTTTGTACTAAATCCGCTCCATTTTTCTCCTTCCGCTTCAATTTCTCCATCCGTTACATCCACTTCTCTGCATCCATTCTCTCCATTCGTTCTCTCTGTTGGACTCTTTTTTACTATCTTATAGTGTTTTATCTTGTTTTACCTTTCTTTTTCACTCTCATCTCTCTACCTTTTCAAATCTACTCACTCATCATATCCATTTTTCATAAAACCTAAGAATTTAGTCAATAAATCCGATCTTAATCCTTAATTTGTGGTGAATTCAAGGAAGCGCCTTTGTGGTTCTCTGCCATCGACCTTTAGGTTACGGGATATTATTTCCTCTCTTTTTAAGTAAGTTTGTCTAGTTGCTATAATTTATTTCATCTTGATTTAATTAATTTATTCATAGATGCAAACTCCACTCGTGCGTTGTCTTCACAGAAAAAAACTTGCACAAAAATGTTAACCAAAAAAGTCTCTAGCATATCTATTTTTTATTACCCTTGAAAGAAGAAAAACAGATAAAGATATATTTTTCCAATATCAAAGGATTTTCAAAGAAACTTATTCGACTTTTTTATCCCAATGTATATATGATTTGTTGGTTTTGTAAATTCTTAAGATTAGGTCATATATGTGTATCATCCTTGCATAAAATCTATGCCTTCACAAAATTCACACATGACTAGATTTATAAATTTTAGTATAATGAACAAAATAATTTTATTGATTCTGTGTTGTACAATTCATCTTAAGATATGGGGTAAATAGTAACGTTGAATGTTGTAACAAAAAAAATTGAGAGGATAAGGGAAAAAATAGAAAAAAAATTTGGAAAAAGTCTTGAGAACAAAATTTATATGAACATAAAAATTGTAATGTGAACTTTTTCAGTTATTTTTATAAAATTAACACATGGATTGTTAAAGCCCTCTTTTAAAATTTATAGATGGTACGGGATTGTTATTATTTTTCATCAATTCTTTTGTTGCACCATCCGCTGTAGAAATGCACACCAAAGCTCTTCTTTAATAATTTCTTATTATCACGTCATTAAATCATTAAAATATAATTTATTGTGCTACAGGAAATTGGGCGAAAGAAAACATGCTTCCCAACATGAACTTAAGAGCATTTGGAGGTGATGAATCACAGAGGATAGGAGATGACGAAATTAACAATAAATCTAGTTGTAAATATGTAGGTAACAGTGCCATCAACAATCGTGAGTTGAAGGGGAAGCGCTACAATCGCCACACTCCACGACAAATTCAAGAAATAGAAGCGTAATTTTCTAATAAATTGAAAGTTTCATTAAAGAATGAATTTTAACATAGATATATATTTGCTCAAAACTTTGATGAAGTTTTCTTATCGATAGAAATAAACATAACTTCTTTCTTTAATATTTTTCCCCTCGTTGTTTTACTTGTTTTTCATAGTCATCGTTTAAGAATTTTAATATTATATCCATCTTTATGGGTACTTTATTCCTCTTCTCTATTTATTCATAAATTCTCTTTTGTAATCTTTTCAGCAAGTTGGGTATGTTGTAATAATTTAAAATTTTTGGCCAATACTATTCTCATGATTTACATGTTAAAGTTATTTTTTATTTTAAATGTTGACTTAATTCTTCATTGTTGTAGGTTGTTCAAGCGGTGTGCACATCCGAATAACAACCAAAGAAAAGAACTCGGCGAAAAACTGGGGCTTGAACCATTGCTAGTCAAATTTTGGTTCCAAAACAAGCAAACTCAATTGAAGGTAATTAAGGTAGGCATTTGCATTAATATTGAACAAATTTTCCATACAATAAATAATTTCTCAAAAATAGAAAGAATTATGACAACATCTCGAAGTCTTTTGAAGAATACTAATAGGGTACTAACCACTCGGCTAATGATTTTCGATCTTCTAATGTGATAAATATTTGAAATAATCTTTGCATTTATTTGTTTATTTACAGACATGGGGTGAGCACCACAAGAACTCAAATTTTCGTACTGAGAATGATGAACTTCGAGCTGAAAATATGATGTACAAAGAGGCCCTTACCAATGCATGTTGTCGTGCATGTGGTCATGCTGTTGTTGCTATAATTTCTTCTAATGAGCATCACTTAAGAGTTGAGAATGTTCGATTGAGGAAACAGGCAAACAGATGAAGACATTATTTAGTTTCGTTGCAAAAAATATCTCTTTACCAATCTTACCATCGATTTTATATATTAAGTAGGAAGTATCATGTGCAATATAAGTGCCGAAACATATATTTTGAGATAAATATATCACTTTTAATTAGCTATAGAAATATTAAATTCATAATTTTATTAATGATTCTATCATTAAAACTTTAGTATGTACATATATATCTTTAAACTAATAATACTAGTTTTAATTATGGGGAAACTATTTTCTTATGGCTATTTGCTATTTTTAAATTTTATTTTATTTTTGTTATATTATCTCTGTGTATGTTATAATTTTTGTTTTATAAATATATTATTTATCTAGATTGATGACCTTGCTGCAATTATGGCGGAACTCGTTGGCAAGCCGTTGGTGGATGATACTACTATTCCCTCTTCTACCGCTTCTCCAACAACTGCTATAGGGGTTGTTCGAAGAATTAAGGGAAATCATAAGATTGTGGAGTAAATTTGTGGAGCTACAAAGTCAAGAAAGTAGATTGGTACAATGCACTCATGTATTTTATACAAGAATTTTGTTAAAGAATTTTGATAGCATGATCGAAGCATGTGCTATTCCTAACATACTCTTTTCGGTTATTATTTATTCATGTTTAGAATTTATTATTTTTTCCTCATTAAATTGTTAAATCTTGATCAGTAATAAAATAAATTATATCATTCAGGGTGACTAGCATTTCATAAATCATGAAATTATACAAATTTTTACTTTTACTTCCCCAAACTTGCATTGAGATAATATTTTAATTTTAAAGGATGAATATCAAGAAAATATATATATTGCTTATGTTAATGTTTACTTCAATTTTATGTTTGTTGATGTGTAAGTCTCCTAAGTCAAGAAAAAGGTTGATTATATTTACCTCATTTTGACAAGTGCGAGTACTTTTAATTATTTACATTGATCAATGATGAAATAGAAAATAAGATATGCCTTATAGGAGCATGTGTTGTGTTTGGTTTGTATAACGTGTGCATGTTATGAAAATTTCATTGGGAAATGATTTTTTATTTGAAACTGACATCTTGCGCCCCTAATATATCATGTGCCAATCATCTAACCACTTTTTCTTGGAATCTTTTAGCAAAAAATTATCTAAGATGGCAGTGCAAAACTCGTGTAGTTTGGAAAACTAATTTAGATGAAAAGGGGTATGGAACACCATAATTCAGATGGCAAAGTTTTTTTCGCTTGCCTTTTCAATTGTTACTTTTTTTGCAATTTTTTTTAGTTTAGTTTTATTTTGTTATATTATCTTTGTCTATATTCGACTTTTCCTGTTACTACTTAAATCTTGAATGTCTTTGAATTTCACTTTATTGATATTGAAGGATTTTATAATACTTATTTATTCACTATTGTTCATAAAAGAGTAATATAATTGGACCACACTATCAGTATTTTATTACTAGGTCCTTAAAGTATGCTAATCATATTTTAATATTGACATTTATGTATTGCCAATATTTCGTTAACATGCTTCGTTAACTTCTAAATTTAAATTATTATCGCATAAAATTTTTATTTTTCAAATTTGTATTGCAGTTTTTCTTTTTTATTTTTAGTTTTATATTATGATCTAGTTATTCATATACATCTAATTGGTTAAATTTATTTTCTATTCAATAATATATTATGTTACAACTTAATTTTTATGTCGTATTTATTGTTGTCATACTTTTATGCAACTAATATAATTAGTAAAGGTTGAAAAGTAATAATGCGCATTTAAGATTGTATAATATTAAAATAATCAAATAGGAAGAGATTACTAAATTCATAAGCAATGATAGTTTTATAAAATTAGTATTTTTATTTGCATAAATCAATTTTTATCCTTAGTCCACATTTAGTGATGAAGAGTGTTCAAAAGATACATTAATGTGAGTTTTGTCCTATTTCTTCCAGTTTCGCCTATTTAAGACCTTTGATGAATTTGTCCGGACTTGTTGGTTTTTGAGTATATGATTGCCTTTTGAACTTGTTGGTGCATGTTAATCTTATTTGTAATAATTCATACTAATGGAAAAGTGCAACTGATAGTGGTTGTCATTACTTCAAAATGGATATCAGAATGGAAATGGTGAAGCTGATAATGGTTGTCATTTTTTCCTAGTGTGAGTCATGCGAATTTTAATTCTTTTTTATTTAAAGTCGGGATTGGTTGTTTACTTAAAAATTGAGTATACGTTAGTAAACATTACGACATTAGTATTCGATAAATTTTACAATAGTAGAAAGTTTATGGAATTGGCTGAATATTCCAAAACAACGTCTTCATTTTCATCTACAAGGTTGACCGGAGATGGGTAGTCTTCTTTGTTGTTTTAAAGTTCTTGGAGAATTTTTTCATAGTACGTTTGGCCAATTTTACACCTGATTATTCTTTTTCAAGTAAAAACTACTCTCATTACGAATCAATTTTGTTTTTCGAGAACTGTGGGGGTCTTGCAAAAATGTGGAATTTATTCGGAACTATTCAAGGACTACTGATTGTTCAAAATTGAAATTATTTATCTTATACTGTCATTTCACACAATATTTTCTCTGAGGGAGAAAATTTAGGCATTTTCATCAAGTTGTTGGGATATGAATTAAGGTTCAACTTTGAGCATCCAGAAAAAGTTGAATTGAATATAGAACTTGAGGAGATAAGGAAGGTGTTGTCCTAGAAAAAATTGACTTGTAATTTCTTGCACTAATTTTGCAAGAATTTGTGGTTCAAGGCTGAACTAGTACCACCATTTGATGAATCGGGTTGGGAATTTTTGGTTGGTGAAATTTTTATACCATATAGAAAGTTAAAGAACATGATATTCTTTTCGTTCTGTTTAAGTAGGAAACACTAGAAAGCTTTATTATAATCCAAATATGAGACTAAGAGATAGTTTTCATTGGGAATATTTTTTAATTCATATGGGTTACTTAATCAAACATGGAAATGATGGAACTTATGAAAATTTTATGTTAGCCTATTTGTGAATTGGTTGGGCCTCCTTTTGGTGGCTTATTTTGTATATAAATTGACTTTGTTGACAAGCGAATGTGTTACTATAAATGTTGAACTTTGTGGATCTTCATATATCCTTTTCGCAACTTTTTGGTAAATTTTGAGAAATGTAAATAAAATTTTTCATTCACTTGAACTTTTTTTTTAAATAATTTTGTCACTTTCACAACCCGATTTCAATTTAAAATAAAATATTTTATAAATAAGATCATCTCTATATAGAATCTTATGCGTAGCATTTGAATTTATAATGGAAAATATCATAATTAAATTCATCACTAAATATTTACCAAAGAAATACAATATTTCGTGCATTTTCCAACCCATTTTTCCAGAAGTTGGGTCCATCATATTATGTTTAGAAAAAGTTGTGCTTTGAATTTCAGAATATTAACTACATCCAGAAAAATCTAATAGCGAGGAAAGCTTTCATTATGGCAATTTGAATTTATTTTCTTTTCATTTTAGACATTCTACCTTGTCATGATTTTTGTAGTTTTGATGCATGTGTATCGTGATTTGTTTTGTCATTATCCTTTCTTTCATATAGAAAGTTAATTGTACAATTCACAATAAAGTAATTCCGATACTCAGAGTCAACAACTTACTACTCTACTCCAGGTAATTCGGCTTCCTTACCTTGTATTTTCAAAGAAACTTATTCCACTTTTATAATCCCAATGTATATATGACTTGTTGGTTTTGTAAATTCTTAAGATTAGGTCATATATGTGTATCATCCTTGTATAAAATCTATGCCTTCACAAAATTCTCATATGACTAGATTTATAAATTTTAGTATAATGAACAAAATAATTTTATTGATTCTATGTTGTACAATTCATCTTAAGATATGGGGTAAATAATAACATTGAAAGTTGTAATAAAAAAAATTGAGAGGATAAGGGGAAAAATAGAAAAAAAAAATTGGAAAAAGTTTTGAGAACAAAATTTAAATGAACATAAAAATTGTAATGAGAACTTTTTCAGATACTTTTATAAAATTAACACAATGACTGTTAAAGGCCTCTTTTAAAATTTATAGATGGTACGTGATTGTTATTATTTTTCATCAATTCTTTTGTCGCACCATCCGCTGTAGAAATGAGCTCTTCTTTAATACTTTCTTATTATCACGCCGTTAAATAATTAAAATATAATTTATTGTGCTACAGGAAAAAGGGCGAAAGAAAAGATGCTTTCCGACATTAACTTAAGAGCATCTGGAGGTGATGAATCACAGAGTATAGGAGATGATGGATTTAACAATAAATCTAGTAGTGAATATGTAGATAACAATGCCATCAACAATCGTGAGTTGAAGAGGAAGTGCTACAATCGCCACACTCCACAACAAATTCAAAATAGAAACGTAATTTTCTAAATAATTGAAAGTTTCATGAAAGAATGAATTTTAACATAGATATATATCTTGTTCAAAACTTTGATGAAGTTTTCTTATCGATAGAAATAAACATAACTTCTTTCTTCAATATTTTTTTCCATGTTGTTTTACTTGTTTTTCATTGTCATCGTTTAAGAATTTGAATATTAAATCCGTCTTTATGGGTACTATATTCATCTTCTCTATTTATTTATAAATCCTCTTTTGTAATCTTTTCATCAAGTTGGGTACGTTGTAATAATTTAAAATTTTTGGCCAATACTATTCTCATGATTTACATGTTGAAGTTATTTTTTGCTTTTAAATGTTGACTTAATTCTTCATTGTTGTAGGTTTTTCAAGCGGTGTCCACATCCGAATAGCAACCAAAGAAAGGAACTCAGCAAAAAACTGGAGCTAGAACCATTGCAAGTCAAATTTTGGTTCCAAAACATGCGAACTCAATTGAACGTAATTAAGGAAGGCATTTGCATTAATATTAAACAAATTTTCCATACAATTAATAATTTCTAAAAAATAGAAAGAATTATGACAGCATCTTGAAGTCTTTTGAAGAATACTAATAGGATACTAACCACTCGGCTAATGATTTTCGATCTTCTAATGTGATAAATATTTGAAATAATCTTTTCATTTATTTGTTTATTTACAGACATGGGGTGAGCACCACAAGAACTCAAATTTTCGTACTGAGAATGATGAACTTCGAGCTGAAAATATTATGTACAAAGAGGCCCTTACCAATGCATGTTGTCGTGCATGTGGTCATGCTGTTGTTGCTAGAATTTCTTCTAATGAGCATCACTTAAGAGTTGAGAATATTCGATTGTGGAAACAGGTAAACAGATGAAGACATTATTTGGTTTCGTTGCAAAAAATATCTCTTTACCAATCTTACCATCGATTTTATATATTAAGTAGGAAGTATCATGTGCAATATAAGTGCAGAAACATATATTTTGAGATAAATATATCACTTTTAATTAGCTATAGAAATATTAAATTCATAATTTTATTAATGATTCTATCATTAAAACTTTAGTATGTACATATATATCTTTAAACTAATAATACTAGTTTTAATTATGGGGAAACTATTTTCTTATGGCTATTTGCTATTTTTAAATTTTATTTTATTTTTGTTATATTATCTTTGTGTATGTTATAATTTTTGTTTTATAAATATATTATTTATCTAGATTGATGACCTTGCTGCAATTGTGGCGGAACTCGTTGGCAAGCCGTTGGTGGATGATGCTACTATTCCCTCTTTTACCGCTTCTCCAACAACTGCTATTGAGGTTGTTCGAAGAATTAAGGGAAATCATAAGATTGAGGAGTAAATTTGTGGAGCTACAAAGTCAAGAAAGTAGATTGGTACACTGCACTCATGTATTTTATACAAGAATTTTGTTAAAGAATTTTGATAGCATGATCAAAGCATGTTCTATTCCTAACATACTCTTTTCTTATATTTTCATGTTTAGAATTTATTATTTTTTCCTCATTAAATTATTAAATCTTGATCAGTAATAAAATAAATTATATCATTTAGGTTGACTAGCATTTCATAAATCATGAAATTATACAAATTTTTTACTTTTACTTCCCCAAACTTGCATTGAGATAATATTTTAATTTTAAAGGATGATTATCAAGAAAATATATATATTGCTTATGTTAATGTTTACTTCAATTTTATGTTTGTCGATGTGTAAGTCACCTAAGTCAAGAAAAATGTTGATTATATCTACCTCATTTTGACAAGTGCGAGTACTTTTAATTATTTACATTGATCAATGATGAAATAGAAAATAAGATATGCCTTATAGGAGCATGCGTTGTGTTTGGTTTGTATAACGTGTGCATGTCATGAGAATTTCAGTGGGAAATGATTTTTTATTTGAAACTGACATCTTGCGCCCCTAATATAGCATGTGCCAATCATCTAACCACTTTTTCTTGGAATCTTTCAGCAAAAAATTATCTAAGATGACAGTGCAAAACTCGTGTAGTTTGGAAAACTAATTTAGATGAGAAAGTGTAAGGAACAACATAATTCAGATGGCAAAGTTTTTTCGCTTGACCTATTAATTTGTTACTTTTTTTTTTTGTAAATCCGACCTTAATACTTAATCTGTGGTGAATTCAAGGAAGCGCCTTTGTGGTTCTCTGACGTCGACCTTTAGGTTACAGGAAATTATTTCCTCTCTTTTTAAGTAAGTTTCTCTAGTGCTATAGTTTATTTCATCTTGATTTAATTAATTTATTCATAGATGCAAACTCCACTCGTACGTTGTGTTCACAGAGAAAAATTTGCACAAAATGTTAAGCAAAAAATACTCTAGCATATCTATTTTTTATTACCCTTGAAGGAAAAAATCGATAAAGAGATATTTTCCCAATATCAAAGGATTTTCAAAGAAACTTATTCCACTTTTATAATCCCAATGTATATATGATTTGTTGGTTTTGTAAATTTTTAAGATTAGGTCATATATGTGTATCATCCTTGTATAAAATCTATGCCTTCACAAAATTCACATATGACTAGATTTATAAATTTTATTATAATGAACAAAATAATTTTATTGATTCTGTGTTGTGCAATTCATCTTAAGATATGGGGTAAATAATAACATTGAATGTTGTAATAAAAAAAATTGAGAGGATAAGGGAAAACATTGAAAAAAAATTGGAAAAAGTTTTGAGAACAAAATTTATATGAACATAAAAATTGTAATGGGAACTTTTTCATATACTTTTATAAAATTAACACAAGGATTGTTAAAGCCCTCTTTTAAAATTTATAGATGGTACGTGATTGTTATTATTTTTCATCAATTCTTCTGTTGCTCCATCAGCTGTAGAAATGCACCCCAAAGCTCTTCTTTAATATTTTCTTATTATCACGCCGTTAAATAATTAAAACTTAATTTATTGTGATACAGGAAAAGAGCGAAAGAAAAGATGCTTTCCGACATAAACTTAGTTGCATCTGGAGGTGATGAATCATAGAGGACAGAAGATGGTGGAATTAACAACAAATCTAGTTGTGAAAATGTAGATAACAACATCATCAACAATTATGAGTTGAAGAGGCAGCGCTACCACCGCCACACTCCACAACAAATTCAAGAAATGGAAGCGTAATTTTCTAATAAATTGAAAGTTTCATGTAAGAATAAATTTTAACATAGATATATATCTTGTTCAAAACTTTGATGAAGTTTTCTAATTGATAGAAATAAACATTACTTCTTTCTTAAATATTTTTTCCCTCATTGTTTTGCTTGTTTTTCATAGTCATCTTATAAGCAATGCAATATTATATCCAACTTTGTGGGTACTATATTCCTCTTCTCTATTTATTTATAAATCCTCTTCTGTAATCTTTTCACCAAGTTGGGTATGTTGTAATAATTTAGAATTTTTGGCCAATACTATTCTCATGATTTACATGTTGAAGTTATTTTTGTGGTTTTGAATGTTGACTTAACTTCCATTGTTGTAGGTTTTTGAAGCAGTGTCCACATCCGAATAACAACCAAAGAAAAGAACTCAGCGACAAACTGGGGCTGGAACCATTGGAAGTCAAATTTTGGTTCCAAAACAAGCGAACTCAATTAAAGATAATTAAGGAAGGAATTTGCATTTATATTATACATATTTTCCATACAATAAATAATTTATCAAAAACAGAAAGAACTATGACAACTTCTCGAAGTCTTTTGAAGAATACCAGTAGGATACTAAGGACTCGACTAATATTTTTTCGATCTTCTAATGTGTTAAATATTTAAAATAATCTTTGTATTTATTTATTTATTACTGACATGGGGTGAGCACCACAAGAACTCAAATTTTCTTACTGAGAATGATGAACTTCAAGCTGAAAATATGATGTAGTCGTGCCGTTGTTGCTAGAATTTCTTCCAATGAGCATCACTTAAGAGTTTAGAATACTTGATTGAGGAAACAGGTAACAGATGAAGACATTATTTAGTTTCATTGCAAAAATTATCTCTTTACCAATCTTAGCTTCAATTTATATATTAAGTAAGACGTATCATGTGCAATGTAAGTGCAGAAACATATACTTTGAGATAAATATATCACTTTTAATTAGCTATAGAAATATTAAATTCATAAATTTATGTATTGAAACTTTAGTACGTACATATATATTTTCAAAATAGTACTTGTTTTAATTATGGGGAAACTATTTTCTTATGTCTATCTGCTATTTTTAAATTTAATTCTATTTTTGTTATATTATCTCTGTGTATATTATAATTTTTATTTTATAAATATTTTATTTATCTAGATTGATGACCTTGCTGCAATTGTGGCGGAACTCATTGGCAAGCCGTTGATGGATGATGCTACTATTCCCTCTTCTACCGCTTCCAACAACGGATATAGAAGTTGTTCGAAAAACTAAGGAAAAGCATAAGATTGAGGAGTAAATTTCTGGAGCTACAAATTCAAGAAAGTAGATTGGTGCAATGCACTCATGTATTTTATACAACAATTTTGTTAAAAAAATTTGATTGCATCATCAAACAATGTGCAGTTCCTAACATACTCTTTTTGTTATTATTTTTTTCATGTTTAGAATTTATTATTTTTTCCTCATTAAACTGTTAAATCTTGATTGGTAATAAAATATATTATATCATTTAGGGTGACTACCATTTCCTGAATCATCAAATTATACAAATTTTTACTTTCACTAACCCAAACTTGCATTGAGATAATATTTTAAGTTTAAAGGATGATTATCAAGAAAACATGTATGTTGCTTAACATATATGTTGCTTATGTTAATGTTTACTTCAATTTTGTTGTTGTCGATGTGTAAGTCTCCTAAGTCAAGAAAAAGGTTGATTATATCTACCTCATTTTGACAAGTGCGAGTACTTTCAATTCTTTACATTGATCAATGATGAATTAGAAAATAAGATATGCTTTATAGGAGCATGTGTTGTGTTTGGTTTGTATAATATGTGCATGTCATTTAAATTTTAGTGGGAAATAATTCTTTATTTTGAACTGATATCTTGCGCCCATAATATAGCATGTGTCAATCATCGAATCACTTTTTGGTGGAATTTTTTAGCAAAACATTATCTAAGATGGCAATACAAAACTCGTGTAGTTTGAAAAACTAATTTAGATGAAAAAGTGTATGGAAAACCATAATTCAGATGACAAAGTTTTTTTCACTTGCTTTTTCAATTTGTTACTTTGTAATTTTTTTAGTTTTGTTTTGTTTTTGTTATATTAGCTTTGTCTATATTATATTTTTCTTTTTACGACTTAAAATATTGAATATCTTTGAATTTTACTTTATTGACATTGAAGGATTATATTAGTTATTCATTTACTATTGGTCATAAAAGAATAATATAATTGGACCATACTATCAGTATTTTATTACAAGGTCCTTAAAGTGTGCTAATTATATTTTAATATTGACATTTAAGTTTGCCAACATATCGTTAACATGCTTCATTAACTTCTAAATTTAAATTATTATTGCATAAAATTTTATTTTTTAAATTTATATTGCAGTTTTTTATTTTATAATTTTAGTTTTACTTCTTGATCTAGTTATTCATATACCTCTAATTGGAATAATTTATTTTCTATTCAATAATATATTATGTTACAACTTAATTTTTTTTGTGTGTAATACTTTTATGCAACTGATATAATAATTAAAGGATGAAAAGTAATAATGCGAATTTAAGATTATATAATATTAAAATAATCAAATAGGAAGAGATCACTAAATTCATAAGCAATAATAGTTTTATAAAATTTGTATTTTATTTGCATATATTATGCTTAGTCCACATTTAGCTTTTTCATCTTTATGTTACTTTTAATAATTTATTCCTAGAACAATATATTTCTCTTTGGTTTATTATTTTATTGTTAGTAAGTTGATTATCAAAAAATTTTAATTTACATTCATATGAAATATTATATATGCAATTATTTTAAAATATTGTTTTCATTGTAATCATTTTAGTGTGTATTCATGCCATATATTTTTTCTTTTGTTATTTTTTATAAATATCTTTTTTGTTTCAATGAATGTTTATGAAATTGATTGATCTACCAATTGTTAGTTATATTTAACAAAAAACATAATTCAAATCGAATAAACCCTTAGTATTAGTATAATTATATTTCAAATCTACGGCCCAAGTTATCTTATTATTATATATATATATATATATATATATAATATATATATATATATATAATATATCAATGACAACTATTATTTTTAGAATTTTAATTTTGTTATTTATTTCAATATTATCTACACTATTCTTCTACCTCTAATTTCAGTCCTTTCAATAATTTTATTGTTAATTTACATCTATGATTTTGTGAAGAGACAAATAATTAATTTTTAATTTCATCATCAGTGATTTATTTATTAATTTATGTCTCATCCTTTAGTTCCATTCAAAATAAAAAGAATACTACTATTCTTATTAATTTATGCTTCATGTGCAACGTGTGTGCACTTTACAAGTACAAAAAAAGAAAGAGAGCTAACTAATGGAAATTATTCATGTACTGAATAATTTAAAGTTAAACAGGGGACAGATTGATTGAATTCAAACTTAAATCATAGTATATATCTACAGTTTCTGTAGGGAGCCGCCTTATGTAAAATGTATTATATGGCTTTATTGTTCTATGCTGATTCACCAAGAAAGAAAAAAAAATCCAATATATGATGCTTATATATAAAGTACGCGTCTTAAATTTCAAAGTGCAAAGTACCATGAATTCATATTAATCCAATAATAAAAAGTGTTTGATAGGGATAATTTTATTTTTCGTACCCTAACTATACCCTAATTTCAGTTTTAGTACACAATGTTTCCAAGCCATCAAAATTGGTACCCAAAGTTAACGATTTTCATCCAAATGAATACCTCCAGTTAAATTGACCGTTAAATTTAACGGTCAAGCCATTTTTGAAGGAAAAAATAGGTTGTAATTTGTCTAATTAAGGGCATTTTTTGCTACTATTTCATTCACCACACAAATTAGAGTTGAAAGAGTCAAATTGAGGAAAATTTTGCAAAGAAGGATGAGTAGAAACAAAAATTGAAAATAAATTGATGAACGGTGAACAATTACACTTGTCAACAACAACACTTCAACACTTCATTATGGTTGCTCTCTTGAGTGCTGGGGGGTTGAGATGTCCCAATAGGCATCTCTTCAGCGTTGAAGTGTTGAAGTGTTGTTGTTGTTGACAAGTGTAATTATTTATCGTTCATGAATTTATTTTCAGTTTCTGTTTCTATTCATCCTTCTTTGCAAAATTTTCCTCAATTTGACTCTTTCAACTCCAATTTGTGTGGTGAATGAAATAGTAGCAAAAAATGCCCTTAATTAGACAAACTATCGCCTATTTTTTCCTCCAAAAATGGCTTGACCGTTAAATTTAACGGTCAATTTAACGGGAGGTATTCATTTGGATGAAAATCGTTAACTTTGGGTATCAATTTTGATGACTTGGAAACCTTGGGTACTAAAACTGAAATTAGGGTATAGTTAGGGTACGAAAAGTGAAATTATCCCGTGTATGATAATATAGATTTTGCGGATCTTACATTCGCAAATATTGTAAATATTGAGGCACTAGCTACATATTTGCAGATACGATATTTATAGCTACATATTTGCAGATACGATATTTATGAACGTCACATATTCTCAAAATCCACAATTTTGTATATCGTTTATTACTATGATTTAGTCGTAGAGTAATAACTCCGATTGTCACAATATTAATTTATTACAATGCCCTTCAATATATTTATTTCCTTAGCAATATAACTATCGCTTAAATCAATTTGTTCCACATTTTATTTTATACTTTACACATTTATAATTAATATATTTGGCAATTATTCATTTTATTTTCCACATTGCTTTGGTTGCACCATTCTCTTTAATATGATTATACCTTTATGCATTTTATGGTAAATCCTCTCAATTTAATTTTTCTTCATCTGCTTTGTTCTCATTCAGTCGCCTTCACATCTCCACATTAATTCTCTCCATTTCGCTCTTAATTCCGACCTCTTCCCTTATCTGTCTCGCTCGTCTTACTTCCTTTGCTATTTTTCAATTTTTCTGACCTCCTCTCGTTGTTTATTTCTCTTGCTTCTTTAATCATTTCACCGGAGCCAACAAAATCTATTGGCGTTAGAGTAAGTTTTTGTCATTATAATGTGTTTTAACTTCTTGTTCTTCAGTTCTTTCCGAAAGTTTAATTTTTCTGCACTCTTGCGCACGCGCTACACATTTTTATAAACAAGCATCACAAACACATACATTTTGGTGAACTTTTACAGCGGACTTGCGGCTAGACTCGAGAGTAAGGTACATTAGCAAGTTTAATGTTTTCATTACTTATATAGGAAAAAAAGGTTGTGCATCTCTATATATATTAATCGAGAATATTCTTTTCGTGTTATTTATTCGTTGGGGTGTTGGTGTGTTTATTTGATAGTATTTCAAACCCCTAAAGTCAAGAGATTCATGTGCATCAAACTCTTGTATATAGCAAATAAATTATAGCTTGATTAGATCTGAAAAATTTTGTCGACAAGTCATGGTTAATGTAAATAACACGCTTTTGTTAAAACATATAAGAACTTGTACGCTTATTATCCGAAAACCTATTATAAGATTAAAAGCCATTGATGATAGATAAGTCAAATTTGCAAAATTAAAAAGAAAAGATATACAAGAAAAGTTGAAGAGAAAGGGTATAATTTCGACAAAAAGCTTGTGGATACATTCCTTTTGTTTCAAAAATAAATTTATGAAAAAAGTATTCTAGTTCTTAATTAACTTTAGTCCTCAATTGAAAAGTTTAAAGAAAATACACAAACAAAAGGTTTATTAGTTACAAAACTTATTTCAAATTTATTCGTGGTAGCATGTAATGATTAATTCGATCTGACCTTTTCTTGCACGCTCGCTTGAAGCTTATACTCGTATGTTTTGTTTTAGAAATATTTGATAATATATATGTAAAGAAATTATACGAAATTTATTGTTCCGTAGGGAAATATGGTTGGAAAGCAACATTTCGGTGTGAACTCAAATATTTCTGAAGATGATGAAATACAAAGGACAGTACATGAAGAAATCAACAAGTCTAGTAGCGAAAATGAGGACGCTAACTCCACCGAGAATCAGCTGCTGAAAAGAAAACGCTACCATCGTCACACTGCTCATCAAATCCAAGAAATGGAAGCGTAAGCTTCAATCAATTGAAATTTTCATACAAAGTGAATTTCGGTAAAGAAATATTTTCTTTCGAAATTTTATCACCAATTAAAAAGGGATCTCAAATGCAAAAAAATGGTTTCTTTTACTAACTTTTATGTTTGCCTTTATTTTATTTATGTATTATTTTTTGTTTACATCTTTATTACATGTAGGTTACTTTTTCCTTGGTACATTTTCTTTTTTAATTACAATTGATTATAGGTTCTTCAAGGACTGTCCTCATCCCAATAATAGGCAAAGAAAAGAAATTAGCCAAGAGCTTGGCATGGAACCATTGCAGGTTAAGTTTTGGTTTCAAAACAAGCGGACTCAAATGAAGGTGAGAAAAAGTTGTTTTCTACAATTTGTTACTTTTATAATTTTCATGAATATTTGCATTTTTTATCCTATAAGGTGCTTTATAAAAATATAATAGTAATTTAACCATGATTACTTTCATGATTACTAATAAATAGTTATTGATCACGGGCACACAATGGTTGTTGATCATAATTTTTATGAAGGTGGCAACTAAACCATTTCCCATGGTTTTTACCATGACCCGGCCTTAGCTTTGGCAACAAATTTTTCATGGTGAAAAAGCTAGTATTTTGTATCAGTTTTATTTAACCGTGATTAATAAAAATTATTTAACGCAGTTTTTTGTCATAGACATTAATATTGTAGCCAATAATAACTATTTTTTAGTGATGGTTTGTATATCTGCAAGTTTTATCCTTTCATATATTCATTTTCCAAATGTTAGCCTCCATCCATTAACTTAATGACAATGAAATTAGACCAGAACCTGGATAAAATAGGAATTTTCAGAACCTGGAGAATGTGTTTCAAACTTCCCACTAATATCATTGAATTTTTAGCTAATTTATCAAATTCTAGTCAAGGTAAACAGAAATTACAGCTCAGTCAACTGAGAAAAGGTTGAAAATAGTGGAATTAATTAATAAATAAAATTTGAAAATAATCTAACTTACAAAATAAAGAATCCACTGCTTAATTGTTGTTTTTTGTTAATATTTTGTTTTTATCTTCATCTGTTCTTACTACTTAAAGTAAATTTGGCATGATTTTTAATTTACTTGCAGTCAAAGCATGAGCGGCAAGAGAACACACATCTTCGAGCTGAAAATGAAAAACTTCGAGTGGAAAACATGAGGTACAGAGAAGCTCTCAACAATGCATGTTGCCCTGCTTGTGGTGGCATGGCTACTATTGGAGATATGTCCCATGACGAACGTCATTTGAGAATAGAGAATGCCCGACTAAGAGAAGAGGTAACGCATTTGAATACATCATTTTTTGTGTTTTGTGAATAAATACTACTTCGAAGTTGCATTCACTAGAATAAAAATTACTAGATATAGTATTATTGGCTATGGCTGAAAATCGTGATAAATAATTATTTTTTATCATAGTTAAATAAAATTGATGCAAAAAATCAGCTTTTTCATCGTGAAAAAATCATTTACCCTAGCTTAGAGCCCTGGTAAAAATATTTGTTATGGCTGAATAGTTTAGCCACACTCACAAAAACCATGACTAAAAACTATTGTGTGGCTGTAGTCAATGATTATTTGCTACAACTATTTATCGTTAGGGTTAATTACACCTAGACCCCCTCTAAAAGTGCAAAATCATACTTTTTCCGAAAGAAATTTCTTAATTACACTTACAATCCCTCCAAAAATTAACTGTTTATACTTGATCCTATTTTGTTAGGATTTGGACAAAAATGTTGATGTTAGTAAAAAAAAAAAATTGAATAAGTTTTTAATTTTATCCCCCATTTAACAGTTTCATGTATTAATTTTGTACTTATAAAGAAAAAAATTAATGTAATAAACATAACCTCACTCCATAAATATATATGTATAGATACATTTATCCCTTTATAAGTACAAAGATACATATGGATTCGTTTAATGAGGGGCAAAATTAAACATATATGTCTTTTTTTTTTACTTATGTCAATATTACTTGTCCAAACTCTAACAGAAGATGATCAGGTGTAAATCGAAAACTTTTGGACGAGGTATACGTTTAATATCAAAACTTTTGTGAGAGACAGTGTAATTTAGCATTTTTAAAAGAAATTTAAGTACAACTAACTTTTATTATTAATCGTGACAATTATTAAGTATTATATTTCTTGTAGCCAGTGTAGAATCTTCTCGCCTTCCCCTGTTGAAACTAGTACATTTTGTAATTTTGACCTTTTCCCTTGTTATAGATTGATCGCATTTCATCAATAGCAGCAAAGTACGTGGGTAAGCCGTTCACAAAGTCTGAAGACATTCCCTCTTCTTCTATTCCGCATCCAATGGATCCGGGAGTTGCCGCAAGTGGTAAGAGAGTCCAGGGCAAAGGAAATGACAATTATGAAACTACAAATGCTGGGAAACCATAGAACAATGCATCATGAAGGAAAAACTACTTAAAAAAGTAGTACTTGTTTTATCCTTTTTTTTTTTTTTCATTTTTTCCCTTTTCGTTTAGATAAGAATATTAAATCGTAATTTCATATGATGTTTTCGATTGAACAACAAAACCATGTTGCAAGATCAGCACATGTTGTGTTACTATTGTGTTCATTTGCTATCCTATTGAACTAGTAGCTTTATATACATCATGCTTGAAATATAGAAAATGCATTAGGATTTTGATAGGAGACTTTTGCTGCAAACAGGATCAAATAGCTTTTCAACTATAATGGTAACAAAAATTTTGTTACTGAATATGTCATAAGCTTCTAATGAATGTTTGCTATAATTTTGTTCGGAAAAATCGCATTTTTAATCCCATATGTTAGGGGTTTTTTTTTTTTTTTTAAATTAGTCTGGTTTGATACAATGTTCTCATTTTGCATTCATAAATTGAAGTTTTTCTCAGTTTTAAGTGTCACGGGCATCTTTTCTCAGATAACTAACAGAGCCATTAGTAGTGTCATTTGCATTTTCGTACATTTTTTGTTAATTATTTGCTAGAAAATACACGTGAAGACTAAAATTGAGAAAATTTATAATTTATGAGATGCAATGTGGAAGTATCGTAACAAATAGAACTAAGAAATGCCCTAACATATGGGGGGGAAATTTCCTCATTTTGTTCCTATTGCTACTGCAAAATTCGAAGGGACTTGTTGGGCAATTTTGCATCAGAATTTTGACAGAAATAGCTACAATGCCAACCTGGGGATATTCCTTGCAAATGTATTTTTTCATGTATTTGCAACATATCTTGTAAGGGTTAATTACAAGTAGACCTCCTTTGAAAATACGACATTATACTTTTGTATTTTTAGAAGAGGTCTAATTATAATTAACCCTAGGGAATTTTTTTTTTTGGTCCATTAATCTTGTCCGTGAATAATTTTAGTACACTAATTTTCATAGTTCTCACATTTTAACCACTAATTTGAAAAAATGTGTTAATTGAATCCTCCAGCGTACGGAAATTGCAATTTTGGCCGGGAATTGATAAATTATTAGATAATTGCTTATTTATCCTACGAAGTGAGCTGTCATTGTTGACATGGTTAAATACACTAAGCATTTTACATAATATAATTGTATATATTTATACATAATGTGGAATGTCTTTTGCTATGGAATCTATGTCCATAAGAAATGTTGCCAAATAATTGGCCTTAAGTGCCCAAAGGAATAATATACACTTTTTATGTTTTCACAAAAATGTTGCAAAAAAATTTGTCTTCATTCCTTTTTTTGGGTTTTTTTTTATAAAAAAAATGATCTAATTTATTTTTACAAGCATCAAGTCTTTTTTTTTTTTTTTTCCTCCTCTCATCTCGTGGGGTATTTTTACAATTTATACTATTTGGTAAGTCAACTATTCTTTTTTTAGTTTCTTTCCTTTTTCAATATCTTCGTTAATTGAAATTTATTTTTTTCACACCCTTCCTTTTCTGAAATGTCAATATTTTTCTTTTCTATTGATTGTTTTCCTTCTTCAGCACCTACTTTTTCTGAAATGTCAATATTTTTCTTTTCCATTGATTGATTTCCTTCTTCAGCACCTTCCTTTTCTGAAATGTCAACCTTTCAATTTTTTATTGATTTCTTTCCTTCTTAGAGCATTTAAATGTGTAAATTAAGTGTACATTTTTCTTATTTAGTTTTTATTTCTTTTATAATTTTCATAATAATTCCTTTGCTCTTAAGTCAATATTAGCAAAAAAAATTACATCCTGAAAACTCAACATTGAATACCCTCTTTATTCTTATTTTACAAAAGCACTTAGATTACTTGTGCAGAAAAGTAGAACAATCATAATATTATTTAACATGTACTTTGCAAAAGATAATATATTAATCTTTTCTTTTTAAAAAATATATCGATATTATGCATTTAAAAGGTATAGTAGAAACAAATGTTGCTAATCTCTTTTCAAGCATTTTCATCCCATAACCTACATTGCTGTGGCTTATTAATTAAAATAGTGAATATATGAAAGAATTTTTATTATCAAAGACACATAAAATATGAGATTTTATATGCATCTAATTCTTTATTTTTTTCTAAACAAATAAAAAGATGGTTTCTTTTGTTGAAATTACAAATGAAGATTTAAAATCAACAATTCTTTTTGGGGAATCAATAATTATTGTATATAAATACATAAAGATAATTAACTACTATGGAAGAATTTACAGTTAGAATCAAGAAGAATTAATAAAACAAAAGTAAACTAATGTCAAGCAATCATATATGTTTGCATAAAATATATTTGTGTCTATGCAATGAATCAATTATATACATAACTGGCTTTAAGAATGAACAAAAAAAAATGTAATGTTGGAAACTGAAAAAAGCTAAAATATTATTCAGTGTGTAGATCTTATGAAAAATATATTAATATTATAATTGAAACAACATCAAAATTAGCTAATGAATTTGTTTGCTTTTAGTTGTTATTTTGATAATCTTCTATCGTAAATATAAAATTTATTGAGTTTTGTATGATATTCTAGCTAAATGTAATTTATATTTTAAAAAGGATTTACACTTCATGTGCAATGTCCGTGCATTTTGTTAATATATTTTTTTTAAAAAAAAAGGGATGAATATGCAAAGTAGAACTATAACTATTCAAGCAATATACTTTAATGTTAACATAATCAACTATGAACATGAAAATCTCAGTAACTAGTGGATTGAGAAATCATTTAATCTATCTAATCTATCTCAGTCACTCCTAACTGATATAGATTCTTTCATTCCCAATCTACAGTCAATAATTTCATTTGGGATAACAATAAATTTTGAATATGAAAAAATAATTGTATCATCAAAAAGAGTATGGTAGGAATAGCACATCCTTCGCTTATGTAAGCAAAATTCTTTAATGAAATCTTCATATGAAGTAATTTATGAGAAAAAATACATGTTCGCAAATGCATTGTACTCATTTTGAAGCTCCACAAATTTACTCCTCAATCTTCTGCTTTCCCTTAAGTTTTCGAGGAGCCTCGATATCAATTGCAGGTGAAGTAGTAGAAGAGGGAATAGTAGCATCATGTTTCAAGGGCTTGCTGATGAATTTTGCCACAATAGTCGCAAGGTCTTCTTCAATCTGAGTAAATAAAATATTTATAAAACAAAAAATAACATACAAAGATAATATAAGAAAATAAAACGAAATTTACGAAAACCAAATAGGCTTATATATGAAAATAATAGAATTAAATGGCTTCCTCATAAATTGAAACAACTATTATCAATTTGTTTGCAAATATAATTGTACATACTAATGATTCAATGAAGAAATACAAATACAAACAAAAAAAAATATGACAAAAATACAAATAAGTTATGAACTTAATCTTTTTTATAGCTAATTATAAGTTATATATTTACCACCAAACTAGATATTTTTGCACGTGCGTTGCACATGATACTTTCCAGTTATGTATAAAATTGAAGACAAGATCAGTCAAGAGAAAACTTTTTACAATAAAACCAAATACTATCTTTTCATGAATTTACCTGTTCTCTTAGTCGAGCATTCTCAACTCTTAAACAATGCTCATTAGAAGACATTCCAGCAACAAAAATGGCACGACCACATGCACGACAACAGGCATTGCTAAGGGCTTCTCTACACCTCGTATTTTCAACTTGAAGTTCATCATTTTCAGTACGAAAATGTGAGTTCTTGTGGTGCTCATGCCTTGTCTGTGAATAAATAAGTACATGAAAAGTTTATTTTGAATAATATATTGAAAGACCGAAAACCATTAGCCAAGTACTTAGAATCCTATCACTTTTCCTCAAAAGACTTCAAGAGGCAATCTTAGTTTTTTCCTAGAAAATGTTTGTAGAATGGCAAATATTTAATATGAATGCAACTGTGCTTCTTACCTTCAGTTGGCTTCGCTTGTTTTGGAACCAAAATTTGACTTGAAATAGTTCTAGCCCCAGTTTGTCGCTAAACTCTCTTCTTTGGTTGTTATTGGGATGTGGATATTTCTTAAAAAACCTACAACCAATGGAAATTAAGTTAGCATTAAAAAAATAATTTCAATAAGTAAATCATGACTCCAACAAGGTGATGAGGATAGTATTGGCAAGATATTTCAGTGCAGTAGTTTAATTACATTATACTTAGTTGACGATGGTGGAATCATAGTATTAAATGATTAAAAAAGAGGATTCACAAAATATTAAGGAAAAGGAATATAGTATAATTAAGATGTAATATTGTATTGATTAAAATATGATTATAAAGAACAAACATAACGATGAGAAAAAGATACTGAAAAAAGAAAGCAAAAACAATGGTTATAAAATTCTTGTTTCCTCAAACCAGAAATTATGTGTATTTCTATCAATATAATAGCTTTGTTAGAGTTTTTGAACAAGATATATATAACTATATTAAAATTCAGTCTTTTATGAAACTTTCAGTTTATTAAAAATTTATGCTTTCATTTCTTGAATTTGTTGTGGAGTATGCCGATGGTAGCTCTTTCTCTTCAACTCTTGATTCTTGATGGAAGTGTTATCTAAATTTTCTCTACTAGATTTGTTGTTCATTCCATCATCTCCCGTCCTCTGTGATTCTTCACCTGTAGATGCAATCAAGTTCATGTCGGGTAAGCATCTTTTCCTTTGCTCTTGTTCCTATAGCACAATAAATTATGCTTTAGTTTTTTAATGGCGGATAAGATACTCTTAGAGAAGAGAATTGGCTTGCATTTCTATAGCGCATGATGCAATAGAAGAATCAATGAAAAATAACAACAATCCAACCATGTATATATTTTAAGAAGGGGCTTTAACAATTCTTGTGCTAATCTCATATAAATTTTGCAAAAAAATCTCCTTAAAACTTTTATGTTTTCCGTGTGTCTAAGATCATATAAAGTTTGTTGTAAAACTTTTTGCACATCTATTTTTTCTTATCCTCTCGAATTTTATATTGTAGTCTTAAATGTCATTAATCAACCCATATATTAAAGTAAAGAGTAGAGTATATAGGATCAATAACAAAATTTGTATGTATAATCAAATGTGAATTTTCCAAGGCATAAATTTATACAAGGGTGATACACACATATAACTTATATTTTAAGAATTTATGACACCAAACCATACATTGGGATTACACAAGAGGAATAAATTTCTTTTTCTTTCAAAGGCCCATAACAATAAATACACCAAAGTATCTTTCTCACATCAATGTAGATAGAAAACTCAGAAATCTGTAGAAACACAAGAGTGGAGTGTGCATCTATCAATAAATGTATTTAACCAAGAAGAAATAAATATATCCACTAGACAAACTTACTCTAATAAACTATGTTTCATTGAATAAACTCTTGGATTAAAAAAAAGTAATGTGATTAATAAGTAGATTGAAGAAGGTACATAGAGAGACGAGAGTTGGAAAGAAAATGAAACCAGATAAAACAAAATGAGGTGATAAAAGAGTCAATGGATTGAACAAATGCAAAGAATTGGATGTGATGGATGGAGAAATTGAAACTGAAGGAGAAAAATATGATCCAGGGGACTTAAAACAAGTTTTTAAGGATGGTACCTGGAGTATATCTCTAACGTTGTCAGTTTGAGTATGAATATTACTTTATAGAAAAGTGTTCTAGTAATTTTCCTATGAAAGAAAAGGTAACAACAATAAAAATCACGATACACATGCATCGAAAGTGAAAAAATCATGTCAAGTCAAATGTCAAAAAGGAAAAAAAATAAATTTAAATTGCCGTAATAAAGCTTTTCCTCGTATTAGATTTTGGAAATCCTTGACGTTCATAAATGTAATTTCTGGATGCAGTTATATGCTGAAATTTAGAGTAAACTTTTTCTAAGCATCCTATGACAGGTATAGGTAAGATATTGAATAATGAATATAATTATGATATTCTCCAATATAAATTCGTATGGTATAGGTAAGATATTGAATAATGACGATCTTACACTAAGACGCTTAATTAAAATTTATAATAATGATGAATAAAGTTTGTAATATTAATTTTTAATGTATTATAATAATAGTATTATAATAATACATGTCATATACTTTATACATTGCTGTAAAATATATAAAATAATTAAATAGATGCTTATAATATAGGGTTTAACTAATTATAACATATTATAATTTTTTAAGCAGTTATAATATACTTTTAATTCTAATTTTATATTATAGATCCATGACGAGTGGGGGTCCACCTCTGCCAGGTACTGAATGAGGTCATGGCCTTTCCATTCCACCACTACCACGCAGAGTCAACTCCGACATCTTAGAACTTTCGATGGATCCAGCCACGACAGTGGATCTGTAGCAGGGCCCAATACATCACAGGCTTGCTTGTCGATCGCCTCATCGTCAGTGGTCACATATTGCACCCTGTCCTTTGTACCACCACAACACCACCACCACTACTAGTACTACCACCGACCGCCTGTAAGTACATTAGCCTCTCCAATGTGAGTTAAGGAAAAAATTGCTATAATTTTCTTTAGTTATATTTTTTGGAACGGATAATAATTAATTATTTCTTCAGGTCAGATAAAGTTTTCCACCTAGCCATTAAAGCTATGATGAGAGGTCCTACTGGAGCACTACGAGTTCTAGTTTGACAATTTAATGGTAAAATTTATTTTTCTTTTGATTAGATCTTAAAATTTTATTTACTTACAAACTTTTTTGCCTCTCTGCTTTTACAACTTACTTACTAGTGGGATTGTCCCAGCAATGTGATATTCAAAGTATTCATGATGTTTGTTGGAAAATGCATTGGAGGTTTGCTGACACCAGAGACACGCTGGTCCAACCATTGTGGCTAGCCAATGAGATCTAATGCCAGATGCTGCAGTACTAGACCAGCCCAAAATTCAAAGCAAAGATTGTGAAGAACAGGGGCAGTCGGGCAGCCAACGTAGTGTCAATGGCTATTGTGTACTGTGGGGAATCATCTTCTGTTGCAATGCAAAAACGAAAATTTGTAAACTCTTTCTTTTCAATATTATGAATATTTAATATTTGCTTAAAAAATTAACCTTTACGAACATTTTTTTTACAGGAGACACAACTCAGTCAGCCACCAAAGCAGATGGAACTCTTCTCCAAATGCTAAAAGAAAAACGTCCATATGAATTAGAGCGGCACAAGGCAGAACATGTAGCGGTCAGTACATCCAAAATTAGATCCAATTTTAATTCATTGATTTTCATAACTCTATTTTTTTTTTCCCTTTCATAGGAGACCTTCCAAAAGATGCTAGAGAACCAATAGGCCGAAAATATCTTTTTCCCCCTATACTATGATAATTGACAAGAGAATTATTCATAGCTTAGTTTGTTCATTGTCATTTTGATGAATAAGTTTTTCCATAATTAGGGACAAATAGCAAGTAGGTGGAAAAAAATATTAGTTGGAATGAATTATTGTTATTTCATCTTGATCGTCACACTAATCAACTAAACTGAAAGTTTAAAATATGATTCATTAGCAAAGTTTAGCTACCCAGCCAGACACATTTAGAAACCATAAAGAATGACTAAATCACATGTTCCAGTTGAGAATGCTCCAATAAGAATTGAAGTCCTTGTAGCACAAACTATGTTAAAAATGAGTCGAGAGCACACATGAAGCATGGTAGGTGTCACATGGGTTTTTGATGCACCGGAACTTTTACACCCACTGTACGACCTAGCATCACACAAGTTAGTCATCCTTCCTCACACACTCACTCTCGTGTATGAAATATGGTAAGTAGGGACAAAATTCACAAGAGGGGATAATTATAGTTTTAATCCTCATACATTGCCACTAATTCATTTTTAGTCCCTAAACATTTTGAAATTCTAGTTTAGTCCATCAACTTTTAAAATATTAACAGTTTCGGTCCTTCGACCTAATTAGTGACTATTTTTCCCTTTCAAATAAAATATATAGTCCAATTATCTATTTTCGTTACTCATGATCAGGCCCAACATGCTTTCAAAAATAAAATTAAGCCTTCATAAATTCATACTTTTTTTTGACTGTCTTGCTCTAGGATATTCCAAATCCTCGATTCTACTACAGACTATCCAAAATCTATGTAATATTTTAATTTTTTCTTTAATAAAGTAAAGTTTCTATTCAACTTGTCTACCCAAAATTTTATTAAGACTCTATTCTTGAATACCTCGACGCCTTATGGTAGAAAACAAAATAGGACTGTATTGATTATTGTTAAATGAGCCATGTGCTTGCGAACCATTTATTGCGGTAGTGTGGTTGGATGAAGTCCGTAAAATTAAGGACATGAAATACTGGGAGCAAGACGGTCAAACAAGGTATGAATTTTTGAAGGCTTAATTTTATTTCAGAAGCATGTTCGACCTGATAATGAGTATGGGGAATAGATAGGGTTGGCAATTTCAACTCGATCCCGAAAAACCTGTCCCAGACACACCCTGTATGGGTCGGATCTGAGATGCCATTTTTCAGGTTTAGGGCGGGTCCGGGGCAGCTAAAACTTGCCCGGCCAGGTCCGAGGGGGATAAGGGTCCTGTCCCGAACCCGCCCCGACATCCCCCCCCCCCTCTTTTTTTTATTATATATTATTAATACCTAATATATTATAAATAAAAAATTATAATATTATATATTATATATATATATATGAATCCTAAATAATTTTTGCATGTACCCAATTATGTATAAAAATACCAAATAAAAATTAGTTGATTCGAAATTTAATAATTTAGATAGACGTATTTTTTGTCTTATCCAATTCATTTTAGATTAAAAATTATATTAAAGTATTTATATATAAACTGATATTATTTACTAAAAAATATTAATTTAATGTAATCTTTGTATAATATAATTCATTGACATTTAGATCGTAAAATGATATTACTTGACGAGAAGATTAATAATTTAAACGAACGTATTCTTTGTTTATCGAATTCATTTTAGATGGAAAACTACCTTAAGGTATTAAAATACTTGTACATATTTTTGTATAAGTTATTAATATTAATTAAAAGTTAAATATAAGTTATATGAAATCATCGAAAATTTTAATTTCTTGTGTTTAAGAAATGGAAAAAGGAGTACAAAAAATGTAATAATTGTCGGGTTGGGGTGGGGCAGGACGGGGGTGGGGTGGGGTGGGGTGGGGTGGGGTGGGGCGGGGGCGGGGGCAGGTCTCGGGTCCGGGTGGACCCATACCAGACCCGCCCTATTTCCATCACTAGGAATAGATAGTTGGACTATATGTTTTATTTGAAAGGGAAAAATGGTCACTAATTAGGCCCAAGGACTGAAACTGTTAATATTTTAAAATTGAAGGACTGAAATAGAACTTCAAAATATTGAGGGACTGAAAATGAATTAGTGGCAATGTATGAGGACTAAAACTGTAATTATCCTGCATAGTAGTATACAAGAATGTAAGATTATCACACAATCCAACAACACAGAATTCACAGCCAAAGGCAACCTTATATTTTATTTCCAACAATAAAAACACAAGGATGTCTTAAGCTTGCGCACAATGAATTACATCCACCACTCACCAGAAAAGGTATACAAGCCAACAAACAATAAAGATACAACAATGTTGCACTTGACATCCCCAAACTACAAGGAAATTGCCCTAGAAAACTATCCCAAAACAACTTACTAACCAAAACATGTTTGCAGCCACTTTGTGCCATGTAGTCGGGTAGTTTTCATCCCTCAACTGCTTGTCACATGCCTTGCAAACGTTGCTTGCTTGCTTAGGGTGCAGCCAATCGCTAAGACTTAGGTCGTCAATCCTTGTTGGTTCTTTGTGCCTGCACTTAAGCCATCCGTGCGCATCTTCTGCCAACCTTCCAGGAAAACCCGCACTACGAAGTGCTTCCAGCGTACACCATCTGTCAGTCTGCTAAAAAATACAACACATATATGTTGCCCACACGCACATGGGCACCAGACTCTACCATGCCCACACATGCTTGCGCATTTGATTACCGACTTCGGGCAAGACCACGCAGGCTGTCGAGACACATGCTTGCGATGCCCACAGTGTGCCAACATTGACTATCGACACTGAAGGCCTGTATATCACACACCATGCAGCCTGCCATGCACCATCACCCATCTATTCCTCAATTTTCCTAGTATGTGCCATGTGCTACCCATCAGCTCGATGTCATGGCAATAACACCCATCAACAGTCTATCAAAACCTATTGAGTCTCGCATGTCGACATTATTTTTTGAGTCAAATGCGTCTGCCTACTGCACTAGAGCGAATGGCCTTTCAAGGGACTTAGAAATCACCCCCACCAAAAACCTCGTCAACGCAACTTTATTTTCCTTTGTGTCTAAAGTACTTCGCAGTAATATATATGTTTTGCAATAGCCTAGGAATAAACGTACAAGGAGCAAAACCCTTGCCATAAAAAGTCCACATGTATTGCCCCTTGTGTTTCTTGCTGTATATATGTACTATAGGTTGCAGATGTTATACACCACAAGAAAATTGTTCAATACTAACAAAAAAATTAGCTTTAATGTAATTAGCAAGTAAAACTCTCGTTACTAATTTATATTATCTGATACAAGAAATTTACTTGTCAATTAATTTATTAAGGGAATTAACTTGCTACAAATTTAGCAATAAACTGATTATAAGATATATTAAATAATATAGATCATGAATAACGAAAATTTTACTCACTAATTAGATCGACGCTGATTTTAGCATTAATTTCTTTTTTAACTATTGATCATTTTTCTTATTGTGATATGCTTCTACTGCAATAGTTGCTCACATGAATTAGACATTATTCATGAGACAAATGAAGGTTGGAGATTAGGATAGGGACATGGTGTTTGCAGCACCTCCTCACTCGACTACAACTAGTGCAGCCAAATTAATATTCAGTTTTCGCATATTTATCGAGAAGGGAATAAATCGGCAGCATAGTTTTGGCTAACCTTGCGTGTACATTGCAAATAGAGGGAGCTGTTACCTATGGCCATGTGGACATTTATCAGGTGCACAGTGAATTAATGGGATTGGTTTGGGGGGATTTGCATTTTCCAAGCTTTAGATTTCCTTAATATTGGATTTAGGAGATGCTGTAAAGATTTTCCTCTATACTGCTCACGGATGCTTTCGAGTTGATTTCCTAATGCACCGGTAGGGGTCTGCCTAATCCCTACCTCAGCATAAGCGACTTTTGCTAAGAAAACCAAAAAAAAAAAGAGATAAATGAAGGTTCCATATGTCATCCTTTAGATATTGAGGCTCAAAAATATTTAATAATGCATATTTTGGAAAAAAATTACAATTTTAGTCTTGTAATTTAGGATAAAATTTAGTCCTCATACATTGTCACAAATTCGTTTTTAGTCCCTAAACATATAAAATTTGTATTTTAGTTCTTCAACTTCTAAGATATTAATAGTTTCGGTCCTTAGGCCTAATTAGTGACCATTTTGTCCTTTCAAAGAAAATACATTGTCCAGTTATCTATTTTTCGTGCTCATGATCTGGCCCAACATACTTTGCTTTGACTACCTTATTTTCGAGTATTTCAAGTTCCCGATCTTACGTACTTCCTACAACTACACTACCGCAGCAGATAGTTCATAGATATTATGTTCTTTTAGCAACAAACAACACAATCCTATTTGGCAAGACCAAAAAATTTTATTAAGTCTCTATACTGGAGCACTTTTACGCCCTATTGTAGCAAATATAGGGGGATAATTACACTTTTGGTCCCCATATATTGCTATTAATTCATTTTCAGTCCCTAAATATATTGAAATTCTATTTTAGTCCTTCAATTTTTAAAAATATTAACTGTTTTGGTCCTTAGGACTCATTAATGATCATTTTGCCCTTAAAAAAATATATAGTCCAACAATCTTTTCACTATGCTCATGACCAGGCTCAACATACTTCCAAAAATAAAATTAAGCCGCATAAGTTCATACCTTTCTTTGACCACTTTATTCCCGGGTAGTATAGTTGGAGAAAGTCTGTAAAATCGAGGACTTAAAATACCCCAGGAACAAGACCGTCAAAGAAAGGTACATATGAATTTATAGAGGCTTAATTTTATTTTTGAAAGCATTTTAAGTCAGATAATGAGCATAAGGAAAAGATAGTTGGACTATATGTTTTCTTTGAAAAGGCAAGATGGTCATTAATTAGGCCTAAGGACCGAAACTGTTAATAGTTTAAAAGTTGAAGGACTAAAACTATAATTATCCTTGAAATAGGGTTGTGTTGTTTGTTGCTGAAGGAGCCAAGTACCTGCGAACTATCTGTGGTAGTGTAGTTGAAGGAAGTCTGTAAAATCGAAAACTTAGAATACCTAGGAGCAAGACTGTCAAAGCAAGGTAAGAATTTATGAAGATTTAATTTTCTTATCAGAAGCATGTTAGGCAAGATCATGAACATAGGGAATAAATATTGACAATATGTCTTCTTTGAAAGGGCAAAATGCTCACTAGTTAGGCCTAAGGATTGAAACTGTTAATATTTTAGAAGTAGGAGGATTAAAATAAAACTTCAATATGTTTAGGGATTGAAACCAAATTAGTGACAATGTATGATGACTGAAACTGTAATTATCCCATGAGATCATGTGAATGACAAAGAGAAAAATTCATAAGTTGAGACGATAAGTAAATAAAGCATCTTAATATAGATCATCATTATTCAATATCTTATTTGTAGCATTACTATTTATATTGGAGAAATATCATAGTTAAATTCATTAGTACATTCCATGGAAACACAATATTTGATGCATTATTGCAACCTATTGTCCTAATGCTCCTGATTGCCATAGGAGGCTAAAAAAAAGTTTTGAACTTACTTTCAGTGTATTAACTGCATCCAGAAATGACATTTATGAACGTCAATCATTCTCAAAATCTAATATGGGGAAAAGCTTTATTACGATAATTTGAATTTATTTCCTTTTTCTTTTTGACATTCTGAATTGTCATGATTTTTGTATTTCCGATGCATGTGTATCGTGACTCTTTTTGTCGTTATCTTTTCTCTTCGTGGGAAAATTACTCATCCAGTTCTCTATAAAAGCAATATTCATACTCAGATTAAGAACCTTACAACTCTACTCCAGGTAATTCACCAGCCTTAACAACTCGTTTTAAGTCCCCTCCATCATATTTTTCTCCTACGGCTTCAATTTCTCCGTCCATTACCTCAACTTCTTCGCCTCTGTTCTCTCCATCGGACTCTTTTCTACCATCTCATCGTGTTTTCTCTCGTTTCACTTTTCTTTTTCACTCTTATCTCTTTACCTTATGCATATACTTATTAATCATATCATTTTTTTATAGATACCTTAGAGTTTATTCAATAAAATATACCTTAATCCTTAATCTTTGATAAATTGAAGGAAGCACCTTTGTGGATCTCAGCCGTAAATTTTAAGGTTACGAGAAACTATTTCATCTCTTTAAAGTAAGTTTGTCTAGTTGCTACAACTTATTTCTTCTTGGTTAAATATGTTTATTCATAAATGCACACTCCACTCTTGTATAGAATGTATGGCTTGTTGGTGTTAGACATTCTTAAAGTATAAGTCATATGTGTGTTTCACCCTTGTATAAAATGTATGCCTTGAAAAATTGTCATCTTATTAGATTTACAAATTTAGTTATTGATTCAATTTGCTCTACTCTTAACTTTAATATATGGGGTAAATAATAATATTTAAGGCTACAATTGAAAATTCGAGAGAATAAATAAAAATTGTTGTGCCAAAAAGCTTTTACAACAAACTTTATATGAACTTTGACATATGGACAACATTAAAGTTTCAATGACAACTTTTTGCAAAATTTATATGAGATTAACATAAGAATTGTTAATCCCCTTTCTAAACTTTATACATTGTAGGGATTGTTTTTATTTTTCAATGATTCTTCTACAGCATCAAGTGCTATAAAAATGCACGCCACTGCTCTTCTTTAATAGTATCTTTGTCATGTCTTTAAAAAACTGAAACATAATTTAATGTGCTGTAGGAAAAACGACAAAAGAAAATATGCTTCCTGACATGAACTCAACTGCATCTGGAGGTGATGAATCAAAGAGGAAGAGAAGCGATGGAATTAACAATAAATCTAGCAGTGAAGATCTAGATAACAATTCTATCAACAATCAAGAGTTGAAAAGAAAGCGCTACCATCGCCACACTCTAGAACAAATTCAAGAAATGGAAGCGTAAGTTTCTAATAAATTGAAAGTTTCATAAAAGAATGAATTTTGACATAATTATGAATCTTGTTCAAAAGCTCTAAGAAAGCTATTATATTGACAGAAATAAACCCATTTTCTAGTTTGAGAAAACAAGAATTATGTTTGTTCTTTATGGTCATCTTTATATTTGTACTATATTCCTCTTCCTTAAATTTTTGTAATCTTTTGACCAAGTTGGTATAGGAAAATTGTGTAATTTATTTAACACTATGAATTCTACCATCGTCAATTAAGTATTATGTAGTTAAAATACTGCACTAAAATTTATTGCCAATACTATCCTCATCACTTTGTTGAAGTCATGATTTACTTGTTGAAATTATCTCTTTTAATGCTAACATAATTTATTGTAGGTTTTTCAAGCATTACCCACACCCTAATCACAACCAGAGAAAGGAGCTTAGCAACAAACTGGGGCTAGAACCATTGCAAGTAAAATTTTGGTTCCAGAACAAGCGAACCCAATTGAAGGTAAGAAAGGCAGCCTCTCGAAGTTTTTTGAAGAGAAGTAATAGGATACTAAGTACTTGGCTAATGGTTTCCGGTCTTTCAATATATTAAGTATTCAAAATAAACTTTGCATGTGCTTATTTATTTACAGAAATGGCATGAGCACCATAAGAACTCACATTTTCGCACTGAGAACAATGAACTTCGAGCTGAAAATATGAGGTGCAAAGAAGCCCTTAGCAATGCACGTTGTCGTGCATGTGGTCGTGCCATTGCTGTTGCCGGAATGTCTTTCAATGAGCATTGTTTAAAAGTTGAGAATGCTCAACTAAGAGAACAGGTAAATCCATGAAGAGATAGTATTTGATTTTATTGCAAAAATATTTCTCTTAAATCGATCTTGCCTTCAATTTTATGCATTAACTAAGAAGTTTCATGTGCAATGTACCTACAGAAACATATATTTTGTTGTAAATATACAACTTATAATTAGCAATAGAAAATATTAAATTCATAATGTTATATATTTTTCTACGATCAAATCATTAGTATGTACAATTATATTTCAAATAAATTGATAATAATTATTTTAATTTATGAGGAAGCCATTGAATTTTATTATTTTCTTATATATGCCTATTTGGTTTCTCTAATTTTCGTTTTATTTATTGTTATATTATATGTATGTGTGTTATTTCTTTTCTTTTTTTTTTATAAATATTTTCTTTATCCAGATTGAATACCTAGCGGCAATTCTAGCGAAATTCGTTGGCAAGCCCTTAGTGGATGATGCTATAACTCCCTCTTCTACTGCATCACCAACGATTGATACTGAGGTTGCTCGAAAATTAAAGGGAAAGCAGAAGATGGAGGAGTAAATTTGTGGAGCTTCAAAATAAGTACAATGTACTTGTGCACATGTAATTTTTTTTGTAAATTATTTTCGTAAGAAGATTTCATTAAAGAACTTTGATTGCATAAATGAAGAATAAGCTATTTCTACCATATTCTATTTGATAATGCAACTATTTTTTCAAATGAAATTTATTGTTTTGGCAAATGAAACTATTGACTCTTAAAGGCAAATGGTTGGGAATAAAAGAAACTATATCAGTTAAAGGTGATGATAATCATCAAACTGAAACGTCTTCGCAATCTTGTTAGCACTTATGTGAGTTGACAATATTTATCCAAATAAAAATCATTCAAATTTTTACTTTCACTTTTCCAAACATGCATCTAGAAAATATTTTAAGTTCAAAGGGTTATTATCAAGAAAATCTATCGCTTATATTAAAATATTTACTTTTAATTTCTTCATGTCCATGTGTTATGTTCCTAAAGGAAGATTATATATCTGTCTCCTTTTGACAAGTGCAAGTACTCTCAATTTTTTATATTCATCAATGATGAATTTTAAAAAATTAGATAGATTAAATGATTTCTCAATTCACTAGTTACTCAGATTTTCATGCTCATATTCGATTAATGTTAACATGAGAGTAGTATTGCTTGAGGATTTATCATTCTACTAGACATAATCATCTCATTATTTAAAATACTAATAAATGCTCGCTTTTTTCACGTGAAGTGTAAATCTCATTAAAAAAAAAACTCAATAAATTATTTAATATTTTATCTTTACAATAAAAGATTACAAAAATAACAACTAAAAGTAAATAAATTCATTAGCTAATTTTGAGGTGGCTTTGATTATAATATTAATCTATTTTTCATAACATCTACTCACTCAAAAATATTTAGGCTTTTTTAAATTTCCAACATTACCTTTTTTCTTTTTCATGTTCAGTCTTAGAACAAGTTGAGTATATAATTGATTTATTGCATATGCACATGTTACTCTTTTGTTTTTTCCTATTTTTTTAATTGTTTTAAAAGAAATTTCTACAAAATGAGATCCTTTGAATTATTCTAATTATACCATATGCTATTGTAAGGATGGGTTTAGTAAGTATATTACATGGAGGATACAACATAATTAGTAATTAGTAGAAAATACGAAATACAAAAAGTAATTAATAGAAGTGATACAAATAACATAAAATATACAAAAAATACACATATGAAAAAATTAATAATAGTAGCTTACATAAATATTATTTACAATAATATTATTACGGCCGGGGACATTAAAAACGCTTTATAATAGAAAATGTAAGACACAAATAAAATTGGAGATGTGGTTAATAAGTACAAACATAAAAATATTGGTGTGTCTTCTTAATATTTTTAATTATTTCATATTCATATTATACTTTGAAGGTGTTTTCATTAAGTATATCTACTATATTGTGAATATAACATAAAAAATAATTAATAGAAATCAATGAATATAAAATATCTAATATAAGGTAATAATATGAGAAGTAATTAATGCAAATAATAAATATGAAAAACAATTAATAGAAGTTAATATGCATATATTATGCATTCTTGCCCTTAAAACTAATGTTATATAAGGTTAATTTAATTTAAACTTCAAACTGAAAACAAAAACTACCCTTAATGGTTAAAAGAATTTTTCGAGCTCCCTTCCCATCTTAATATAAAAGTATAAGGTGAAAAGAGCAAACGAAAATCTATTAAGAAAAATCTCAATCAAGTCTTGAAAAAATAAGTATAAAGAAGCCCAAATTAGGCCCAAAAACTCGGCCCATATGCTCCTTAAGCAACCAAGAAGCCTACCTTGTTGGGGCCAAATTTGCACACAAAACCATCCCAAAAATTCTCCAATCAATTCAACCTCAAGAAAGGCCTGGTTCCAGTATCCCAAGCCCCTCTCCACAGTCAAGGCTAGCTATATTCTTTGTTCCCTGCAGATCAGACAAAACAACAAAGGCCCAGCACTAGCTTTTGTCTGCCCACAGGTACAGAAAAATTTATCATTATGTATGGTTTCATTTTAAAATCATCTTCGAGACGGACCGAAACAAATAGTATGTTCGGAAGAAAATGTAATTTAGTGCAAATGCTCTAATAAGAATTGAAGTCCTTATAGCACAAAGCTAATGTTATAAATGAGCCTAGAGCACACATGAAGAATGGTAGCTGTCACATGGGTTTTACACCTACTGTACGGCCTAGCTTCACACAAGTTAGTAAGCCTTCCTCACACACTCACTCTAGCGTATGAAATATGGTAAGTAAGGACAAAATTCACAAGCACAGTAGTATGCAAGAATGCGAGGTTATCACACAAATCCAAAAACACAGAATTCATGGCCGAAGATCTGATATTTTATTTCCAACAATAAAAATACAAGGACCCTTTAAGCTTGCACACAATGGATTACATCCACCACTCACCAAAAAAAGTGTAGAAGCCAACAAACAATAAAGATACAACAATGCTGTCAGGTAGTTTTCATCCCTCAACTGCCTGTTACATGCCTTGCACATGTTGCTTGCTTGCTCAGGGTGAAACCAATCGCTAAGACTTAGATCGTCAAGCCTTACTGGTTATGTGCGCCCGCAGTCAAGAAATGCGACCATCTACCAACCTTCCAAGAAAACCGGCACTACGAGGTGCTTTCACACATCGTCCATTAATTTGTTGAGAAGTACAACACACGTGTGTTGCCTACACGCAAATGAGCGCCAAACTCGCCATGCCCACGTATGTTTGTGCATCTGCCTACCGACTTCGGGCAACGCCATGCAAGCTGCCGAGACATGTGCTCATGATGCCCACAGTGTGCCAACACTGACTATCGATGCTCAAAGCATGTACGTCAACACCATGCAATCTGCCATGCACCATCACTCATCCGTTCCTCAATTTGCCTACTATGTGCTATGTGTTGTCCATTAGCTCAGTGTCATGGCAACAACACCCATCAACTGTCTACCAAAACTTACAGAGTCTCACATGTCGACATTATCTTTCTACACATAGCCAAAAAACCTTGCAAGGGACTTACAAACCACCCCCACCAACAACCTCGTCAACGCAACTTTGTTTTCCTTATTGTCTAAAGTACTTCACAGTCTTACTTGCTTCTAGCTACAAGCATAGTTGGACTGTCCAGCCTTATATTCATATATTTTTAATAATGTTTGTCTATACGCTGTTTCACCCGATTCATCTCCACAAACCTGTTGTGCCTTAGCCCATCTTTTTTTCATATCCTCCTGCATTGTCTTAATGTACCTAGTAATTCAATGAGAATGTTCTTTTCTTCAACGGATTACGTTTCGATCATATTTCCTCTGCCATCTTATGTTCTTGCCTTGGTGTCCCTTATTATACTCTCCTCTCACAAACGTGGGATGGTTGGCATCTAGAATAAAATGCCATCCAACCATAGAAGTGTCATCACTTTAGCATAAATAAAGAAATTATTACCCAAATTACATAAAATCGTCTAGCAAGATGCCCATCAAATCATACTTTTTTGTACCACGGTCTTAACCCTAAATCTGTGTTGGTGACCCTGTTTATAGGCACTGCTTTGGAATTAACAAATTTCACCCGACTATCACATGTTTTAACGTCCAGTCACAGCTCTAGGACAATCCGATTAGAAACAAAGTTGTGTGTGGCCCTTCTATCCACTAATGCCTTTATTTCCTTAATGTTAATAAGGTTTATCACCAACATGAGGCTTTTGATACATGTTTTTGCAAATGCACGAGACTGTGCCTACATTGCAGTCATCATGTGCACTACCCTAACTTGTATCTATCCAATCTCACTATCTTCATTTGTCTGTTTGGTCACCATAGCGTTTAACCTTTCGCATTATGGGCAATTCCTTATCAGTTGTTCAGTAATCCAGCAAATGAAACAGCCAGCCTTCGGTCTCTCTACAGTATGAGGCTCGAAAGTCTCAATCATAACTTCTTTATCTTTTTCTTTCTTTCTGAACTTCTTTCCGAACTTGGCCTCACCATTCCACGCATCATCCTTTCTTTGTTCTGAGTCATTCACGACTTTAAAATCCACCAAACGATCAGCTGCAACCATAGCTGGTGGTGTGTAGGTGTCACCAAGAGCTTTTGACGTGGCAGAACTTTCACCTACTGTGCAGCCTAACATCGCACAAGCTAGTCAGCCTTCATCACAAACTTATCTCGTGTATGAAATATGGTATAGAGGAACAAAGAAATTCACAATCCAACCCAGTATACAAGAAGGCAAGATTATCAAACAAATCCAAAACAGAATTTACGGTCAAAGCCAATCTTATATTTTATTTAAAATAATCAAAATACAACGTTCCCTCAAGCTTGCACATATTGAATGCATCCACCACTCACGAAGAAAAATGTACAAGTCAGCAATTATAAAAATACAATAATGTTGCAATTGACATCCTCCAGTTGTTAGAAAACTGCCCTAGAAAATTGTCCCATAATAACCCACTATCTAGAACATGTTCGCAGCCACCTTTTGTTATATAATCAAGCAGTTTTCATTCCTCAACTACCTGTCACATGTTTTGATGTTGCTTGTTTGCCGAGGGTGCAACCAATTGTTAAGACTTAATCGTTGCCTATAGTCGTCAAGCCCTATCGGTCACATGGGTGCAACCAATCACATAATAGGGTGATTCCTGTGCACAACGTCTGTTATTCTATAGAGAAATGCCGCATAAGACAATACACTTGTCTGTTGACCGTCCCTGCACATAGGTGATAGACTCGCCCATGTGCGTGCATGTTTGCACATCTATCTGTCGATTTCTCGTAACGTCCTGCACGTTGTTGAGACACAAGTTCGCGATGCCCATAGTATGCTGACACTAACTACCGACGCTCAAGGACTGCATGTCCACACACCATGCAGTTTATCATGCACCGTTAGCCATCCGTTCCTCAATTGGCTAACTATGTACCATGTGTTGCCCATCAGCCCGATGTCTTAGCACCAATACCCATCAGCAGTCTACCGGAACCTGCTGACTCTTGCATATGCCTTCTGCTGATCCCTATCGCACTAGACTAAACGACCTTTCAAGGACTTACAGTAGGCTTATTGGTTTCGAAGATAAAACTCTTTCAAAATTAATAAGAGTTATGAATCAAGATAGCCGAAATATAGGATTCAACTTCTCAGAAAGAGTCTTTGGGAATAATTAATATTGTCACGCCCCGGATCAAGGGTCCCGACACGGCCATGCCACCAAGCCCATAGCCTTAGTAGCATGAAACCTTCACTACTGAACCATATATCCAAACTTAATAATAATAATCCTTAAGTAACAAAATCCCAATACTCATTTGTAGCGAAAGAACATAAATATTAAAATCTTGACTTTAGCCCCAAGTCCAAACCACTAAATAGAAGTAGAAAATAATTTCAATAAATAAAATTATCTATGGGACTTATTAATCGATGCCATTTGTATCCCTTGATTAGCTACCAACCTCAGTATAGCTCCTCCTCACACTCTTCATACACCTCATCTGCAAGATTTGATAAGTGTAATGACTGGAGATAGAAATAAATTTGTGCAATTAGACACAAAGTAACCGATAATGTTCATTTTGGAGATGATACTAAAGTGAACATCAAGGGAAGAGGTATATTAAATTTTGGCCACAAGGAATGGATATGACAAACTTCTCTACTATACCGATTACATTCCAATAATGAAAAATAATATTTTCAACATCTGTCAACTTTGAGAGTAGACACAAAGTGAATAAGTAGGAAAAATATCTATGGCTACAAGATCGAAAAGATAGGTTTGTCGTAAAAGTTTCCATGACAAGTAACCGAATATTTAAGCTAAATGTAAAGACTAGCGAAGGAAAGTATCTTTAACCTTGTATTAATGATTCTTCATAGATATGTCACATGAGATTTGGACATCTGAGCCTTGAAAGACTTAAGGTGCTAGGAGAAAAGAATATGGTGGGTAGTTATGAAAATCAATCACTCGAAACAATTATGTGAGGCATGTCTACTTGGCAAGAATGCAAGAAAAAACTTTCCAAATGGGTCACTTTCGAGAGAAAACAAATCTCTACAACTTGTGGATGTGGATGTATGCGGTCCTATCAACCCACAATTATTTGTTAAGAGTTCATATCTTATACTCTTATCAATTTTTTTTTTTTTACAAGAAAGCATGAGTTATTTTCTAAAGCACAAAAGTGAAGGTTTTGATCAGACATTTAAAAGGTTCAAAACTCGTGTTGAGAAAAAAGTGATTTTGAACTCAAAGCTGTAAGGATTGATAGAGGGCGAGTTTACTTCTCATTGTTCAAAGCTTTTGGAGGAGCCTATAGATTTCTACATCTTATGACTTTCCCAAGATCCACAAAATTATGGCATTGCAGAAAAAAGAAAAAAATTAATTTTAAATATGGCCAGGACGATATACTGAAAACTAAGGCAATGCTAAAATATTGTGAACCGAAAAAGCTTCAAGTGTGGTTTTTCTCTCAAATATATGACCAACAGGTAGTTTGGAGAAAATAACACTTCAAGAAGCATGGTGTGGATGAAAGCTAAGTTTGAAACACTTACGAATATTTGGTTACATTTATTGTTTTCATGTGTCTGAACAACTAGGAATAAAATTGGATAACCAGAGTAACAAGATGGTGTTTCTTGGCTATGATAAACTCTAAGGGGTATAAATATTTTGATCCTATTATTAAGAATGTTGTGATTAGTATAGATGTGGAATTTGAAGAGAGGCCTCATGAAATTAGAACATAAAAAAGGAGAAATGTACCAATTCCTTCCACATCTACAAGAAAATGTGAATGAGGAGCAAGAAGTTGAAGGTGAGAATTCATCCCCCTATACACTAAGCTCGACTGATCAAACCTCAAAGGTATCATAGCATAAGTGATCTTTATGTTGCTACAAAAAGAATAAATGGTGATAATCATTTTTTATTTTTTATGAATTAAGAATCTTTGAATCTAAAAGAAGCCATAAGGGGAAGAAATGGGTAAAAGCCATGCAGGAAAAAGTTCATTCAATTGAAAAAGAATGAGACTTGGAAGATAGCTACTCCACCAAGTGGTCATGAAGCTATTGGAGTCAAATGGGTGTACAAAGTAAAGAGAAATGCTAAAGGAGAAGTTGAAAGGTATAGAGTTAGACTTATTGCAAAAGAGTATAAATAAAAGCATGATGTGGACTATGAAGAAGTTTTTGTAGGCAATATGGTTGTTAGTCGCTCTTGTGGCATAAAAACCAGTGGTTAATTCATCAAATGGATGTAAAATCCGCATTTTTGAATGGTTCTCTTGAAGAAGTGTATGTTGAACGGTTTCATGGTTAAAGGCATAAAGACAATGTATTACAATTGAAGACATTGTATGAGCTCAAGTAAGCACCAAGGGCATGGTATAGCCATCTTGACAACTATCTTCAAAATAAAGTTTTCTCTAGATGCTTTTATTAGTACACTCTTTATGTGAAGAAGGAGAGATGAGATATTCTACGAGTGTGCATTTTTATGTGGATGATCTCATTCTTATAGAGAATAATCCACATATTTATGCAACTTTAAGAAGGCAATGGCGCTCAAATTTGAGATGAGTGACATTGGACTCATGTCGTATTACTTGAAATTAGAATTAACAATGTTGTTGATGACTATGCAAGGGTGCATGGGACATTCTAAAAAACTCTATGGTAGGAGTTGACAACCTAAAGAAGGTACGACTCCATACTCTAAGGGTTGAGTTTGAGTCAATTTCTATGTAGGAGGATCAATCAATTACGAATTATTTCACTTGAGTTTTAGTGGTGGTGAATCAAATGATGCAGGTCGATGAAAAAATAATGGAAGTGAGAGTAGTAGAGAATATTCTATGCTCTCTCAATACAAAGTTCAATCATGTGCTGATGGCTATTAAAAAGGCTAAGGACATAAAATCCATGACCATTGACGAGTTAATAAATCATTATTAGCTCATGAAGAAACAATTAAAAGAAATCAACAACAACTGGTGGAGCAAGGCTTGCAGGCAAAATTTTCAAATAATCCTAAAGGAAATGCTTTGGATAAAGGAAGAAGATGCCAAGCTCATGGTAGAGGCCAAAGTCATTAGCGTGCTCCCAGTCAAGGAAGAGCAAAAGGTCAAGCCCAAGGTAAAGGTGAAAGAAATTCACCCCAAGACTGTGCAAATAGAAGTTTTGAAAGAGGTCATGGCAAAGGCAGAAACAACAGTAATTGGAGGAAAATTGATAAAAGTCATGTTGAGTGTCAATCTAAATATTCTTAACGAACGTAAGGAGAATGAAGGTAACACTCTGTTGTTTTCCCAAAAGGAAGGCACAATTAGAAATGATGTCACATTATATCTTGACAACAGTCGAGCAACCACATAATGGGAGACAGAAATAAATTTGTGCAGTGAACACAAAAGTAGCCGTCAATGTTTGTTTTGGAGATGATAGTAAAGTAGAAATCAAGGAAAAATGTATGGTAATTTTTTCCGTAAAAAATGAAGATCACAAAGTTATCCACAATATCTACTACATCTCGGGAACGGAGGGAAATATTTTCAGCATCAGTCGACTTTTGGAGAGTGGACACAAAGTGAAGATGGATGACAACTTTCTATGGCTTCAAGATCAAGATGATAGGTTTATCGCAAAAATTGTCAAAATGAATAATTGAATGTTCAAGCTAAAAGTGAAAATGGTTGAAGTGAAGTGCTTACAAGCTTGCATCAATGATTTTTTTTATGGATGTGGTATACGAGATCCAGACATCTCAATTTTGGAGAGCTTAAGATGATAGGAAAAAGGACTATGGTGAGAGGACTTTTCAAAGTCTATCACTCAAATCAATTGGTTGAGGCATGAATGCTTAAGAAGTATGCATAAAAATAATTTCCTAAAGGAGTAACTTTTGCGAGCAAGCAAACCTCTACAACTTGTGCATGCGGATGTGTGGTCGTATTAACCGACAATCATTCAGTAAGACTTCTTGTTTCATACTTTTATCGATAATTTTACAAGGATGATGTAGGTTTATTTTCTAAAAAATAAGACTGGATTTTTAGAGACATTAAAAACTTTAAAAATTCTTGGTGAAAAAGAAAGTGGTTTTGAATGCAAAGCTCGAAGGACTGACAGAGAAGGCTATTTAATTGCTAATGCACTTAAGATTTTTGTGAAATGCATGGAAGTTGACATCCTATAATTGTCCCAAAGAACACCACAACAAAAGAATGAATAAAATGATTCTTAACATGGTGAGGATAATGCTAAAAAGTTAGGAGATGCGGAAAGAATTTTGGGCATATGTTTTGTTTATCTTTCAAATAGATCACCAACAAGGAGTTTGGAGAAAATAACTCCACAAGAGCCATGGAGTAGATGGAAGTTAAGTGTGAAGCACTTAAAATTTTTTTTACTCTATTTGCTATATTAATGGTCCAAAACAATAAAGAACTAAACTTGATCGTTTGAGTTACAAGATGATATTTGTTGGTTATGATGAGAACTCTAAAGGGTTGTTTTGATCCTATTGCTAAGAAGGTTGTGATTAGTAAAGATATGGAGTTAGAGAATGACACCTCAAGGAATTGAAACATCCAAAAAAGAGTGGTGTATCGTCTTTTTCCACATCTAGAGAAGAAAAGAACAAGGACCAAGAAATTGAGGTGTGAATTCAACTCCATCTACAGCAAGTTCAAGTGACCAACCTCAATGGTATTGTATTATAAGTGATCCTTATAATTCTATGAAAAGAATAATTGTTCATAAATATTTTTCTTATTTATGAATGATGAACCTTTGAGTTTTGAAGAAGTTGTAAAGGAGAAGAAATGGGTACAGGATATGGAGGAAGAAATATATTTGATGGAGAAAAATGACATTTGGGAGATAGCTATACTACCGAGTGGTCATGAAGCCATTGGACACAAATAGGTGTATAAAATAAATAAAAATACTAAAGAAAAAATTGATACGCATAAAGCGAGGCTTGTTGCAAATGGGTGTAAACAAAAACATAGTGTGGGCTATGAAGAAGAATTTGCTCCAGTTGCTTGCTTCGATACAATATGATTGTTGGTCGATGTTGCGGCACAAACCAATGACGAATTTATCAAATGAATGTGAAATCAGCATTTTGTAATGGCTATTTTGAAGAAAAAGTGAATATTGAACAACCTGATGGATTCATGGTTAGAAATCATGAAGACAAAGTTTCAAAATCGAAGAAAGGGTTATGTGGGAATAAGCTAGCACTAAGGGCTTGGTATAGTAGTCTTGATAACAATCTTCAAAAGAATAGTTTCTCAAGATGCTTTCATGAGTTTACTTTATGTGAAGGAGTAAAGAAATATTTTATGCTTGTGCATTTATGTAGGTGATATCATTCTTATGGGGAATAACCTAAAAAGGTATGAAAATTTTAAGAAGGTTGTGGCTCAAGAATTTGAGATGAGTGACATGGGACTTATGTCATATTATCTGGAAATAAAGGTGAATATCCCAACGGAGTGTTGAGTAAAACTCTCCAAAGATGATGAACAAGAAAGGTTGACTCGACTGCCTTTAAATTCTTGGGAAAGCTTACGATACTTATCATGTACTAAACCCGACATACTATTTGCAGTGGGTTTAATTGAGTGGGTCCATGGAGAATCCAATTGCAGAACATATAAGTGCAATAAAAAGAATGCTTTGATATATAAAATGTACTCGTGATAATTAATGACATTTTCCACAACTCTTCTAATAAAGCTTATTTGTGAGGATATTATGATAGTGATTCTGCCGGAGATGTTGGTGACCAAAAATCCCTACCTACTATATTTATGTTTTTCTTTGGTGAAAATGCAATTGCATGATTTTTAAATCAATTATGACTCTATCAACATGTGAGTCTAAGAATATTGTTACAACTGAGTGAACATATCATGCAATTTGGATAAGACGATTGCTAGGTGAACTTTGTTTGGCGCAAGATGATACAACCAAAATTATGATGGACAGTAAATCAACTATTAATATTGCCAATGATCCGGTGTTTCATGATCAAAGAAACTATATAAATGTAAGATTTCAATTATTCGAGACTAAATTGCTACCGAAGAGATTGAGGTAGAGTACATTAAAACTTTGGATCAAATTGCAAATACTTATATCAAGTCCCTCAAGAAAGATAGACTTTCAAAATCTTAGAGAGATGATTGAAGTTGTGAAGAAGTCAAGTTTAGAAGGAGGTCTTCAGAAGTTCAAAGAAAATTAAACTAACAGTCATATGAATTTTTACATTTAATTAGTGTGTGAATATTTATGAACTTTAGCAAGTGTTTAGGTTATAAAAGGACTTTTAGTCTGATGCTATGCATGTAAATAAAGAGAACAATTTAGTGTAAGAACTTTTTAGATATACTCCTCTTTACTTCCTTAAAAAGTATAGTCATAATATTTAACTCGTCCAATGGACCTTGCACCTGCCATTGCACATAGGTTTGGCTCCCCTTTTTTGGACTCATTGCAGCTCTTTATGGGCTTTCAAACTACTGAATCAAAAATGCCACGCTAGACCATGCATTTAGGCTTCCCTCATTCAACTGGGCAAACTAGCAATAGAGTATACCTACAAATAGTTTTCCTAACGATATTTACCGAGGTCCTATAGAACTGTACAAAATTGAAGGATATTCGATGTATCCTAAGATCATGAGGGGACTATTCTACAAATGTGGTATCACTACTCTAATGCTTAAGTCCGTAATTGTCATAGAGGAAAAATAAAGTAACACTAGGAAAAGATATGAGAACCATCAAGATTGATGGTGAGATGTGTGAAAAATATATAGATTATTATGGAAGTACTAAGTTTTGGAGTGTGTATATAATTGAGCCGAATGCGTGCAAGAGAGCCAAAGTGTCAAGTTCAAAGTGAAGTTACCTCTCATGACCTGTCAACTTAAGAGTAAAATACATATCTATAAAGTACCTATATAATCAAACCCAAATTTCTCATTTCTCACAACTATAAATCTAGGCCTGAAAACATTCAATCCAAACACATTTTTACTTTTTACACAAAATTAATAAAATGTTTTTATTCCATTGAAAATATTGAAAACTGAAGTAAACATAAAAATAAAATTGAACTAGTTTCTCGAGATATGATTGGTATATTTCACATCATTCGTGTTCCATTAAAGTAAAAAATATTCCCCAAAATTGAAATTTTGCATTTTTTATTCATTAATAATCATATTTAATTATCTTGTATCAAACTAGTAAATATAAAAATAAATATAATAAAATTAAATATTAAAATAAAACTAACTAGTACCGAGGCTCCTTATTGTTGATTATTTTTGGCAGAATTCAAGAATTCCAATGTAACAAAATTGATAAATCTTTAGTTGTAGTTTTTGTTTTGTCTATTAGCTATTTTTAGTTTTTTTATGTTATTTCTTCGTATGTTATTTTCTTTTTCTTGTATTATTTCTTTGTATGTTATTTTATTTTTCTTTTACTACTACATCTCAAATATCATTTCTTTTTAATTTATTGACATTGAGCGATTTCAAGTTAATTATTTACAATTATTATTAATAAAAATGATATCTAATATCGGATCATAATATCAATATTTGAATTACACTATCCCCATAAAAATGCTTACTATATTTCATATCAACTTTTATATATTGCCAAAATATGGTTTACTTTCATATCAACTTTATTAACTTCTAAATTTTTAATTTCATATTGTAGTTTGAATTCTTGATAATACGTTAAAACTCAATATTTTATGTCATATATTTTATACTTTTATTGTTAGTATAGAAAAACATTAATAGATGTAATCATGTCAAAGTAATAATGCACATTCAGAAATTTTTAATCCAAAAAAAAAATAATAGCCAGAGCTTCACTGAACATTTCAATTTTCATAAGCAATTTCAATTTAAAAAAGTTTGTTCTTTTATTTTCATATATCAATTTTTCTTCTTAGTACTCATACTTTTTTTTTTTTAACTCTGAAGTTATTTTTGTAAATTTATTCCTAGAAAAATGTGTTTCTCTTTTGTTTATTTATTTATCATCTTTTATTTCTAATTTCAACTTAATTAACTCATTTTCTATTTATTATTTTATTGTACTAAGTTGATTCTCAAGATTTTCTATTTATTATTTATTTATGTTGACTTGCTTAATATGGAAATAAAATCATACCGTTGAAATTTAGTCAAATTTGTTACTATATGATTATTTTAAAATCTTGCTTTTAATCGTTACCAAGTCTTTTTTAGCTTTTCTTTTAAAAAAAAAAACTTGATTAAAGTGTCAAAATAGTTCTATTTTATCTGATGCATGCTTCAATTACGCCATATTGTATTTACTACATTATAAGGCAAATTTTTGATTTAGCTTTTTGTTGCGTTATTGTTTACACTCTCTTCAATCTTAATGTCTTTAGAGGGGATTCTATTATTATTAAAATAAAATCAATTAGTCAGAAGTCACATTTTTTAAAATTTTCAACAACACTTTTAATTTAATAAGATTGATAATTATTATTCAAAATTATATATTGATATTTAATTATACTATTCATGTGTTATATACTATTCATCTGTTATTTAATTTACTTTTAATGTGCCATAGTAAATGAAATTTTTCTTAAATTAATTAAGATTTCTTGTAGCAAAGTAATTGTGTTGAAATATTATTTATATATATATATATATATATATATATATATATATATTATATTTAGTTAGTATATTATTCATTCTCTAAGTAGTTTAGAACAATTAAAAAATTAGGACTACTAAATAGAGTTAATTTTTTTTTTTATAGAAAATTTTGTTCTTTTATAACTAATTTTATTTATTATTAAAAGGAGTACTTAAGTGAGAATAACTTTAGATTAGTATTTTATCTATTATTCATGTGTTATTTATTTTAAATTTAACCCTGCCATAGTGAATTAAAATTTTCTGAAAATATTTAAGATTTCATCTAGCAATGTAATTATATTGAAATACTATTTGCATCTTTATTTTTTTATTTGGATATATTATTCATTCTCTAAGCAATTTAAAGCAATTAGAATTACTAAGTAGTTTTTTTTTTTCATATAATTTTATTTAAGATTTATTTATTATTAAAAGGAGTACTTAAGTAAGGGTATAGTTCTTTCAAAATGGGGAACAAATATTTGTGAATTCGTACATTTATGTATAGTATAGATTGTTGCATTATATCAAGGACTCATGGTTTACATTATATCATGTTATAATTGACCTCAGCAATGAACCTCTCAACATTGTTTCTTTTAATTGTATATACACTAATAATAAAATCATTTTACCAGAAATTTTCTTCATCTTCTTAGTTCTACTTTCCTTTTCACAACTTTCTCGTAGAGTTGAGAAGTACAAATATAAATTTGACAATCATTTTAACTAATTCTAAATAATTTCAACATTTTCTCGATCGGATTTAAATTTTAAATAAAGCATCTTAATATAGATCACATTATTCAATATCTTATTTGTATCATTAGAATTTATATTGGAGAAATATCATAATTAAATTCAATATTACATACCATGAGAACACAATATTTGGTGCATTACTGCAATCTATTGTCCTAATGCTCATGACTGCCATAGGATGCTTCGAAAAAGTTCTGCACTAAATTTCAGTGTATTAATTGCATCCAGAAATGACATTTATGAACGTCAAGCATTCTCAAAATCTCATATGGGAAAATACTTATTATGATAATTTGAATTTATTTTCTTTTTCTTTTAGACATTCTGAATTGTCATGATTTTCACATTTTTGATGCATGTGTATCGTGATTCTTTTTGTCGTTATCTTTTCTCTTCGTGGAAAAATTACTCATCCAGTTCTCTATAAAGCAATATTCATACTCAGACTAAGAACCTTACAACCCTACTCCAGGTAATTCACCAGCCTTAACAAATCGTTTTAAGTCCCCTCCATATTTTTCTCCTTCGACTTCACTTTCTCCGTCCATTACACCAACTTCTTTGCATCTGTTTACTCCATTTCTTCTTCAATCCAACTCTTTTCTACCATCTCATCGTGTTTTCTCTCGTTTCACTTTTCTTTTTCACTCTTGTCTCTTTACCTTCTACAATCTACTTATTAATCATATCATTTTTTCATAGAAACCTTAGAGTTTATTCAATAAAACATACCTTAATCCTTAATCTTTGCTAAATTGAAGGAAGCGCTTTTGTGGATCTCAACCGTAAATTTTAAGGTTACGAGAAACTATTTCATCTCTATAAAGTAAGTTTGTCTAGTTGCTACAATTTATTTCTTCTTGGTTAAATGCGTTTATTCATAGATGCACATTCCAATCTTACATTGTGTTGATAGATGAAAACATGTATACAAATGCTAAGGTTTCTATCTACATTGATGTGAGAAAGATACTTTAGCATATGTATTTTTTTATTGTCCTTTGAAGGAAAAAAAATATCAATTAATAGAAGTTTTGGAATTAATTGTCTAAAGGATTTTCAAAGATATTTTTACCTCTCGTATAGAATGTATGGTTTGTTGGTGTTAGAAATTCTTATAGTATAAGTCATATGTGCTTATCACCCCTGTATAAAATCTATAACTTGAAAAATTCACATCTGACTAGATTTACAAATTTTAGTTATTGATCATATATCCTCTACTATTAACCTTAATATATGGGTTAAATAACAACATTTAAGGCTGCAATTCAAAATTCGAAACAATAAGGAAAGTAGATGTGCAAAAAGTTTTTAGAACAAACTTTATATGAACTTTGATATATGGACAACAAAAAGTTTTAATGACAAATTTTTTCAACATTTATATGAGATTAACACAAGAATTGTTAATCCCCTTTCTAAAATGTATACATGGTAGGGATTGTTTTTATTTTTCATTGATTCTTCTACAGCATCAAGCTCTATAAAAACACACGCCACTGCTTTTCTTTGATATTATCTTTGTCATGTCTTTAAAAAATTGAAACATAATTTATTGTGCTATAGGAAAAAAAGGTGAAAGAAAATATGCTTCCTGACATGAACTCAACTGCATCCGGAGGTGATGAATCACAAAGGAAGAGAAATGATGGAATTGACAATAAATCTAGTAGTGAAAATCTAGATAACAATTCCATCAACAATCAAGAGTTGAAGAGAAAGCGCTACCATCGCCACACTCCAGAACAAATTCAAGAAATGGAAGCGTAAGTTTCTAATAAATAGAAAGTTTCATAAGAGAATGAATTTTAACATAAATATAAATTTTGTTCAAAAACTCTAAGAGAGCTATTATATTGACAAAAATAAACACAATTCTAGTTTGAGGAAACAAGAATTATGTTTGTTCTTTACGTTCATCTTTTAATCAATGCAATATTACATATGTCATTGTACTATATTCCTCTTCATTAATCTTTTGACTAAGTTGGGTATGTTGTATAGGAAATTGGTGTAATTTATTTAATACTATGAATTCCACCATCGTCAACTAAGTATTATGTAATAAAAAATACTGCACCAAAATTTATTGCCAATCTATCCTCATCATCTTGTTCAAGTCATGATTTACTTGTTGAAATTATATTTTTTAATGCTAACATAATTTCTATTTATTGTAGGTGTTTCAAGCAGCACCCACACCCCAATCACAATCAGAGAAAAGAACTTAGCGACAAACTGGGGCTAGAACCATTGCAAGTCAAATTTTGGTTCCAGAACAAGCGAACCCAATTGAAGGTAAGAAAGGCATTTGCATTCATATTAAACATATTTTTCATACTATAAATATTTTCTCAAAAAAAAATAAGACAACCTTCGAAATTTTTTGAACAGAAGTAATAGAATACTAAGTACTTGGTTAATGATTTTCTGTCTTTCAATATATTAAGTTCAGAATAAACTTTGCATGTACTTCTTTACTTACAGACATGGCATGAGCACCATAAGAACTCATATTTTCGTAATGAGAACAACAAACTTCGAGTTGAAAATATGAGGTGCAGAGAAGATCTTATCAATGCACGTTGTCGTGCATGTGGTCGTGCCATTGTTGTTGACGGGAAGTCTTCTAATGAGCATTGTTTAAGAGTTGAGAATGCTCAATTGAGAGAACAGGTAAATCCATGAAGAGTTAGTATTTGATTTTTTTACAAAATATTTCTCTTAAACCGGTCGTGCCTTCAATTTTATGCATTAACTAAGAAATTTCATTTGCAATGTACATGCACAAACATATATTTCGTTGTAAATATACAACTTATAATTAACAATAGAAAATATTAAATTCATAATGTTGTATATTTCTCTACTATCCATCATTAGTATGTATAATTATATTTTCAAACAAATTGATAATAGTTTTTATTTATGAAGAAGCAATTTACTTTTATTATTTTCTTATATATGACTATTTGGTTTGTCTAAATTTTGTTTTATTTTTTGTTATATTACATGTTGTGTGTTATATCTATTTTTTGATAAATATTTTCTTTATCCAGATTGAATACCTAGCGACAATTCTAGTGAAATTTGTTGGCAAGCCCTTGGAGAATGATGTTATTACTCCCTCTTCTACTGCTTCACCAACAATTGATACTGAGACTGTTCGAAAATTTAAAGGGAAAGCAGAAGATGGAGGAGTAAGTTTGTGGAGCTTCAAAATAAGTGCAATGCTCTTGTGCACATGTCATTTTTTCGTAAATTATTTTTATAAGAAGATTTTCATTAACGAGCTTTGATTGCATGAATGAAGGATGTGCTATTCCTATCGCTTATATTAAAATGTTTACTTCTATTTTCTTCATGTCCATGTGCGATGTTTCTAATTTGCCTCCTTTTGACAAGTGCAAATGCTTTCAATTATTTACATTAATTAATGATAAATTAGAAAATAAGATATGTCTTATAGAGCATGTGTTGGGTTTGTGTGTGTGAGTGAGTGATGGTTAATGGCACAGCAGAAATTAGATAGATTAAATGATTTCTCTATTCACTAGTTACTTATATTTTCATTTTCATACTCGATTAATGTTAACATGAAAGTAGTATTGCTTGAGGAATTATCATTGTACTAGACATTAATCATCTTATTATTTTAAGAATAAAGTGCTCGCATGTTGCACGTGAAGTGTAAATCTCATTAAAAAATACTCAATAAATTATTCTATTGTTTAATTGTTGTAAAAGAAATTACTGGAAAATGAGGTCCTTTGAATTATTCGAATTATACTAAATTCTAGATACTAAATACAAAAAGTAATTAATAGAAGTGATACAAATAACATAAAATATAGAAAAAATACACATATAAAAATAATTAAATAATAGTAACTTACATAAATTATTTACAATAATATTATTACGGGGAAATTAAAAATCCAATTATATATAATGCTTTATAATAGAAAATATAAGAAGATAGAATTAGAAATGTGGTTAATAAGTATAAAGATAAAAATATTGGTGTGTCTTTTTAATATTTTTAATTATTTCATATTCATATTATACTATGAAGGTGTTTTCATTAAGTATATCTACTATATTGTGAATATAACATAAAAAAAATAATTAATAGAAATCAATGAATATAAAATAATAAACATAAGGTAATAAACATGAGAAGTAATTAATGCAAATAATAAATATGAAAAACAATTAATACAAATTAGTATGCATATATTATAAATTCTTTCCCTTAAAACTATTGTTTATAAGGTTAAGTTAGTTTAAAACTGCAAACTAAAAACAAAAACTACCCAAAGGATCTAATTAAGGGGAGTTCCAAACAAGTCTTGAGAAAATAAGTATAAAGAAGCTCAAAATAGGCCCAAAAACTGGGCCCATATGATCCTTAAGCAACCAAGAAGCCTACCTTGTTGGGCCCAAAATTTGCACACGAAGCCGTTAAGATCAGACAAAACAACAACGGCCCAGCATGTTATCTCCGAACAAGCCCAGGATTAGAAAAAATCCTCAGTATGTTTGGTTTTATTTTAAAATTATCTACGAGAAGCCGAAACACATAGCATGTTTGGAAGAAAGTATAATGTTGTATTTTTAAAAAGATCTAAGTGTAATTAATTATTATTATTAATCATAATTAGTTATGATTAAATATTATATTTCTTGTAACGAATGAGGAATCTTCTCGACTTGTTGGGTATTAGAAGATAATAGAAGTCAATTATATATATGTTTTCGAGCAGCCTAGGAACAAACATACAAGACCGAAACCCTTGCCATAAAAAGTCCACATATATTGCCCTTTGTGTTTCTAGCTATATATATGTACTATAGGTTGCAGATGTTTATACACAACAAGAAAATTGTTCAATAGTAATAAAAAAAATTAGTTTTAAGGTAATTAGGAAGTAAAACTCTCTTTGCTCCTCTATATTATCTAATACAAAAAAATTTACTTGTCAATTAATTTTGGAAAAGAAATTAACTTGCTAATTTAGGAACAAACTATTTAAAAGATATATTAAATAATGTAAATCAACAACGAAAATTTTAATTGCTAATTAGTTTGATCTTGATTTTAGCATCAAACCGTGTGGTTGGAGAAAGTCCGTAAAATCGAGAACTTAGAATACCAGGGAACACGGCGGTCAAAGCAAGGTATGAATTTTAAAGGCTTAATTTTATTTTCAGAAGTTTGTTGGGCATAATCATGAGCATTTCGAATAGATAATTGGATAATATATTTTCTTTGAAAGGGCAAAATGGTCACTAATTAGGCCCTAAGGATCAAAACTGTTAATATTTTAGAAGGTGGAGGACTAACATAGAATTTCAATATATTTAGGGATTGAAAATGAATTCGTGGCAATGTATGAGGACTAAAATTGTAATTATCCCATGAGATCATGTGTGAATGACAGTGCAAAATTTCATAAATTGAGATGATAAGTCGACACAAAGAAAAGTTTTGATGCCAAAGCGTAAAAACTGTGAAATGTAATTAACCTGATATTTTATTAGATTAACAAATAATTCAAGACTAAGCATTTCGGTGAAAGTATGAGATTACCAAATATTTTATGATTAATATTCGTTATATTTAATATATTTGACAAAATTTATAATACTTTTTGTGATTATAATTAAAATCTTGTAAATATAAATTTTATTAAATGTTATATAGCAATATAAAAGAAATCATGTATTAAAAATGAGCTAGAACACACATGGTAGGCCTACTGGTTCCAAAGATAAAACCTTTTGAAAGAGAACAAGAGTTATGAATCAAGATGTCCAAATACAGGATTCAACAACTCGAAAAGAGTCTCTTGGCACTTGATTAGTTTGCACTGACAATGGTTTTCCACTGGTTTTCTTAGCAATATTTTTAATGAGTTAATATATTGTATTATTAAAGAATAATATATTCTTTTCTCTTCACTCATTTTTATTTTTATTTTTTATTTTCCTTCAGGGTTTTTCCTAGGGGTGGTAGACGAGTCAAACTGGCCCAACTCGAGCCTATTGAGCTTCACAATTTATTTTATATAATTTTTATTTTTTAATTTTTTATATATTTAACTCCATAAGCAATACTTTATATTCAAAATTAACCATATATTATAATTATTAAGTAATATAAAACATTTTAAATTTTTTTAATGATGAAATATGGTACTTTTATTTATATGTTTGATCTTTATACAAGAATAAGCTTAATTAACAATTTAGTAAGTTCATTTTTATTACTATATATTTTTATATTAATTAGTAAAATTTTAAATTATCTAATAGTTTAAGAAAATTAGAAATATATTTTTGTTAAAAAATTTAGGCTTGTCAATCTAACATAATAAATAGATATTCTAAAATAAATTTTATTATAAGTATAATTAAAAATTATAAAAAAGAAGAAAAATAAAAAAGCTCGAACTCGAACTCAAGCCAGAATTTTTTGCCGAGATCGATTCAAGTTTAGCTCATTTACACCCCGAGTTTTTCCGCATAAGACTTTAATGAGGCATATTATATTGATGAACATACAAAGGAAAGTGTTATGAATATACATATTTTGATTGTTCATCTCCATCGTAAATTACAAGAAGTTAGTGATTCATCCCACCATGTTATGAAATGACATTGTTCATTTTCCTACATTTAGAAGATGAAACTTTTGATTATAATTTTAGAGCTTATAAATCAGCCATCTCAGTTGGTTTGGTATAAGAAGAAATAAATAAAATACTCTCTTATATCCTCTCAATCATAACTCGTATGTTGTTATCATTTTATATTGTTTCACTATAACATCGAACTTATTTATTTTCTTTTCATAGTAATACATACCTTATTGTGGCCAACTAGTAAAGCTTCTCCCCCATAATAAATATAATGATAAAAAATTAAAAAAATAATAAATAAAGAAGGATAAGATGCATCTTTTTTTTTTTTTTTTTTTTTTTTGTGATTTTTTTTTAAACTCTATTTGAACTTAAGATCTGAGCGAAGAAAGAAAACAGAAAAAAATAAAACTCAAAAAGTTGCATTATTAAAAGTAATAAAATTTTCTCTAAATAATTAAAATTGAGTAATAATATTAGAGCATTTGAATGTGTAAATTGAGTGTACATTTTTCTTATTTAGTTTGTATTTCTTTAAAAATCTTCATAAAATTTCCTTTGCTCTGAAGTCAGTAGTAGCAACAAAAAGTTACATCCTGAAATTTTCATACTCTCTCTATTCTTATTTTACAAAAGCACTTAGATAACATGTGCAGAAAAATAGATCATAATATTATTATTTTACAATAAATATATATATCGATATTATGCATTTAAAGGGTATAGTAGAAACAAATGTTACTCATCTCTCTTCAAGCATTTTCATCCCTTAACCTATATTAGTGTGGCTTATTAATTATAAAAGTGAATATATGAAAGAAAATATTTTATCCAAAGATACATAAAATAATATAAGCTAATTCATTATTTTTTCTAAACAAATAAAAAGATGGTTTCTTTTGTTGAAATTACAAATGAAGATTTAAAATCAACAATTCTTTTGGGGAATCAATAATTATTGTATATAAATACATAAAGATAGTTAACTACTATGGAAGAAGTTACAGTTGGAATCAAGAAGAATTAATAAAACAAAAGTAAATTTATGTCAAGCAATCATATATGTTTGCATAAAATATATTTGTATCTATGCAATGAATCAATTATATACACAACTGGCTCTAAGAATGAACAAAAAAAATATAATGTCGGAAACTAAAAGAAGCTAAAATATTATTCAGTGTAGATCTTATGAGAAATATATTAATATTACTATCCAAACTACTTCAGAATTAGCTAATGAATTTGTTTACTTTTAGTTGTTATTTTTATAATCTTCTATCATAAAGATATAATTTATTGAGTTTTGTAAGATATTTTAGCTAAATGTAATTTATATTTTAAAAGGATTTACACTTCACGTGCAATTTACGTGCACTTTGTTAGTATTTTTTTTAAGAAAAAAGGATGAATATGCAGAGTATAATTCTAACTATTCAAGCAATAATACTTTCATGTTAACATTAATCGAGTATGAACATGAAAATATTAGTAACTAGTGAATTGAGAAATCATTAATCTATCTAATTTATTCCGCGCCATTAACCATCACTTACACACACAAACTTCTATACAAACACACACATCAACATATCTTATTTTCTATATCATTGATCAATGTAAATAATTGAGACTACTTGCACTTGTTAAAGAAGACAATATAATCATTCTTTAAGAGAACACACATCAACATCAAGAAAATAAAAGTAAACATTAATATAAACAATACATTTCCTGATAATAATCCCTTAAAATTAAAAAAATTATCTACATGCAAGTTTGGAAAAGTGAAAGTAAAAATTTGAATAAATTTTATTCGGATAAATATTGTTAACTCAATTAAGTGCTAACTAGATTACAACAACAGTTCAGTTTGATCATTATCATCAAATGCTGGTCACTCCTAACTGATATAGATTCTTTTATTCCCAATCAAGAGTCTATAATTTCATTTGGGAAAACAATAATTTTTTAATATGAAAAAATAATTGTATCATAAAAAAGAGTATGGTAGGAAAATTCGTTGATGCACGCAAAATTCTTTAATGAAATCTTCATATAACATAATTTACGAGAAAAAATACATGTTCACAAGTGCATTGTACTCGTTTTGAAACTCCATAAATTTACTCCTCAATCTTCTGCTTTCCCTTTAATTTTTGAACAACCTCGATATCAATTATTGGTGAAGCAGTAGTAGAGGGAATAGTAGCATCATGTGTCAAGGGCTTGCCAACGAATTTTGTCACAATAGCTGCAAATTCTTCAATCTGGGTAAACAAAATATTTACAAAACAAAAAATATAACATTCAAAGATAATAAAAGAAAAATAAAACAAATTTACAAAAGCCAAACAAGCTTTTTTATAAAAAAAAATAATAGAATTAAATGGCTTCCTCATAAATTGAAACATTTATTACCAATTTATTTGAAAATATAATTGTATATACTAATGATTCAATGATAGAAATACAAATAAAATATGAAATTTTCTACAGCTAATTATAGGTTATATATTTACCACGAAATAGATATTTCTGCACGTACGTTGCACATGATACGTCCTAGTTAGTGTATAAAATTGAAGGCAAGATCAGTTAAGAGAAAACTTTTTACAATAAAACCAAATACTATCTCTTCATGGATTTACATGTTCGGCTGTTCTCTTATTCGAGCATTCTCAACTCTTAAACAATGCTCATTAGAAGATATTCCAGCAACAACAATGGCACGACCACATGCACGGCAACATGCATTGCTAAGGGCTTCTCTGCACCTCATATTTTCAACTCGAAGTTCATCATTCTCAGTACGAAAATGTGAGTTCTTGTGGTGCTCATGCCATGTCTGTAAATAAATAAGTACATGAAAAGTTTATTTTGAATACTTAATATATTGGAAGATTGAAGATCATTGGCCAAGTACATAGAATCCTATGGCTTTTCTTCAAAGACTTCAAGAGGTAGTCTTAGTTTTTTTCACGAAAATATTTGTTGTATGGGAAATATATCTAATACGAATGAAAATGTGTTTCTTACCTTTAGTTGGGTTCGCTTGTTTTGGAACCAAAATTTGACCTGCAATGGTTCTAGTCCCAATTTGTCGCTAAGTTCTTTCTCTGATTGTTATTGGGATGTGGGTATTGCTTGAAAAACCTACAACCAATGAAAATTAAGTTAGCATTAAACAATTAATTTCAATAAGTATCATGACTCCAACAAGGTGATAAGGATAGTATTGGCAAGATATTTTAGTGCAGTATTTTAATTACGTTATACTTAGTTCACCATGGTGTAATTCATAGTATTAAATGATTAAAAAAGAGGAATCACAAAATATTAAGAAAAAAGAATATAGTACAATTAAAGGTGTAATATTGCAATGATTAAAACATGATAGTAAAGAACAAACATAACGATGAGAAAAAAAATATCGAAAAAAGAAGGCAAAAACAACAATATAATATGATTATAAAATTCTTGTTTCCTCAAATCAGAAATTATGTTTTTTTCTATCAATATGAAAACTTTCTTAGAGTTTTTGTATATATATATATATATATATATATATATATATATACTTAATTCTTTCATGAAACTTTCAGTTTATTAGAAATTTACGCTTCCATTTCTTGAATTTGTTGTGGAGTGTGATGATGGTAGCGCTTTCATTCCATCATCTCCCGCCTCTGTGATTTATCACCTCCAGATGCAGTCGAGTTCATGTCAGGAAGCATATTTCCTTTTCCTCTTTTTCCTATAGCACAATAAATTTTATTTTAGTTTTTTAATGATGTTATAAGATACTATTAGAGAAGACAATTGGCGTGCATTTCTATAGCACATGATGCAATAGAAGAATCAATGAAAAATTACAACAATCACTACCTTGTATACATTTTAAGAAAGGACTTTAACCATTATTGTGTTAATCTCAAATAAATTTTGCAGAAAATTCTCATTAAAACCTTTATGTTGTCGGTGTGTCTAAGATCATATAAAGTTTGTAGTAAAAACTTTTTGCACATCTATTTTTCCTTATCCTCTCGAATTTTGAATTGCATCCTTTTATGTTATTATTTATCCCATATATTAAGGTTAAGAGTAGAGTATATAGGATCAACAAAAAAAATTTGTAAATCTAATCAAATGTGAATTTTTCAAGGCATAACTTTTATATAGGGGTGATACACACATATACCTTAAAGAATTTTTTACACCAAGTCATACATTTGGACTATACAAGAGGAATAAATTTCTTTTTCTTTCGAAGGCCCATAAAAATACATACGCCAAAGTATCTTTCTCACATCAATGTAGATAAAAACTTAGCATTTTAATGCAAGTTTCATCTGTAGACACAACGTAAGAGTGGAGTGTGCTTGAATAAATGCATTTAATCAAGAAGAAATAAATTATAGTAGACAAACTTACTTTAAAGAGATGAAATAGTATCTTGTAACCTGAAAATTCACGGCTGAGATCCACAAAGTCTCTTCCTTCAATTTATCAAAGATTAAGGATTAAGTTGTGTTTCATTGAATAAACTCTTGGATTTTTATATAAAAAAAAAATAAAAAGAGATGTGGTTAATAAGTAGATTAATGAAGGTAGAGAAACGAGAGTGAGAAAGAAAAATGAAACCAGAGCAAACAAAATGAATGGATATAAAAGAGTCAATGGAGAGAAGTAAAGCAAAGAACTGGATGTGATGGATGGAGAAATTGAAACTGAAGGAGAAAAAAATGATGGAGGCGACTTAAAACGAGTTGTAAAGGACGGTGAATTACCTGGAGTATAGTTGTAACGTTGACAGCCTGAGTATGACTATTACTTTATAGAAAACTGTTCTAGTAATTTTCCTATGAAAAGAAAAGGTAACTACAAAAAAAATCATGATACACATGCATCGAAAGTGAAAAAATCATGACAAGTCAAATGTCTAAAAGGAAAAGAAAATAAATACAAATTTCCGTAATAAAGCTTTTCCACATATTAGATTTTGAGAATTCTTGACGTTCATAAATGGATTTCTGGATGCAATTAATACGCTGAAATTTAGAGCACAACTTTTTCTAAGCATCCTACGACAAGTACAGGTAAGATATTGAATAATTAATATAATTATGATATTCTCCATAGTATGTAATAATGAATATAACTATAATATTCTCTAATATAAATTCGAATGGTTCATGTAAGATATTGAATAATCATGATCTTATAGTACGGTGCTTTAAAATTTATAATAATGATGAATAAAGTTTATAATATAATTTTAAATGTATTATAATAAATACTATTATAATAATACATGTCATATACTTTATACAATATTAGAACATATATAATATAATTAATTAGATATTTATAATATAGGTTTTAATTAACTATAACAATTATATTTAAATAAAATATTATAATTTTCTAAGCAACTTATAATATACTTTTAATTCTAATTTTACATTATAGATCCATGACGGGTGGGGTTCCACCTCCGCCGAGTACTGAATGAGGTCGTGGCCCTTCCATTCCACCACCAATACACAAAGTCGGCTCCGGCATCTTAGAACTTACCTGTGGTTCGGCCACTACGAGTACATCTGTTGCAGGGCTGAACATATCACAGGCTGGTTTGTCGACCGCCTCATCATTAGTGGTCACATACCCCCAACCTATCCTTTGTACCACAACCACCACCACTAGTACCACCATACCACCATTGGCTGCCTGTAAGTACATTAGCCTCTCCAATGCGTAGTTAAGGAAAAAAATTTGATATAATTTTTTTTAATTATATTTTTCGAAACGGATAATAATTATTTATTTCTTCAGGTCAGATCTAGTTTTTCACCAAACTATTAAAGTTATGATACGAGGTCCCATTGGAGCACTAGGGGTTCTTGTTTGACAATTTAAAGGTAAAATTTAATTTTTCTTTTGAATACAACTTAAAATTTATTTACTTACAATATATTTTGCCTCTATAATTTTACAACTTACTTACTAGTGTGATTGTCACAACAATGCAATGTTCAGGGTTCAAGATGTTTGTTGGAAAGTTTCTACATTGGAGGTTTGCTGACGCCAGGAACATGTTGGTCTAACCGTTCTGTCTAGCCAATGAGATCTCGCGGCAGATGTTGTAGTACTGGAGCAACCCAAAATTCAAAGCAGAGGTTGTGAAGAACAAGGTCAGTTGAGCAACCAATGTTGCATCAGTGGCTACTATGTACCGTGGGGAATCATCTTCTATTGCAATGCAAAAAGGAATCTGGTAAACCTTTTTTTTAATATTTACTTAAAAAGTTGATTTTTACGTATGGTTTTTTTTTTTTTTTTTTTTTTGTTTTTTGCACAAGAGAAACAACTCAATCGGCCGCTAAAGCAAATGGAGCTCTTCACCAAATGCTTCAAGAAAAAGGTTGATGGGATTTAGAGCGGCTCGAGGCAAAACAGGTCGCGGTAAGTACATCCAATACTCGTTCCAATTTTAATTCATAACACTAATTATGTTTTTCCTTTTATAGGGGACCTTCCAGAAGATGCTAGATAACCAACAGGCCCAGAATATTTTTTTTCTCCCTAAACTATGAAATTGACAAGAGAATTAGTCATACCTCAATCTGTTCATTATCATTTTGATGAATAATTTTCCATAATTAGGGAAAAATAGCAAGTACATGGAAAAGAAGATTAGTTGAAACGCATCATTGTTATTTCATCTTGATCCTCACACTAATCAAACTAAATTGAAAGTTTAAAATATGATTCATTAGCAAAGTTTAGTTACCCAACCAGACACATTTAGAAACCAAAATGAATGACTAAATCACATGTTCCAAGTGCAAATGCTCTAATAAGAATTGAAGTCCTTATAGCACAAGCTAATGTTAAAAATGAGCCTAGAGCACACATAAGGAATGGTAGCTGTCACATGGGTTTTACACCTACTGTACGGCCTAGCTTCACACAAGTTAGTAAGCCTTCCTCACACACTCACTCTCGTGTATGAAATATGGTAAGTAAGGACAAAATTCACAAGCACAGTAGTATGCAAGAATGCGAGGTTATCACACAAATCCAACAACACAAAATTCATGGCCGAAGATCTTATATTTTCTTTCCAACAATAAAAATACAAAGACCCCTTAAGCTTGCACACAATGGATTAAATCCACCACTCACCACAAAAAGTGTACAAGCCAATAAACAATAAAGATACAACAATGCTGTAGTTGACAATCCCCGAACCACAAGGAAATTGCCCTAGAAAACTTTCCCACAACAGCCCACTATCTAGAACATGTTTGCAGCCACTTTTTGCTACGTAGTCAGGTAGTTTTCATCCCTCAACTGCCTGTCACATGCCTTGCACATGTTGCTTGCTTGCTCAGGGTGAAACCAATCGCTAAGACTTAGATCGTCAAGCCTTACTGGTTATGTACGCCCGCAGTTAAGAAATGCGGACCATCTACCAACCTTCCAAGAAAACCAGAACTACGAGGTGCTTCCTGTACACATCGTCCATCAATTTGCTGAGAAGTACAGCACACGTGTGTTGCCTACACACACATGAGCGCCAAACTCGCCCATGCCCACGTATGTTTGTGCATCTGCCTGCCGATTTCGGGCAACGCCATGCAAGCTGCCGAGACATGTGCTCATGATGCCCACAGTGTGCCAACACTGCTATCGATGCTCAAAGCCTGCCCATCAACACCATGCAATCTGCCATGCACCATCACTCATCCGTTCCTTAATTTGCCTACTATATGCTATGTGTTGTCCATTAGCTTAGTGTCATGGCAACAACACCCATCAACTGTCTACCAAAACTTACAGAGTCTCACATATCGACATTATCTTCCTACACATAAACCAAACAACCTTTCAAGGGACTTACAAACCACCCCCACCAACAACCTCGTCAACGCAACTTTGTTTTCCTTCGTGTCTAAAATACTTCACAGTCTTACTTGCTTCTAGCTACAAGCATAGTCGGACTGTCTAGCCTTATAGTCATATATTTTAATAATGTTTGTCCGTACTTTGTTTCACCCGATTCATCTCCACAAACTTGTTGTGCCTTAGCCTATCTTTTTTTCATATCCTCCTGCATTGTCTTAATGTACCTAGTAATTCAATGAGAATGTTCCCTTTGTTCTACGGATTACATTTCGATCATGTTTCCTCTGCCATCTTATTTTCCTGCCTTGGTGTCCCTTATTATACTCTCCTCTCACAAACGTGGGATGGTTGGCATCTAGAATAAAAATGCCATCCAACCGTAGAAGTGTCATCACTTTAGCATAAATAAAGAAATTATTACCCAAATTACAAAAATCGTCTAGCAAGATGCCCATCAAATCACACTTTTTGTACCACGGTCTTGACCTCAAATCTGTGTTGGTGACCCTGTTTATAGGCACTGCTTGGAATTAACAAATTTCACCCGACTATCACATGGTTTAACGTCCAGTCATACCTCTAGGACAATCCGATTAGAAACAAAGTTGTGTGTGGCCCTTCTATCCACTAATGCCTTCATTTCCTTAACGTTAATAAGGCTTATCACCAACATGAGGCTCTTGATACATGTTTTTGCACATGCACGAGACTGTGTCTGCATTGCAGTCATCATGTGCACTGCCCCAACTTGTATCTGTCCAATCTCACTATCGTCGTTTGTCTGTTTGGTCACCATAGCGTTTAACCTTTCGCGTTATGGGCAATCCCTTATACGTTGTTCAGTAATCCAGCAAATGAAACAGCCAGCCTTCGGTCTCTCTACAGTATGACGCTCGAAAGTCTCAATCATAACTTCTTTATCTTTTCCTTTCTTTCTGAACTTCTTTCTGAACTTTGCCTCACCATTCCCCACATCATCCTTTCTTTGTTCCGAGTCATTCACGATTTTAAAATCCACCAAACGATCAGTTGCAGCCATGGCTGGTGGTGTGTAGGTGTCACCATGGGCTTTTGACGTAGCAGAACTTTCACCTACTGTGCGGCCTAATATCGCACAAGCTAGTCATCCTTCATCACAAACTTATCCCGTGTATGAAATAGGGTATATAGGAACAAAAAAATTCACAATCCAACCCGGTATACAAGAAGGCAAGATTATCAAACAAATCCAAAACAGAATTTACGGTCAAAGCCAACCTTATATTTTATTTAAAATAATCAAAATACAAGGTTCCCTCAAGCTTGCACATATTGATTGCATCCACCACTCACGAAGAAAAATGTACAAGTCAGCAATTATAAAAATACAATAATGTTGCAATTGACATCCTCCAGTTGTTAGAAAACTGCCCTAGAAAATTGTCCCATAATAGCCCACTATCTAGAACATGTTTGCAGCCACCTTTTGCTATATAATCAAGCAGTTTTCATTCCTCAACTACCTGTCACATGTTTTGCACATGTTGCTTGTTTGCCGAGGGTGCAACTAATCGTTAAGACTTAATCGTTGTCGATAGTCGTCAAGCCCTATCAGTCACACGGGTGCAACCAATCACATAATAGGGTGATTCCTGTGCACAGCGTCTGTCATTCTATAGAGAAATGCCGCATAAGACAGCACACTTATCTGTTGACCGTCCTTGCACATAGGTGATAAACTCGCCCATGTGCGTGCATGCTTGCACATCTGTCTATCGATTTCTCGTAACGTCCTACATGTTGTTAAGACACAAGTTCGCGATGCCCATTGTATGCCGACACTAACTACCGACGCTCAAGGACTGCATGTCCACACACCATGCAGTCTATCATGCACCGTTAGCCATCCGTTCCTCAATTGGCTAACTATGTACCATATGTTGCCCATTAGCCCGGTGTCTTGGCACCAACACCCATCAGCAGTTTACCAGAACCTGCTGACTCTTGCATATACCTTGTGCTGATCCCTATCGCACTAGACTAAACGACCTTTCAAAGGACTTACAGTAGGCTTATTGGTTCCAAAGATAAAACTCCTTCAAAATTAATAAGAGTTATGAATCAAGACGGCCAAAATATAGGATTCAACTTCTTAGAAAGAGTCTTTGGGAATAATTAATATTGTCACGCCCCGGATCAAGGGTCCCGGCACGGCCATGCCACCAAGCCCATAGCCTTAGTAGCATGAAACCTTCACTACTGAACCATATATCCAAACTTAATAATAATAATCTTTACGTAACAAAATCCCAATACTCATTTGTAGCGAAATAACATAAATATTAAAATCTTGACTTTAGCCCCAAGTCCAAACCACTAAATAGAAGTAGAAATAGTTTCAATAAATAAAATTATCTACGGGACTTATTAATCGATGCCATTTGCATCCCTTGATTAGCTACCAACCTCAGTATAGCTCCTCCTCACAATCCTCATACACCTCATCTGCAAGATATGATAAGTGTAATGACTGGAGATAGAAATAAATTTGTGCAATTAGACATAAAGTAACCGATAATGTTCATTTTGGAGATGATACTAAAGTGAACATCAAGGGAAGAGGTATATTAAATTTTGGCCACAAAGAATGGATATGACAAACTTCTCTACTATACCAATTACATTCCAATAATGAAAAATAACATTTTCAACATCTGTCAACTTTGAGAGTAGACACAAAGTAAATAAGTAGGAAAAATATCTATGGCTACAAGATCGAAAAGATAGGTTTGCCGTAAAAGTTTCCATGACAAGTAACCGAATATTTAAGCTAAATGTAAAGACTAGTGAAGGAAAGTGTCTTTAACCTTGTATTAATGATTCTTCATAGATATGTCACATGAGATTTGGACATCTGAACCTTGAAAGGCTTAAGATGCTAGGAGAAAAGAATATGGTGAGAGTAGAAAGAACAACAGTAATTGGAGAAAAAATTGATAAAAGTCATGTTGAGTGTCAATCTAAATATTCTTAACGAACATAAGGAGAATGAAGGTAACACTCTTTTGTTTTCCCAAAAGGAAGGCACAATTAGAAATGATGTCACATTATATCTTGACAACAGTCGAGCAACAACATAGTGGGATACAGAAATAAATTTGTGCAGAGAACACAAAGTAACCGTCAATGTTTGTTCTGGAGATGATAGTAAAGTAGAAATCAAGGAAAAATGTATGGTAATTTTTTCCGTAAAAAATGGAGATCATAAAGTTCTCCACAATATCTACTACATCTCGGGAACGGAGGTAAATATTTTCAGCATCAGTCGACTTTTGGAGAGTGAACACAAAGTGAAGATGGATGACAACTTTCTATGGCTTCAAGATCAAGATGATAGGTTTGTCGCAAAAGTTATCATAATGAGTAATTGAATGTTCAAGCTAAAAGTGAAGATGGTTGAAGCGAAGTGCTTACAAGCTTGCATCAATGATTTTTTTTATGGATGTGGTATACGAGATCCAGACATCTCAATTTTGGAGAGCTTAAGATGATAGGAGAAAAGAATATGGTGAGAGGACTTTTCAAAGTCAATCACTCAAATCAATTGTCTGAGGCATGAATGCTTAGGAAGTATGCATAAAAATAATTTCCTAAAGGAGTAACTTTTGCGAGCAAGCAAACCTCTACAACTTGTGTATGCGGATGTGTGTGGTCCTATTAACCCACAATCATTCGGTAAGACTTCTTATTTCATACTTTTTATCGATAATTTTATAAGGATGATGTAGGTTTATTTTCTAAAAAATAAGACTGGATTTTTAGAGACATTAAAATCTTTAAAAATTCTTGGTGAAAAAGAAAGTGGTTTTGAATGCAAACCTCGAAGGACTGATAGAGAAGGCTATTTAATTGCTAATGCACTTAAGATTTTTGTGAAATGCATTGAAGTTGACATCCTATAATTGTCCCAAGAACACCACAACAAAAGAAAGAATAAAATGATTCTTAACATGGTGAGGATAATGCTAAAAAGTTAGGAGATGCGGAAAGAATTTTGGGCATATGTTTTGCTTATCTTTCAAATAGATCACCAACAAGGAGTTTGGAGAAAATAACTCCACAAGAGCCATGGTGTAGATGGAAGTTAAGTGTGAAGCACTTAAAATTTTTTTACTCTATTTGCTATATTAATGGTCCAAAACAATAAAGAACTAAACTTGATCGTTTGAGTTACAAGATGATATTTGTTGGTTATGATGAGGACTCTAAAAGGTTGTTTTGATCCTATTGCTAAGAAGGTTGTGATTAGTAAAGATATGGAGTTAGAGAATGACACATCAAGGAATTGAAACATCCAAAAAAGAGTGGCGTATCATCTCTTTCCACATCTAGAGAAGAAAATAATAAGGACCAAGAAATTGAGGTGTGAATTCAACTCCATCTACACCAAGTTCAAGTGACCAACCGCAATGGTATTGTATTATAAGTGATCCTTATAATTCTATGAAAAGAATAAATGTTCATAAATATTTTTCTTATTTATGAATGATGAACCTTTGAGTTTTGAAGAAGTTGTAAAGGAGAAGAAATGGGTACAGGTTATGGAGGAAGAAATCTATTTGATGGAGAAAAATGACATTTGGGAGATAGCTATACTACCGAGTGGTCATGAAGCCATTGGACTCAAATAGGTGTATAAAATAAATAAAAATACTATAGAAAAAATTGATACGCATAAAGCAAGGCTTGTCGCAAATGGGTGTAAACAAAAACATAGTGTGGGCTATGAAGAAGAATTTGCTCTAGTTGCTTGCTTCGATACAATATGATTGTTGGTCGATGTTGCAGCACAAACCAATGACGAATTTATAAAATGAATGTGAAATCTGCATTTTGTAATGGCTATTTTGAAGAAAAAGTGAATATTGAACAACCTGATGGATTCATGGTTAAAAATCATGAAGATAAAGTTTCTAAATTGAAGAAAGGGTTATATGGGAATAAGCTAGCACTAAGGGCTTCGTATAGTAGTTTTGATAACAATCTTCAAAAGAATAGTTTCTCAAGATGCTTTCATGAGTTTTCTCTTTATGTGAAGGAGTAAAGAAATATTTTATGCTTGTGCATTTATGTGGTGATATCATTCTTATGGAGAATAACTTAAAAAGGTATGAAAATTTTAAGAAGGTTGTGGCTTAAGAATTTGAGATGAGTGACATGGGACTTATGTCATATTATCTGGAAATAGAGGTGAATATCCCAACGGAGTGTTGAGTAAAACTCTCCAAAGATGATGGACAAGAAAGGTTGACTCGACTACATTTAAATTCTTGGAGGAAGTTTACGATACTTATCATGTACTAAACCCGACATACTATTGCAGTGGGTTTAATTGAGTGGGTCCATGGAGAATCCAATTGAAGAACATATAAGTGCAATAAAATGAATGTTTTTATATATAAAATGTGCTCGTGATAATTAATGACATTTTCTACAACTCTTCTAATAAAGCTTATTTGTGAGGATATTGTGATAGTGATTTTGCCGGAGATGTTGGTGACCAAAAACTCCCTACCTACTAGATTTATGTTTTTCTTTGGTGAAAATGCAATTGCATGATTTTTAAATCAATTATGACTCTATCAACATGTGAGTCTAAGGATATTGTTACAACTGAGGGAATATGTCATGCAATTTGGATAAGACGATTGCTAGGTGAACTTTGTTTGGCGCAAGATGATGCAACCAAAATTATGATGGACAATAAATCAACTATTAATCTTGCCAATGATCCGGTGTTTCATGATCAAAGAAACTATATGAATGTAAGATTCAATTTATTCGAGACTAAATTGCTACCAAAGAGATTGAGGTAGAGTACATTAAAACGTTGGATCAAATTGCAAATACTTATATTTTCAAAATCTTAGAGAGATGATTGAAGTTGTGAATCAAGTTTAGAAGGAGGTCTTCAGAAGTTCCAAGAAAATTAAACTTACATTCATATGAATTTTTACATTTAATTAGTGTGTGAATCTTTATGAACTTTAGCAAGTGTTTAGGTTATAACAGGACTTTTAGTCTGATGCTATTCATGTAAATAAAGAGGAACAATTTAGTGTAAGAACTTTTTAGATATACTCCTCTTTACTTCCTTAAAAAGTATAGTCACAATATTTAACTCAACCAATGGACCTTGCACCTGCCATTGTACATGCTAGACCATGCATTCAGGCTTCCCTCATTCAACTGGGCAAACTAGCAATAGAGTATACCTACAAATAGTTTTCGTAACGATATTTACCAAGGTCCTATAGAACTATACAAAATTGAAGGATATTCGATGTATCCTAAGATCATGAGGGGACTATTCTACAAATGTGGTATCACCACTCTAATGCTTAAGTCAATAATTGTCATAGAAGAAAAATAAAGTAACAACACTAGGAAAAGGTATGAGAACCATCAAGATTGATGGTGAGATGTGTGAAAAATATATAGATTATTATGGAATACTAAGCCAAATTCATGTTTGGATTTTAATTTTCCACACCTTAAGTAGATGTTCCTCCCCTTTTTTATTGGGTTTTGAGTCCATTTTGAGTTTCTTCCTCCACATATATATGTATTATTATATATATATAATATTAATTTTGATGTTGCATCCTTCCACAAGTGTTAGACTTGAGTTTTTTTTTTTAAATTATTGGTATTAAATATGTTATATAATATTTAATATATAATATATTTTAAATCTAATCAAATATTATAAATCAAAGAATAATTATGAATTTATGAAACCATTTATATTAAAGATATTTAAATATCAATGCTACTGAGAAAAAATATTTAAAAAAATTCTACCTTATTGAAATACTTTTGCAGTTTTGTAGATTGAGGACAATATACTAGTAATATATACCTAATTCATAATTATTATTACTTTAATTATCTATTTAAATTTATCACTTCGAATATAAAATTTAACAAATGTATTTTCAACTTACACTATTTAAATATTTTGTACTCATTATATTATTGTATATTATTATAATTATATATATAAACAGTAACTTTTGTTTCCCAAATCCCAACATCAAACATACACCACTTATTTCAAAATATTTTATATTATCTCAAAACACAAATCCAAACATACTATCTATCTCACACACATTTCTCTCTATTTTTCTCTTTCTATCTCAAAAACACCAAAACAAAACACTCCAAAACATAATCCAAACACTACCTAAGTTTTGGAGTGTGTATATAATTGGGCCGAATGCGTGTGAGAGAGCCAAAGTGTCAAGTTCAAAGTGAAGTTACCTCTCATGACCTGTCAACTTAAGAGTAAAAATACATATCTATAAAGTACCTATATAACAAATCAAACCCAAACAATTTCTCATTTCTCACAACTATAAATCTAGGCCTGAAAACATTCAATCCAAACATATTTTACTTTTGACACAAAATTAATAAAATGTTTTTATTCCATTGAAAATATTGAAAACTGAAGTAAACATAAAAATAAAATTGAACTAGTTTCTCGAGATATGATTGGTCTATATCACATCATTCATGTTCCATTAAAGTAAAAAATATTCCCCAAAATTGAAATTTTGTATTTTTTATTCATTAATGATTATATTTAATTATCTTGTATCAAACTAGTAAATATAAAAATAAAATAATAAAATTCAATATTAAAATAAAACTAATTAGTATCGAGGCTCCTTATTGTGGATTATTTTGGCAGAATTCAAGAATTCCAATGTAACAAAATTGATAAATTTTTAGTTGTAGTTTTTGTTTTCCCTATTAGCTATTTTTAGTTTTTTTTTTTATATTATTTCTTCTTATGTTATTTTCTTTTTCTTGTATTATTTCTTTGTATGTTATTTTTTGTTTCTTTTACTACTACATCTCAAATATCATTTCTTTTTAATTTATTGACATTGAGCGATTTCAAGTTAATTATTCACCAATTATTATTAATAAAAATGATATCTAATATCGGACCATAATATCAATATTTGAATTACACTATCCCTATAAAATATGCTTACTATATTTCATATCAACTTTTTATATATTGTCAAAATATGGTTTACTTTCATATCAAACTTTATTAACTTCTAAATTTTTCTTTTTCGCCTTTACATTGCAATTTTTAATTTCATATTGTAGTTTGAATTCTTGATCTTATTCATATGAATTGAATTTGTGTAATCTATATCTTATTTGATAATACGCTAAAACTCAATATTTTATGTCATATATTTTATACTTTTATTCTGTTAGTATAGAAAAATATTAATAGATGTAATTATGTCAAAGTAATAATGCACATTCAGAAATTTTTACTCCAAAAAAATATATAATAGCCAGAGCTTCACTGAACATTTCAATTTTCATAAGCAATTTCAATTTAAAAAAGTTAGTTCTTTTATTTTCATATATCAATTTTTCTTCTTAGAACTCATACTTTGTTTTTTTAACTCAGAAGTTATTTTCGTAAATTTATTCCTAGAAAAATGTCTTTCTCTTTGGTTTATTTATTTATTTATCATCTTTTATTTCTAATTTCAACTTAATTAACTCATTTTCTATTTATTATTTTATTGTACAAAGTTGATTCTCAAGATTTGTTGACTTGCTTAATATGGAAATAAAATCATACAGTTGAAATTTAGTCAAATTTGTTACTATATAATTATTTTAAAATCTTGCTTTTAATCGTTACCAAGTTTTTTTAGCTTTTCTTTAAAAAAAAAAAACTTGATTAAAGTGTCAAAATAGTTCTATTTTATCTGATGAATGCTATAATTACGCCATATTGTATTTACTACATTATAAGGCAGAATTTTGATTTAGCTTTTTGTAGCGTTATTGTTTACGCTCTTTTCAATCTCAATGTCTTTAGAGGGGGTGATGGATTCCCTATTATTACTAAAATAAAATCAATTAGTCAGAAGTCACACTTTTTAAACTTTTCAACAACACTTTTAATTTAATAAGATTGATAATTATTATTCAAAATTGTATATTGATATTTAATTATACTATTCATGTGTTATATACTATTCATTTGTTATTTAATTTACTTTTAATGTGCCATAGTAAATGAAATTTTTCTTAAATTAATTAAGACTTCTTGTATGCAAAGTAATTGTGTTGAAATATTATTTGTATATATATATATATATATATATATATATATATAATATATATATATTAGTTAGTATATTATTCATTCTCTAAGTAGTTTAGAACAATTAAAAAATTAGGACTACTAAATAGAGTTAATTTTTTTTTATAGAAAATTTTGTTCTTTTATAACTAATTTTATTTATTATTAAAAGGAGTACTTAAGTAAGGATAAACTTTAGATTAGTATTTTATCTATTATTCATGTGTTATTTATTTTAAATTTAACCGTGCCATAGTGAATTAAAATTTTCTGAAAATATTTAAGATTTCATCTAGCAATGTAATTATATTGAAATACTATTTGCATCTTTATTTTTTTTATTTGGATATATTATTCATTCTCTAAGCAGTTTAAAGCAATTAGAATTACTAAATAGTTTTTTTCATAATTTTATTTAAGAATTATTTATTTTTAAAAGGAGTACTTAAGTAAGGGTATAGTTCTTTCAAAATGGGGAACAAATATTTGTGAATTCGTACTTTTATGTATAGTATAGATTGTTGCATTATATCAAGGACTCATGGTTTACACTATATCATGTTATAATTGACCTCAGCAATGAACCTCTCAACATGGTTTCTTTTAATTGTATATACACTAATAATAAAATCATTTTACCAGAAATTTTCTTCATCTTCTTAGTTCTACTTTCCTTTTCACAACTTTCTCGTAGAGTTGAGAAGTACAAATATAAATTTGACAATCATTTGAACTAATTCTAAATAATTTCAACATTTTCTCGATCGGATTTAAATTTTAAATAAAGCATCTTAATATAGATCACATTATTCAATATCTTATTTGTATCATTAGAATTTATATTGGAGAAATATCATAATGAAATTCATTATTACATACCATGAAAACACAATATTTGGTGCATTACTACAATCTATTGTCCTAATGCTCATGACTGCCATAGGATGCTTCGAAAAAGTTCTGCACTCAATTTCAGTGTATTAATTGCATCCAGAAATGACATTTATGAACGTCAAGCATTCTCAAAATCTAATATGGGGAAAAACTTATTACGATAATTCGAATTTATTTTCTTTTTCTTTTAGACATTCTGAATTGTCATGATTTTCACATTTTTTATGCATGTGAATCGTGATTCTTTTTGTCGTTTTCTTTTCTCTTCGTGGAAAAATTACTCATCCAGTTCTCTATAAAGCAATATTCATACTCAGACTAAGAACCTTACAACCCTACTCCAGGTAATTCACCAGCCTTAACAAATCGTTTTAAGTCCCCTCCATATTTTTCTCCTTCGACTTCAATTTCTCCGTCCATTACACCAACTTCTTTGCATCTGTTCTCTCCATTTCTTCTTCAATCGATCTCTTTTCTACCATCTCATCGTGTTTTTCTCGTTTCACTTTTCTTTTTCACTCTCGTCTCTTTACCTTCTGCAATCTACTTATTAATCATATCATTTTTTCATAGAAACCTTAGAGTTTATTCAATAAAACATACCTTAATCCTTAATCTTTGCTAAATTGAAGGAAGCGCTTTTGTGGATCTCAACCGTAAATTTTAAGGTTACAAGAAACTATTTCATCTCTATAAAGTAAGTTTGTCTAGTTGCTACAATTTATTTCTTCTTGGTTAAATGCGTTTATTCATAGATGCACATTCCAATATTGCATTGTGTTGATAGATGAAAACTTGTATACAAATGCTAAGGTTTCTATCTACATTGATGTGAGAAAGATACTTTAGCATATGTATTTTTATTGTCCTTCAAAGGAAAAAGAATATCAATTAATAGAAGTTTTGGAATTAATTGTCTAAAGGATTTTCAAAGATATTTTTACCTCTCGTATAGAATGTATGGTTTGTTGGTGTTAGAAATTCTTATAGTATAAGTCATATGTGCTTATCACCCCTGTATAAAATCTATGACTTGAAAAATTCACATCTGACTAGATTTACAAATTTTAGTTATTGATCTTATATCCTCTACTATTAACCTTAATATATGGGGTAAATAACAACATTTAAGACCACAATTCAAAATTCAAAAGAATAAGAAAAATAGATGTGCAAAAAATTTTTAGAACAAACTTTATATGAACGTTGATATATGGACAACACAAAAGTTTTAATGACAACTTTTTTCAACATTTCTATGAGATTAACACAAGAATTGTTAATCCCCTTTCTAAAATGTATACATGGTAGGGATTGTTTTTATTTTTCATTGATTCTTCTACAACATCAAGCTCTATAAAAACGCACGCCACTGCTCTTCTTTGATATTATCTTTATCATGCCTTTAAAAAATTGAAACATAATTTATTGTGCTATAGGAAAAAAGGTGAAAGAAAATATGCTTCCTGACATGAACTCAACTGCATCCGGAGGTGATGAATCACAGAGGAAGAGAAATGATGGAATTGACAATAAATCTAGTAGTGAAAATTTAGATAACAATTCCATCAACAATCAAGAGTTGAAGAGAAAGCGCTACCATCGCCACACTCCAGAACAAATTCAAGAAATGGAAGCGTAAGTTTTTAATAAATCGAAAGTTTCATAAGTGAATGAATTTTAACATAATATAAATTTTGTTCAAAAACTCTAAGAGAGCTATTATATTGACAAATAAACACAATTTCTAGTTTGAGGAAACAAGAATTATGTTTGTTCTTTATGTTCATCTTTTAATCAATGCAATATTACATATGTCATTGTACTATATTCCTCTTCATTAATCTTTTGACTAAGTTGGGTATGTTGCATAGGAAATTGGTGTAATTTATTTAATACTATGAATTCCACCATCGTCAACTAAGTATTATGTAATAAAAAATACCGCACCAAAATTTATTGCCAATCTATCCTCATCACCTTGTTCAAGTCATGATTTACTTGTTGAAATTGTCTTTTTTAATGCTAACATAATTTCTATTTATTGTAGGTTTTTCAAGCAGCACCCACACCCCAATCACAATCAGAGAAAAGAACTTAGCGACAAACTGGGGTTAGAACCATTGCAAGTCAAATTTTGGTTCCAGAACAAGCGAACCCAATTGAAGGTAAGAAAGGCATTTGCATTCATATTAAACATATTTTTCATACTATAAATATTTTGTCAAAAAAAATAAGACAACCTTCGAAAGTTTTTGAAGAGAAGTAATAGAATACTAAGTACTTGGTTAATGATTTTCTGTCTTTCAATATATTTAGTATTCAAAATAAACTTTGCATGTACTTCTTTATTTACAGACATGGCATGAGCACCATAAGAACTCACATTTTCGTAATGAGAACAACGAACTTCGAGTTGAAAATATGAGGTGCAGAGAAGCCTTAGCAATGCACGTTGTCGTGCATGTGGTCGTGCCATTGTTGTTGACGGAAAGTCTTCTAATGAGCATTGTTTAAGAGTTGAGAATGCTCAATTGAGAGAACAGGTAAATTCATGAAGAGATAGTATTTGATTTTATTACAAAATATTTCTCTTAAACCGATTGTGCCTTCAGTTTTATGCATTAACTAAGAAATTCATTTGCAATGTACATGCACAAACATATTTTTGTTGTAAATATACAACTTATAATTAGCAATAGAAAATATTAAATTCATAATGTTGTATATTTCTGTACTATCACATCATTAGTATGTATAATTATATTTTCGAACAAATTGATAATAGTTGTTTTTATTTATGAAGTAGCCATTTACTTTTACTATTTTTTTATATATGCCTATTTGGTTTCTCTAAATTTTGTTTTATTTTTTGTTATATTACATGTATGTGTGTTATATCTATTTTTTGATAAATATTTTCTTTATCCAGATTGAATACCTAGCAGCAATTCTAGCGAAATTTGTTGGCAAGTCCTTGGAGAATGATGTTGGTACTCCCTCTTCTACTGCTTCACCAACAATTGATACTAAGGCTGTTCGAAAATTAAAGGGAAAGCAGAAGATGGAGGAGTAAATTTGTGGAGCTTCAAAATAAGTGCAATGCTCTTGTGCACAAGTCATTTTTTCATAAATTATTTTTATAAGAAGATTTCATTAACGAGCTTTGATTGCATGAATGAAGGATGTGCTATTCCTATCGCTTATATTAAAATGTTTACTTCTATTTTCTTTTATGTCCATGTGTGATGTTTCTAATTTGCCTCCTCTTGACAAGTGCAAATGCTTTCAATTATTTATATTAATCAATGATAAATTAAAAAAATAAGATATGTTTATACGAGCATTTTTGGGTTTGTGTGTGTGTGTGAGTGATGGTTAATGGCATAGGAGAAATTAGATAGATTAAATGATTTCTCTATTCACTAGTTACTCATATTTTCATTTTCATACTAGATTAATGTTAACATGAAAGTAGTATTGCTTGAGGAATTACCATTCTACTAGACATAATCATCTTATTATTTTAAGAACTAGCCGTTGTGGCACGCTGTCCCTACGCGCATATAATAAATAATTTTTCACACTTTATAATATAGTATGTAAGAGTAAAAATATATAAATCAATATATTAAATTTAAAAAAAAAAGAAAGAAAAGAAAACAAATTAATTTATCAGTTAAAATAAAATTTAATAACTTGAATAAGTTAGTTGGCATTTTTTTTTAATATAGTTTAGATATAGATATAGAAGATACAGATACAAATGATATAGTAGATAATAAAAAGGATAATTTTGGCATTTCAAGAAAATGGTGTGACGGTATCACGTAACTTCCATTTGTGAGTGTATAAGGGGTCTCTTTTTTATATTAGTATAGATAAAATGCTCGCATGTTGAACGTGAAGTGTAAATCTCATTAAAAAAACTCAATAAATTATTTAATATTTTATCTTTCAAATAAAAGATCATAAAAACGACAACTAAAAGTAACTAAATTCATGAGCTAATTTTGAGGTGATTTTGATTGTAATATTAATCTATTTTTCATAACATCTACTCAACCAAAAATATTTAGGCTTATTTAAATTTCCAATATTATCTTTTTTACTCGTTCAGTCTTAGAACAAAATGAGTATATAATTGATTTATTGCATATGCACAAATACACAAAAATGTACATTGTGGTAGAGATAGCTAGAGGGTCACCTGCACATGTTTACTCTTTGTTTTTTCCTATTTTAGTAATTGTTTTAAAAGAAATTTCTAAAAAATGAGGTCCTTTGAATTATTCTAATTATAACATATGCTATTGTAAGTAAGGTTTTAGTAAGTATATTACATGGTGGATATAACAGGGTAATTAGTACAAAAGACTAAATACAAAAAGTAATTCACAGAAGTGAAATAAATAACATAAAATATACAAAAAATACACATAAAAATTAATAATAGTAACTTACATAAGTACAATAATATTATTACGGGAACATTAAAAATTCAGTGATATATAATGCTTTATAATAGAAATATAAGACAGATAGAATTAGAGATATGGTTAATAAGTATAGACATAAAAATATTGGTGTATCATTTTAATATTTTTAGTTACTTCATATTCATATTATACTATGAAGGTTTTTTCATCAAGTATATCTACTATATTGAGAATATAATATAAAAAATAATTAATAGAAATTCATCAATATAAATAATTAATATAAGGTAATAAATATGAGAAGTAATTAATATAAATAATAAATATGAAAAATAATTAATATAAATTAATATGCCTATATTTTACATTCTTTCCCTAAAACCTAATGTCATATAAGGTTAATTTAGACTTCAAATTAAAAACAAAACCTACGCAAAAGAGGGTTACAAAAAAAATTTCGAGCTCCCCTCACATCTCAATATAAAAGTATAAGGTGAAAAGGACAAACAAAAATTCAATTACAAGAGTTCCAAACAAGTCTTCAAAAATAAGTATAAATAAGCCCAAAGTAGGCCCAAAAACTTGGCCCATATGCTCCTTAGGTCAAAAGCTTGCCTTATTTGACCCAAAATTTGCACATGGAGCTTTCCAATCAATTCAGCCCAAACAATAAGGCCCACAAGCTTTTGTCCACCTACAGCCGCAAAAAGCATCATCACTATATTAGGTTTCATTTTCAAACCATCTCCGAGATTGGCCGAAACACATAGCATGTTTGGGAGGATTTTTTTCACCTTTAATTGTGTGTTTTTGTAGATTTGATTTTTTAAAGTTTGAATTTGTGTATATATATACACAATCACACACACAATTATAAATTCATATCAGAGATACATGATTCGATAATGAACAATAAATTTTATTTATTAAACATATTTCATCCAAATGTATATACAATAATATACGTATAATTCAAGCCACATATCAATAATATATATATATATATATATATATATATATATATATATATATATATATATAATTATAAATACATGTAAAACAGACATGATATGACAATGAACAGTGAATTTTATCTCCCAATATACAAAACTAAATGTACACACTATTTCTAACACATTCTTGTTTATCTCTATTCTTTTTTCCTCTCTATCTGCACAAAAATACTCAAACAAATTCAAAATCCAAACCACCACCACCCTCCCCGCCCATTCGGCCAAAGGAATTGTAAAAGATAAATAGGTTCTTATTTTTTTGGGTAAATTATAACTAACTCTGATGAGATTGTCAAAATTACAAATACCGCCTCGTTATTTAAAATACTATAAATACTCTTTGAAATTAAAAACCATCTAAAAAATACCCTCCTACGATGAGTTATCATAAAGGGGTATTTGTTAGAAAGACGTTAATTCAAATGGAGTATTTGTAATTTTTCAAAAAATAAAAAAATATATATCTGTAGATATAAGCATGGATATCGATTGGTTCATTTCAAATTGTTTACATTTGAAATCATTTAAAATCCTTTATCTAAATCCTTTCCTCAAATCTACATCACCCAACCAAATGTAGCATCAAATTCATATTATTGGCATTAGCTTTTAGTTTGTAAGTGGTGACAATTTCATTATAAAAAGAATTATACTACACCTATAAAAGCATATTAAAAGGGGTGTTTGCAATAGTTTAAAATGATGTTGAGTGTTTTTGTTCTCAACTTTTGCTTTAACTAATCTAAAATTATGGCTTCTCAAAGTCCCCAAAAGAAGTATTTTTTTTAGCTATGGTATTCTAGTAATTAATCAAAGTTAGTTTAGACATTTCTATAGTTATTAAAAAATCTCTTTGTTTTTCATTTAGTCTTTTCACCTCTGCCTACCACCACCACCACCACCACCACCATCACCATCACGATGGCCGCTCCAAAAAAGCATACGTATATACACAGATGTATAAAATTTATGTGTCTCCAAGTCAATATATATACTAGTAGAAACTATGTTCGTTGAATGTAATGTTTATTACCTGGATAAATTAATTATATTATTTAAAATTTTATTTAAGTAAAAATATCAAGTATGTCATAAGTTATAAAAAAATTTAAAAACTTAATACGTTTTATAAATGAAAAGATCCTATTTATGAAGCGTAACGATTTGAACTTTTTGAAATTATTGTAAAAACTTTGTTCAATTAAATATTCAAAATAAATAAATAACAATATGACTAAAGTTGTTATGGAGACACATGATTTTGTTATTCATTTGTTTATTTGATTTTGATGGTAGGAGAAATATATTGGACAATTGATTCGGATATGTTATTTTGTAGTCCGGGTAAACAAAAATAAACTATGACCACGAATTATCATATAACCATTTTTGCCCAACGCACTTCTGATAGGCCATAGCCACTGGTTATCACTTATGCGCTTTCGTCCCTCACTGTGAAAGCGTACATGACTTAAGTTGTGCAAATGGCTTATCTCTAAATGATGGTTTTTTAGATATGATGCAGTATCCAACTTACACAACAAAAAATTGTGTCACAACAGTAATTTCTTGCCACATCAATTTTTGTGGCAAATTTTCCACGGGCTTTATCACAAACTTTACTACGGAATTTCAAAAGTATAGATTTTGTGAAAAATTCCGTGGCTAAACAACAATATTTTTTTTCAATGGGATGTCCGTTGCAAAAGTCATTGCAAAAATGGGTAAATTTTGGATGACCAACTTTCATTGTAAGTCGTTGCAAATGTGCTGCAAACGTTGCAATGGAACACATGTCCATTGCAAGTTTCAGCAGTTTGTGTAACAGTTAATATCCGTGGCACCGTTTGCCATTGATTCTCAAATTAGATCCATTGCTAATGATTTGCAATGAATATTGCATTGGAAAGAAATTGTTGCAATTTAGTTAATATTTTGTAATGGCTTTTGAAACGTTTCTTCAATTACATACTTTTTAAAATAATATAACAATTAATTTTTCTATGAACTTCTTAGGATTCTTCCAGTTGCAAACTAAAGAGTTGAGTGTTGCAATGAATTTTTCCTTGGACGCAAATCTGTGCAAATTTGCCGATAAATTTGCAATAATATTTGCAGCAGACATTTGACCCTTGCAATCCGTGCAAGGTAGTTAGAGGCATTCATTTTTTAGATGTTACATTTGCCACGGCTTCTGCAAGGGATGTTTGATCAGTTACATAACTCAATCCATGAAAACTGTCATATTATTTATTATACCATGTAAATGTAATCAAAAGAAAATAAATCAAAATATATTGAACAAAAACTATTGAGTGAGACAAAAAATTTAAAAATACATGTAAATCAAGCATTAAAATATCAAATAATGGTTAAAAAAGTGTAACTAACATTTACATAAGGTAAAATGTAAACGATTAAAAATAAAAAATAACTTATAAAAATAATTAAGAATTTAATACTGGAGAACTAAACAAAAGTAAGAAATTAATGATGAGAGAGACTAATTTATGAAAAATTAATATAATTAATAATTTATATTGATAGAAATTAGTGCATGTGGCAAATTAGATCAAAACTAACATGCCCACTTTATATGACATGTAGGAAAGAGATAGAAATCATTGGTTGGTTTTATTTTAAATAATATAAGACGATATGATTTGGTGCACTAAATTATATGGTTCAATGAGAATCATAGGACACACCAACTTTACAAAAAGGAATACAAAAAGCATCTGAATGCAATGCGTTGTTGTCATAAATATATGCCCCCATACAACAATTTCTTAAGAATACCAATGATCACTAAAAGAATAATTTTTTTTTAATTTATCAGATAATATAAAAAACTCACAAAATCATCTACACCAAGCTGCTACAACTAATTAGACATAGAAAATGGACATATGAATGAAAAATTTCAATAACACATCAAGGATAATTTCGATGATATTCGTTGCACATCAATAATTCAAATGATTTTGGAAAACAAATATGAAGGATGTAGTTCCCACTACTACATACCTAAAAAGCTATGAAGCCGACACTCAAAAGAGCCTCATCTATTGTGTGTATGTCACTCCATGATTTCCCATCTTAAGTATAAGCGACAACAAGATCAATGGTGTAAAGGGTATGATATAAATCAGTGTTGAGCAAGAAAAGTACGGAGCCGAGAGAACTTCAACACAAATTTTAGAGTAAACTTTAAGAACCTATTCTTATGCATCGTTCCACCATTACTTCACTGAGGTCTTAATTTAGACAAGATTTTTTTAACAAGCATTCAATTGTAAAAGACCCGCCTCAAAAGAACATTTCAAACTGAGAAACAAGCCCACTATACTTGATCATTTTCTCCTTTAAATCCAAAAGTTATAAAGCACTATAATTTATAGGAATTTTGAAATCTAAAATTTGATTATTTTCAAGAATTCCTCTATATAGGTGCATAAAATTGTATAAAAACTTCTTGCATATATTGATTTAAAAATTCAATTAACACTCCAAATATAAAGAAACAAGAAAACAAAGGAGAGTTCCTTAAGATTTACAAGTTAGGCAGTCAGTATCTTGCAGATAACATGAGAATAATTAAAAAATAAAATAATATATATATAAATATATATATGTAAAATCAACAACTTCCCAGGAACACTAACTACCTTTTTGACCAAGTGGTGAGAGAAGTTAGACAAAGTGGCAAAAAGATGAAAAGTCAAGTTGAAAAACTCTCCAACCGCAACGAAAGAAGATTCACCTAAAAAATTCTCTCAATCTGTAGCAATGAAAATTGAGAGTAGTTTTTCGATTCTTTCAAGTGTGGGAGCATAAAAAGCAAGAGATTGTGGAATCAGATATGACTATGGCTTAGACGGTAGAGAGTGAGGTAGAAATATGATAAACCACGTTCCCCAAAATCTTTCACGGTTTTTATATTAAAAAAATATTTACATAATTAATCAATTAACTAATTATATACAAATTAATAGAACAAGGGTAATTTAGTAGGAAAAAAAGAAAAAAACCAAGATGGTTATTCATGCTTTTATAAATATCGTGTATACTCTAAACCTTAGTTATTTTGTAGGGGCCCTCCTAGTTAGAAGTTGTCCCTACTTACATAGAATTCTCTTCTTTTTGTTTCACTCTTTTGTTCTACGTATTCACTACCTTCTATTTGTATCTTTCGTGAAAACTCGAGTGTTCTCAAGAAATTCATCTACGACGAGGCGTCATTATGTTTCTAGTCATAGTGCTAAATTCTTAAGAGTTTCGATCCCTAGCTTAGTGTGTATAACTACTTCAGGATCATACACCATGTTAAAGGCAGTTTCGCATTCGGGTGACCTAGGGGTGGTTTTGTTGGCCAATAACATGCTAGATAATGTGTCTATCTATTATCCAATTGCTTGTTCTAGCTTGGTTTTGAGTCCTTCACCAGTAACCAGTTGGTGACTCCATTTGGTTGTTGGCCGGGTGGATAAGCCACCAATTTGAGACGTTGTTGGATGCCCAACTTGATGAAGCAACCCCCGATCTTCCAGCCCTAAAATTGACATCCATTATCACAAACAAGCTTCTAACGGAGGTCATACATACAAAAGGTTTTCTTAATGATACTTACTGAGGTCCTATAGAACCATACCAAATTGAAGAATATTTGGATTATCTTAAGATTATCAAGGGACTAATCTACAAAATAGGTGTTATTATTCTAATGCTTAAGTTAGTAATTGTCATAGATAAAAAAAAAAACTATAACACGAAGAAAAGATATGAGAATCATCAAGATTGATGGTGAGATGTGTGAAAAACATATAGATTATTATGGAATATGTCACATCTGTAGAATAGTGTATATGAATGAGTTGAATGCGTGTGAGATTCCCATGACCTACTTAAGCCCCTATTTATAAGAGCATGAAGAGAGAAAATGGGTAGGCAACATCCCTGAATTCTTTGGGATGTAGTTTCTCGATAAAGGATGGTTTAACTGTACATCGCATCATTCATATTCCCCGCGAGTAGGAATAGAATCTTCCACATTAGGGGAAAAGTCACCAATTTAGGTTGAGGTAGATAGATATTTGGTTTTATCTGATAGGCTCTAGCTAGCATGCTAATCTCTTACTGGCATGCCTTAGTGTGGACATGTCCGCTGAAATGTGGAATGTCGTTGATGTGTCAACTAAGTTAGTTGGACAATCAGCAACCCAAAATTAGGATTGGAATAACTTTTGTTTCACCAGCAGGTTGGAGGTGCTCCTTATTTTCTTAAGTTTTGTCGGTTGTTCCCTCTTCATTTTGCCCTACTTGAACTTGGATTCTAGAGAAAACTAAGCTGGACATTTTCCTTGAGCTTAGATAAATGATTCCCTAGACTTGAATACTTATTAGTAAAAATATTAGTTATTAAAGAACCGATTTATGTTCTTTTTGTGAGCAACAAAAATTAGACTAGTGCAGCCAACCGAGCATCGGACAAGTGGTAATCACCTGATGGACAACTTCCTTTGGCCACCATGTGCAGTCTCAGCACCCGGTCAAAGACAAAGCTAAGACATTCTTACCCATTCCTAAATTTGAGAAATTGTTTCGAGCTTTCCACGACCAGTTGATCCTAAGAGATTGCTATACATATCAAGTATTGGCGGTTAGAACTATATCTTGTATGGTGTACATTCCCAAGATATACCAGCTTGAGAAGATCGCATGTACAACACCCTCAACATTGATTAAAAGAGTAAGGTTTCACTAGATAGATAATTATTTGAAACAAATTCCAGTCATGTTAAAGCATTTACGAAAGTGTGGATCTATTTGTTGTAGATATTGGGAAAGTAATTATGGACAGTGAAAAGTAAATGAAAAAATAAAAACTAATGGTTGATTTACTTGGGACATAAGGTGTGTGTTTGTGGTATTACCAAACAAACGTGAATGTATAAAGATAGTTAATTTTTTTACAGTACAATGTTATCCATAATGTTATAATAGACATATGTAATAATTGATAGTCATTTTCAAACATGGTCTCTTTTCATTTTATACTCACCAATAGTAAAATCATTCAATGAGAAATCTTTTTTTATCTTCTTAGTTCTACTTTTCTTTTCGTAACTTTTTGGTAGAGTTTGAAAAATACAAATAAAATTTGACAATCACTTCAACTTATTCTAAACAATTTCCTTACTTTCTCAACCCGATTTAAATTTTAAGTGAAGAATCTTAGTGTAAGATCATCATTGTTCAATATATTATCTATAATATTAGGATTTATATTGGATAATATCATAATTAAATTCATTATCATAAAAACACGATATTTGGTGTATTATTGCTCCCCATTTTCCTAATAATTGTGACTATCATATGATGCATAGAAAAAGTTGTTCTCTCAATTTCAGCATATTATAACTGCATCCAGAAATGACATTTATGAATGTCAACGATTCTAAAGATCTAACATTGGGAAAAGCTTTTATTATGAAAATTTGAATTTATTTTCTTTCCTTTTTTAAATTCCAACTTATCATGATTTTTACACTTTCGATGCATGTGCATCATGATTTTTTTGTTGTTATCTTTTCTCTTCGTTAGAAAATTACTAGTATAGTTCTCCATAAAGTAATATTCATACTCAACCGAGAACCTTACAGCTCTATGCCAGGTAATTCACCATCCTTAATAATTTGTTTTAACTTTCCTCCATCATTTTTCTCTCCTTCCGTTCAATTTCTCCTTCCATTAAACCCACTTTCCTGCATCTATTCTCTCCATTGGACTGTCTTCTACCATCTCATCGCGTTATCTCTTGTTTCATTGTTCTTTTTCACTCTCATCTCTTTACCTTGTGCAATGTGCTTATTAATTATATCAACTTTTTTATAAAAATCCTAGAGTTTATTCAATAAAACCTACCCTTATTCCTTAATACGTAATAAATTGAAGGAAGCGCCTTTGTGGATCTCACTCGTGAATTTTAAGGTTACGAAATTATTCTATCTCTTTAATTAAGATTGTCTAGTTGCTATAATTTATTTGTTCTTGATTAAATACATTTAGTCTATGACGCACATATCACTCTTGCGTTGTGTCTACATAGATGAAAACTTGGAAAAAAATGCTAAACTTTCTATCTATATTACTTTGAGGGAGATACTTTAGCATATGTAGTTATTGGCCTTTGAAGGATAAAATATCAATAAATAGACGTTTTTGCATTATCTAAGAATTTTCAAAGAAATTTAGTTCTTGTATAGTCCCAATTTATGGCTTGTTGGTGTTAGAAATTCTCAAAGAATAAGTCATATGTGTGTATCACCCTTTTTAAAATTTGTACCTTGGAAAAATCACTTCTGATTGTACAAATTTTAGTTTTTGGCAAACATAATTTTATAGATCCAATGCTCTAATCATAACTTTAGGATATGGGATAACTAATAACATTTAAGGCTAGAATAAAAAAAAAATTGAGACCATAATGAAAAAGGTCTGAAAAAATTTTGACAATAAAATTTATATGAATTTAGACACATAGACAACGAAAAAGTTTTAATAAGAACATTTGGGAAAAATTGTATGAAATTAACACAAGGATTGAAAGACCCTTTTGGAAATGTATACATGATAGGTGATTGTTGTTTTTTCCTCTTTTGTTGTTGATTCTTCTACTGCATCATGCGCTATAGAAATGCACGCCAATGCACTTCTTTAATAGTACCTTATCATGCCCTTAAAAAGTAAAACAAAATCTGTTGTAATATAGGGATAACGGCGAAAGAAAAGGTGCTTCCACCATGAACTCAACTGTATTTTAAGGTGATGGATCACAAAGGACGAGAGATGATGGAATTATCAACAAATCTAGTAGTGAAAATCTAGATAACACTTCCATCAACAATCAAGAGTTGAAGAGAAAGTGCCACCATCTCCACACTCCATAACAAATTTAAGAAATGGAAACATAATTTTTCTAATAAACTAAAAGTTTCATAAAAGAATAAATTTTAATATAGCTATATCTTGTTTAAAAACTTTGAGAAAGCTATCATACTGATAGAAATAAACATAACTTCTGATTTGAGAAAATAAGAATTTAATAATCATATTATATTGCTGTTTTTGGCTTCTTCTTTCAATATTTTTCTCATCATTATGCTTGTTCTTTATGGTCATTTAAGTAATGCAACATTACATCATTAATTGTACTATATTCCTCTTCCTTAATCTTTTGTAATTCCGCTTTTGTAATCAATTAAGTATAATATAATTAAAATATTGTTCTAAAATTTCTTGTTAATATTGTCCTCGTCACCTTGTTGAAATCATGATTTACTTGTTGAAATTATTTACTTCCTGAATTTCTGTTGTTTGTAGGCTTTTCAAGCAATACTGACATCCCAATAACAACCAAAGAAAAAAACTTAGTGACAAACTGGAATTAGAACCATTGCAAGTGAAATTTTTTGTTCCAAATAAGCGAACCAATTGAAGGTAAGAAAGGCATTTGCATTCATATTAAACATATTTTCCATACTATAAATATTTTCTTAAAACAAACTAACCATGACAACCTCTTGAAATCTTTTAACCTAAATATTATTGAGGAATGAGCGGCATTACACGAGCCTCCGACTCCTTACTATCATAACCCTGTTAACACCAATCACAGTTGTCTCATCTAGTATCGATATCATAGTGTACGTTTGGCCCTATAGGCAAGTCGGACTAGCGCGGACCTCCCTCTTTCTATGATTGCTACTAGTTTCTGTCATCACTTATGGAAATAGAATATCCCAATTAAGCTTCCTAGAATCTTCTTTATGATAGTATATCTTCAATCCTTTTTTAATAGACCTTCAGTGAAGAAAGTAATAGGACACTAAGTACTTGCCTAATGATTTTCGATTTTTCAATGTATTAAATATTCAAAATAAACTTGACATGTAATTATTTATTCACAGACATGGTGTGAGCACCACAAGAATTCACATTTTCATACTGAGAATGACGAACTTCAAGCTGAAAATATGAGGTGCAAAGAAGCGCTTAGCAATGCATGTTGCCGTGCATGTGCTCGTGCAATTGTTGTTGCCAAAATATCTTCTAAAAATATATTCAAAAAAACCAAACCAGTACTTTTTTATTTTAGGACTTGAAGATAAGTTCTAAAAATATTAACAATATTTGTTAAATATTAAGAGATAGGGTTTTTAACAAAAAGGTTGTGCAATATACTTTTAATCTTTTTTAGAAAGTATATTCCATCAACTTTTTATTCAAAATTCCAAATATTTAATATAAATATTGTTAAGGTTTAACTTTTTTATATTTATCTTTGACTCTTGAGATAAATAATTACTGACTCAGATTTTTCTTATTATATTTTCAAATTATATAAGTTTCTTTAAAATTTACTCATAATTTTGATTTCTTTAACTATTAAAAATGAAAAGAAACAAAAAAAGAGTGATTAATTATTTTAAGTTAAAAAATATTATGTTCACAAAAGTTCAAAATTATCATTATTGACATAATTAATAATTAGCCCGAGTTAATACGAAGTTCTCGCTCTAAAAAATTAGCTTAAAAGGATTAGGCTTGATATCCCTGTCAATTAAGGTCTATTTTTCGTTTACTTCATTTAGCTTAAGCCCAGTATTAATGTGGTTGGCCCGTCATTAATTGTGAGAAAGGCACGATTGAAATAATAAAATTATCTATCTCATTTATCCCAACATACAAAGTAAAAGAACCCTAAGGAGCTAGTTTGAAGGAGTAGCCTTGGCCCAACACTCTGATTAAATTCAAAGGTAAACTATAACAACCTTCCCTAAGGTTTGATATAATTACGAATATGCCTCTTATTGCTTGAAAAAATTATAAATACTCTTCTGATGTTTGATAAAATTATGAAATCATTGGATGGAGGTATGGAATTGTCAATGTTGTCCTTACAATATTTGTTTTTATAGTTTTCAAAAAAATTCAAAACTTATAAAAAAAATCAAACTGGGTGGATGAAAAGATTTTAAAAACTATAAAACACTTATCCACTTAGTTTATAAAAAAATCAAAAAAATTTTAAAAATAAATAAAATCCATAAGAATATTTTGGTCAGCTCATCTGAAAAAATGAATGAAAACGTAACGAATTTGGCTAATTGTTTGACGATCATTAAAATCAGGGGGTATTGATAATTTTTTAAACAACGAAAAACTATTTATAATTATATCAAATTTTAAAAGAAGTAATCGTAATCTACCCTAACCTTTGCGAGTTCTTGGGTACGACCTGTCGGGCCAACTTAGCCACTTGACAAATTAACACCAGACTTTCGAACATCCCTCGATATCAATAAATAAGAGGCCACAAAACCATGGAGGGATACGAGTGATGCGCACCCTACATTAACCAGTGATCGATCATACTGTAGTAATCTTCTTCATACAAATCAATCACAACATTCCTACCCACAAAATTATATTTGTTTACTTGTTTTTCTTGTTTGGGTACCAATCTTGAAGTAGACAACGACAACGACTTTCACAATGAAGCTTGAGTTATAATGTTCCTAGAAGTACGAGGTGAAAAGGTTGTCTTGTGATCACATTACCTTTGTGGGAGGGAAAAATACAATTTATCTCCTTATGATATGAGAAACAACAAAAATGCCCCCTATGAAAGATCAAATAGCAAATTACCTCCTGTGTTATGAAAAATGAGTTAAATTCATTTTGATCCCATGTGATATGGAAAAATATCAAAAAGTCTTATATGAAAATTTAAATATAAAAAATCACTCTTATTTTATGAATAATGACACACACAGCCCTCTAGTCAACCTAGTCTCAGGGGTTTTTTTGAAAATTTTTTTCATATAATAGGAAGTGTAGTTGATACTTTATTTTTCTCGGGTTTTTTTGAACATTCCCAATATCATAAGGGGGTCCTTGGATTTTTTCCTATGAAAAATTAAGCAAACTATTCTCCTATCTACACCATTGATAGAGGGGCAATTTTCTTTATTTTTTTAAAATATAGGGAGAAATTTGCTAATTATTTTTTCACATTAAATTTTTTGCTCATATTCACATATCACGGGAAAATAAATTACATCTGACCTTATTTCTATGTTCCTTTTTAATATTAATAATACTATCCGTTGATAAATTCATAACGATCAATAAAACATTTGACAATGATTCACGACGAATCACATTATTTCTTAAATTCCTAACAATATTAATCAAAAAAATATTTTTGCATAAGGAATTAATAATTAAGTACCGGACATAAAAGTAACAAAGATAATTGCATTTATATTCATAATTTCGTCATTTACATGAGCACAAAACTTCCTATGACTTCAACCATCGTTAGCCATTGAGTTCATCATTCCACCAACCAAGAAATCGCCTCAAGCCCACTGCCCACATACTTGTAAATCGCCAGCATCCCGAGTGAAGTCGCATTTGTTATATCTGTCCAACAAAAGTAGCAATTTCAATATGTACGAAATCGATGTAGGTCCACTGTTGCATGTCTGAATATGCTGGCTTTTTCTCCCTTCATACCAAAGGCATCATCCCAAGCCATATCTCTTAATTAATTACTGCTTAGCCTGCAAAAATGATTTAAAAATCACAAATATTTGGTTAGATATTCAAATTGTAAACCATATGTTTTTTTTTTATTGTGAATCCTAATTAATTTTCTATTGTAGTCATAAAAACTACCGATGAAAAAATGCGTGATGTAAAGAAAATTATATTAAAATTGTTCTGTGTAGTGTCGAATACGTTTTGAAATAGATATATTTTTCAAACACGACGGCGGAACGTGCCAAATATGACAATTATATATAGAGTGCGTGAAAATGTTAGGCAGGGAAAAATGAAGAATGTGATGCTAGACTAGAGAATATTGAATTGTCAAAATTTTGGAGTGGAAAATGTGAATATTTTAATTTTTTTTTCCATATTTATTTGTACTATTTGAATATTACGTCAAAAATCTATCACGTTTAAAAGTTTTCAAACATTAGAAATATAACTTACTAATATTATTTTCGATCTTTTTTGTATTTATAAATGCATTGTTATGCATGGACAGATTGGCCGGACGCTAATTTCTAATTTTCCTCCAAAATTATATACAAATATTTGTTTTATATGTTTTAATGTCCTCTCGACAATATAATAATATGAACTTAAAGTAGCAAAGCCCTACATATAAAAAAAATTATTTTCTAGACAGATTTAATCAAATCAAATCAATCACAAAGTAAATATATCATATTTGTTATATAATTATTTATTTATTCTTAACTGTATGACATTAATCATATAGTAAATATATTTCACTTATTATATGATTAATTTAAATTTTGTTGAATCGGATCTAAATTAAAATTTCTCTATATATAAATACCAAACTTTATCCGACCCCCTCAAACTCTCACTCTTGAATCCGTTCCTGTGTACGGAGGATTCCTCACACCCTATTAGTGCAAGAGTCAAGTGAGTGATACCATGTGACAAGTTGCATTGCTCACGTGTTAGATTTCAATATATATAAGATATTTTGTCCGAAAGTGAAAAGCCCACCCCAAATTATATAAATATTATACACCAGATATACATATAATTTATCTTTATGTTTAAAAAGGTAAATTATTTAAATACAGGGACGTAAATTGCTACTTTCTTTTATAGGAGGATAATTTACTCATTGACAATATCGCAAGGGGTTGCTTGTATTTTTTCCATAAATAATGTAGTAAGTCTTATAATTAAAAGCTTGTGAGTTCGAGCCCCACGAATGTGAATGTATATATGTCTATTTTAATAATAATTTGTTGTTTCTTTATCTTATTTAAATATATTTTATTAATTTTAATTATTGACATATTAAATCTGTATTTGAATTTAAAAATATTGAATGATGTAACGAAACACATGCTTAAAAAAAAAAAAAATTGAGTGGGAAAGAAAGATAAATAGGGATACCTGAGAGTAGAGGAAAGTGCCAGAGATGGCAATGGCAGCGCCAAGAGCAGTGATTGGTTGGAGTGGGGTGTTGAAGATGATGATAGATGCGACTATTACAGAAATTCTCTTCATTGTATTCCCAATGCTGAATGTCAATGGCGATATCTCGTTTAACGACATATACGACACTTGGTTGTACAAGTGGTAAAACACGCTTTGTGCCACTACCCACCTGTTTGTATATACATATCAAAATTTTCACAACCACAAAAATAATAATAATAATAATAATAATATTTTTCAATATATATATAAGTGTAAGAATGAAATGCTGACAAAAACTCAAAAGATTTTGCAATCTCATCCCTGACACAGTGCCCATGCCACGCCATGCCACGGTCACATTTTCTTGGACCGAATGTATTTTTTTTTCCTTTCTAAGAAAAAAAATATATGTTAAATTCATATAAGAATTTAATTATTATGATTTTTTGAATTAATATTTAGCTTCGGAAATTCTTTAAACACACAAAAGATAAAGAGGAAGACAACTGTATCGACCCAAATTAAGGTAAATTAATAATTCTACGTCAGTATTTACTTAAAAGGATAGTTTTTGCTGGGAAAAAGATATTTCTTATAACTTAATTCTATGCCATTGTTTGAGAAATATAAAACAAAAAAGAAAGAGTAAACAGTACATATAGTTCCTTAAATTTGCATTTAAAATCACTTTAGTTCCTCAAATTGATTTATTGACTTTAATGTCCCCAAACTTTACTTTTTGTCTCAATTTGATCTCATTAACATTAAAAATGAGTAAAAAAAAAATTACCATATGAAATTGGGTCCAATCTGGGAGAGTGCTTTGTGCCAACCAATTGCCCACAATTGAGGGCCCTCCACAGCAATGGCAAAGGGAGTAAGTATCAAAAGAGACAACATAGAGAGACAAGCATAGTAATTCATCCCACCAACACTCTTCCCCTTCATTCCTTTCTTGGAGAATATGTTCCTAAATACAAATGCAATATTTGACACCATTGCCCCCATCAAACCTGCACCAATCATATCCTTAATTACTCACAATTTTAAATAAAATTGAATGTCGGATACATACTCGATACGTATGCATAATTTAATTTTTTTATTATATTTATTTAATTATATAAAATGGAAGAAAAATAATATAAAGAACGGAATAGAATGGATAAATTTTTTTTTCTTTAGATGTATACGAATAGAATATAAAGAGATAGTAAATTTAGGGAAAACTAAATATGTTTGGAGGTATTTTAACTAACATACATTTTGTTAACTAAAGATTGTTATTCTGATCGACTTCACGCTTGATAAATAGTATAGATAGATACATATTTAAAAGCTTTATGCATAATGATCATCAACAAGTATCCTGATTCAATGAAAAGAATCATGTGTAGGACATAAACTTGAAAATTATACACAATTGTCGACCCTGATTTTCAGATTACTAGATTATTGTTAAGTTTAAAATGATTTTTTCTATAATAGTTTAAATTTTAGATGAAGCAAATATTTAATATGATATCAGAATTAAATCAAATAAGAGGTTCTAACTTTTAAACTCACACGTCGTTTATTTACGAAAAATGAATTTCAATTTCATAAATATAAGACCCCCTGCACGTGAGTGGACATGTTAGGAATAGACTTAAATATATTTTTAGTTCTGTAATTTTGATACTTTGACATTTATATCCTTTTTTATTTTTATTTTTTTAGGATTGTAAAAAAGTCTTTTAATTTTGTGACATTTCACTATTTTGGTACGAGTGCTAGATTTTGCAAACATCACCAGAATAAATCATGTGTGCCTCACATGGCTCATTTAGATTGGAATTTTTATTCTAATTGGTACACTTTTGTCAACATTGATGAATTTTTTGAAAAAAAAAATAACGCGGCAACATGATTTATTCTGACAATATTTCCAAAATCCGGCATAGAAATGACCAAAATTGCGACATGTCAAAAAATTATAAGACTCTTTTGTAATCTCTAGAAAGATAAAGGATAAAAATGCCAAAATTACAAGGGGCGCCTGATTTATTTCGGCAACTTTTGCAAAATCCGGCACCAGAAGGGCCAAAATCGTGAAATATAAAAAAATTAAAAAACTATTTTGCAACCCAAAAATAATAAGGATAAAAATATCAAAATGCCAAAGTTACTGGATAAAAATATATTTAAGCCTAAATTAAATGATTCCTTTTAAGCTTTAAATAAGAGAATCCCTCGACTGAGATTTTAAGACCTTATTTTCAATTGAATAAATTTTTCCGTAACCTACTCAAATGTAGTCTTATAAGATCACCTGTTAGATTGAAATTCAGCTCAGTAGCAGCAGAAAGCGCGCAGCCTCCAATTATAGGCAACAAGGAAAGGTACACCGGCATCGGGAAACTTTCCCCGAGCAGGAGCCTCGAAACCAAGACGCTGACAGCCGGCTCGCCGCTCTTGATAATGTGTGTGAACGACACCGCAACCTTCGACATGCTGACGGTCGCGGCCACATGCCCGATCGTATGCGCCACGCAATACAAAACATATTTAATATAATCACGCTCAACATTCATATATACAATCGAGCGTTGGATCAGACAATCTCTCAAACACTAATTAGCCTTACTGGGAAACAGAGTCCTCCTCTGAGAACAGAGTGGCGTCTCTGTCGAGCTCGCGAGCCGCGTAGCCACGAGGACGCATGAGGAGGAACCAGGGGAGAGTGTATGGAGCCAAGGGAAAGGAAACACATTGAGGACTTCTTGTGTTTTAATATATATTTAAGATCACATTCAAAGCCCACCATGTGGCAAAGTAGACCCCGATCTTGCAGCTTCTGAGCGGCTGCCTCCTGGTCGAACATCTGATGTTGAATGCGCACGACTGCGACCGGGGGGTGCTTCGTACTGCACTTTGCACTGTACCTCGACGGGCTTCTCTCTGGCCTCGTATTAGAGTGCTTCGCACTATGTCGGGAGGAATCGAAGCGTGAACCTCCTCTGACTGACTCGGCACTTGAATGATACACTGTTGAGGTGGCTTTGTGGCGCTGTGTGTACTAACTTCATGTATATAGTATATAGTAGTGGCTAGCGAAGTCTGGTGGAGTCTATGGTATAGGAGTATGTGAGTGTGGGAGGTTATTGCATAGAGTGTTTGACTAGCTGTTTCGCACGTGACTCAGATTTCTCGCTAAGACTCGCTCTCTTGATTTGCGTGTGTGATGCTATGCATGTGGTATAGACTGTGACACCCTCCTTTAACTAGCTTTAGTTTGTGGTCACACTAATTCTGACTCCTGCCTGTGATGTACATTGTCGTACGTGTGTCTATTATACTCTCTATGTCTCGTCGTATATATTGCTGTATATATTTTATAATGTATTGAGTGAGTGAGAGTGGCTGACTCTGAGGCGTGGCTGTGGCTGCGGCTGCGGCTCTGACTCTTGCGGTGCGTCTCTCCGCTGGTTGTGAGAGTGGTGTGATATATCTTTTTTGATAGCTTATCTATACTTCGTAGAGGAGTATTTATGAAGCGTTCTAGTTCGATATCTAGACGAGCGTGATATAGGAGGCACGAGGACCACTCACACTTGGATGATGGGACAGTATTCGGACATGAGGTGTTGTATACCAAGTGTCATATCGCGCTTGAAATTTACTAGTATATTCCATTGTTTTGATACTTTTAAACTACTTGACTAATATTGTGGAAGTATATGTGACTCTTTATGACTTCTCGCTTCCAATTAGTTGAACTTTCTCTCTCTTACGCAACATTAAATAATAAGGCTTCAAATTTGAGTCTTGTAGACATTCGTTTTATATACGAGACTGACTACATAGGCAGTCATTATACTTGCATTCAGAAATTTCGTGCGATGGAGGATGTGGTCGATAACATCTGCTCTCTATTAGGCTACTCGTTTTCATACGCATAAAATTAGATTCAGGTCACGGTTATATATATATGTTTAATTGTAGCATGTTAATCTGCTATGATATGATCTCTCCTATGTCATATATATATGATTCCCTCGATAGATATTTAGTGTCTCAATATCTATAATAGATCAAAAACTCTCAATTCTCTCGTGCATACTCTTATTATTGTGATTATAGTTTCGTTGAATATGTATCTTCTATCTCTCTAATTGGAATACTATTGGTGATAATTGTAATTAGTTCTGTTATCAAATTTAGGATACTATTGAATACGTGAAATGAATTCGAAAACTTATATTGTACTATATATTAGAGCTCAAAAATGTGTAAGATGTAAGATGGGATTAGCACAACGTAATATACAGCACTCGATTTAAGCCTATCATATTTCAACAATGTTGGAGGATATGTGTGTAGTGAGCGTAAGTAAGTAATAATGATATTTAGTGCATTGGAGCATCTACTATCTCTAATAACGTAGATATGTGAACGAGAAAAAGCAGCTCTACTCCATAATAGTCTGTCAATTACATAGTGTATGTTGCGCAACTTTATCGTGTTGGTACATAATACACTGTTTTGTAATAATCATCAGGTACTTGTGTGTATGAGATTAACTCTCTCGCTGGCATAGTTTGAATAGATTTTTTATAGATTATGTGTATCTCGTCTGTACTAGGTCCTCATGAAAGTCCCAGATTTTTTCAAATACGCTGATATAAAGACAGAATTATTCCTTATGCTCTATCAATATACGAGCTGTAGATAGCAGAGCAAATTATTTATAGGTATAACACCGCTCTATCACATCTCGTGTTAGACGTCCTCCTCTAATACAGTCGCGTGACTGTTACTATAAAATCACTAGTACTACAACATTCCTTCTCATCTCGTAAACAGACAACCTAAATATATCTAACGTGACATCGTGTCTCAGATTGTCATATTCTCAGTGACATAAGATTCGAGTGCGTGCATCTAAGTACTAGACTCATTAGTCTCATATTGAATTGTGATGAGAGACTGAAATATAATATAAATGCAATTAGTGTACTAATGTATCATCATGTATTTCCTGCTTAGTGTATACTAAGCACTTCTCAAACTCATATGGAATCAGCATAATTCTCTATATATAGAGTGACTGTTTAATCTATAAATAATAATAAAATATAAGCGTTGATATGACTGCCTTAAAGTATATATATTGGTGTACAATCGAGGTAATAAGATCAATTGGAGACCTCACTAGCTGATTACATCAAATAGTCTGATAAGTCAGTTTGCTCATCATCGTTTGATGTATCAAATGTATAGTTGTATGAGAGATAAAATATATTGAGTTTCTAATCATTGTCATAAAAATGCTCTATATCTATGCTACGCCGTGTGTGTTAGCTGATTGTTGCAATCGTTAAAAAAACAGTAAACAACGTCAATCGAAAGTAAAATATAGACTTTTTTCTATTTTTTATCGTTACATATCAGCAAAATTCACGTGTTATATTTATTGTTATAATGATTGTATGTTATTTGTTATACAAAAACAAACTTAGGAATTTTAATGCAAATTTTCAAATTCACATAGGGGATTATATCATAATTACACCAAACCTCTCGAGCATGGTAAGTGGAAGCTATAATATCGTTATAATATTTTATGGAAGAAATTCTCACACAGTATGCCTTCCAAGTGTATCTCTCGAAAATCCTTTTAACATTAATTGTGTCTACACTCATACGACTCTATATATTATACAGTAGTAAATATTAAATGTCTACTCAAGATTAGACAATATAGTAACAAAATCACACGATAAAGAAAACACAAGCAGTCAAAACACACAAAACACAATCCAGCAAACTCCGCAGAACACAGAAAGCCTGCCAATGACCGCTCTCAAAGTCACACGACAAATGAGTTCAATCAATACATTATGACTTGATTTCAAAAACCTCTTATATCTATCCATCGAAATTTTAGCTGAATGATTAATACTTTGTTACATTGCTATAGCCCATATTTTAGATTATGTCTATTGTCGCTCAAACTATTGTAATTGGCAAGGATGTTTAATTTTTTAAATAATTATTAATGACCAAAATTAATTCTTTCTTTTGAAATTCTTTTAATCTATTAACTCATCAAGAAAATCAGACCAAAATCATCGGATCTCAAACGGTGCAGTAGACCAACAGTGTCATAGCAATACAAGTTGGACTTGACACCTCTCTCTCTCTTCAAGTACTTAACATACTTTAGTTCATGGGGTTGGGGTCCACAGAATATGACTCACGAATCCAAAGTAAATTTTTGAATATATTCAGAAATTTTTTCAGAAAATGCATTTATTGTAAAATTTGAGGGTAAATTGCCACGGGTATCTATCAAATACTTTTTATATAATGATTAAAATATTTGTTAAATGACCATTAATTTTAGGGGATATTTTTAATTTTTTTAAATAATAAAAAAATATTTATAACTATAGTAAGGGATAATTATATTTACATTCCTGGATCTATGGTCGATTTACACAAACCACCCATATATTTCGCATAATTACAGAAACTACCTCTAACAGCAAAAAAAAAAATGGTAGTTTGTGTAATGATACTAACAGTTTTAAGAGGGGTACGTGTAATTGTTCAAAAAAGTAAGGGGTGGTTTGTGTAAGTAATAATGATATTTCGGTGGGCGTATATATATTTATGTAAAAGATAGAGGTAATTTGTGTAAATAGACCATAAATCAAGTGATATATAAATGTAATTATTCCTTATAATAATCATCAGAGAAGCCCGTCGTAATTTGTCCTATAAATAAAAAATTCACTTTAACTATTAAAATTAATTTAATATGATAGAGGCATTTAAAAATATAAAATACGAAACATAGCTTTCTCATGGTCTCGTCCTTGATCATGATGTCCTATTAATTTCGTTCCGTTATATATTTGACGATGGAGAAGAGCTGATAGCACATTCAACGACCATAATTAACTCATCACATTTGAAGTATCATCTTCAATAAACACAAGCATAAATGTCATAAACGAACTTACTCCCTCGTCTTCATTTTCTGGCCTTATTATAATCTTTAATTTTTATATTATATTTTATTGTAATTTCTTAATCAACTTTCTATCGAAAAAGTCACCGAAACTTTAATATACCGACGAAAAAGCCATCGGAATTTTTAATAATTTGAGGGTAAAAAAGTCATTAAAAAAATCATGTTCAATAGAAGTGTCTCAAGGGATCAAGGTGCAAAATTCAGACTCGAATTTACCATTTACGCTAAAAAGAAAAGATTAAAATTTCAGTGATGTTTTGATGTAGAACAAGAGTTGGATGTGTTTTGAAAGTGTTGGATAATGGTGAGTCGAAGGTAAGTGTTTTGACTGGCGTGGAACATCAAACGATCATCTAAATATTGATCCAATCTGAGATAAATGGAACCGTTTCAACCACCATTGAGGCCATTCTTTAAATTTTTCTATTTTTCAATCAGTTTTTTAATTATTTTTTATATTGTTTTTAGTTGTCTTTTATACTTGATATTTTCGGATTATTTCTAACCTGGTGTCATGGTATCTTAGGATCAAATTCATGGGCTTTATAAGACAATTCAAATTTTAGTTAGTTTCAAACCTATTTTACTTAGATTAGGATTATGACTATTTCTTTTAAATAGCTGATAATTCTGTAGAAAATTCAATTCAACGATAATCTTTTTTTTTTTTTTTACTTTCAATTCGATTTCTCAAGAACATTGGAAACATTTTCTCTTTGTTCTTTACTTTTAATTACTTCGGCTCCATCATGCTTTCATCGAAAAAGTTGACCAAAATATATTGGAACAAAATAAATAGGAACTTTCACTACAAAAAAATATATCTGTTAATGCGATTAATTGCTATAGTTAAAAATAAAATAATTGTAGCAAATATTTATTAACTACTGTCACGCAACGATTGCTGACCGTGGTATTTGTGTGGGTGGCTAAAGTCTTAGTGGAAAATTTATGTTTTTTCATCAATTTTATTTAACAAAGGCCAATAAAAATTAATATTTATCATGATTTTTAATCTATATTTATTAAAATTCTAGTTAAGAGCCAGTTTATTTTTGCTAAGTTTAGAGATGATAAGCTCAGAAGATAGCTCAAAGTTAAGGGACTATTTTTGACAATTATGCTAAAAGAATAAAATAAAATAACTAAACCAACAAAAAGACATACAGAGATGTCGGAGGAAAAATAAATAAATAAATAAATAAAAAGAGCTTCATGAATGGAAGTTTGTTTAATATGAGAGGGTTGAGATTGGAAGCATAGCAGCCGTTGGAATCATTGTCAGTGTCTGAATAATAGAGACGAGGTCTGGCAGCAAGTTCATGTCATGTTTTGTCCACTTAGGGTTTCTCGAGTTTGGTGTCTCAAAAAAATATCATTTCCACAGGGCTCGTGCTGAATGCATTTCTATCAACGGCTACTATATTTCTATTTTTATACTGGTAAAATATATTCGACTCTTTTGAATTTGACATAATTATAAATTTTTATATTGCTTGAAAAATTGTAAATATATATTTTTTATTTTAACATCTGTCTAACATTCAATTTTTATTAAATAGATCAAAATGCCCTTTTGAATTATAATTTCAGATTTTTTAAAATATTTTTATAAACTAACATTCCCTATGGAATATTTATTTTATCAACCCAAATTTTTTTTAATAATTTTTATTTTTTTTAAAAAATTCATCAAGATTAAAATAATAATGTCTATTTCACCGTCTAAGATCTACACAATTATTTTTTACTTGACCAGGGTATTTGTAATTTTCAAACCATGGAGTATTAGTAATTTCTTTTTTTTTTTTTTTATAACTAGGTCTTGTGTGGTACACTTTGTGATGAGTGGAAGCAGTTGATGAATATGGGGAAAAAGTTGTCTCTGGTCCTCAAAAACAAAAATGATTAAAAGAAAAATGAAATTTATTAATTGTTGAATGAATCTCATGATAGATCTCGACCTTTGGTTCTTCCCAGAATTTATGTTACTTTATAATTCATATCAAACGAAACCCTGGTTTATATCAAGCAAATTACTTCTTTAAAATTTGAATCAGACTGAAAATCAAATTAGTAGTGAAAATAAAAAGATCAATGTAAAGGAAAAAGGAAGTTTTTTGATAGAATCAAATAAAAAACAGCGAAATCAAGAAGAAAAAGAACCCACAAGCGGAAGAAATCTTGGCCCCGCTCTCTCACAACAAAAAGATATTGAAGAAAATGATGCAAGAAAATCAGACCTGAAAAAAGAATTATTTAAATGAAAAGTTTTAATCTAGACAACATGTCTTCGGACATATTAAATTTCGAACTGTTTGAATAAAATTCATCCAAAAATATGCTTACATAGTAGCAATAACTTGATTAAATATGAGACTCAAATTAACAAAAACCATACAAATATATATGAAATTGAATTGAAGCTTGCTGAAAAATGGGGAAAAAAATGCAAAGAAGTACCCGACCAATGATCAGAATGATGAAATTTCACGAACAATAGCCCCCTTTATGAACGGCTGGGTTCTCCTTGAGAAGATAATTGCGTGCATAGTATGTTACCTCGTAACATCTTAAAAGAAAATTTTTACGCCGTCAAAGCACACACTTAATACACTATGTGTTGGATTTTTGTTGATCTAATTGCTTCAAAAATGCATCTACCTCTTGTTTACACTACTTTGAATTTTCATAGTTATTTTTCGTTGCGCGTACAATAGAATGGAATAAAAAAGAAAAAAAACAATAGAAGACGACAATTTCTAAGCATTTATTGATGAAGGATTTATTTACAATTATTGATCACTTTACTACATAAATAATTTCATAGTCCAATTCTAGGTTGTATTCAATAGATTCCAACAGCTTGGAGGCTTTCGGGATGTCGAGAAATGTCAGAAATAGACAGAAGAATCATTGCATCCAATCAAAAGAGTGTTATTTTTTTATAATTGAAAAAATAAAAGTGTGTTATTTCACAACTTGAGAGATCATTTTTCCGTCTCTAAATTTATAAGTCCACCTTTGAAATTGGAAACGGAATTTTCCTCAATATGTAGTTGAATGTCCCATGGCAGATTCTGTTGCCGAAGTCCATCTCTGAAGATGTTCTGATAACCGTCTCTAAATTAGTCTCCTCCCACCAAAAAAAAATTAATGATAGACATCTCTGAATCTATTACAAATTTGTCATAAATGATTTTATAGAATAATGATTCCTGAATCTCTCAATGATGATTCATCTCTAAGTCTGACTCAAATTTATAAATTGATCCATCTCAAAAAATTCTTGTGTGACTTTGATGATTATGTGACTCGTAAATTCTTTCTAACTTACCCCTGGTTGAAGATGGTCAATCTTTGTATTTTTCACTCTTAATCCAAAAACGTCCAGAATGTGTTTAAATGCCATTAAATATTAAGGAAATTGTACAAGTTTTACAAGCGTTTGAGTATGAAAATATCGAAGTTCAGGTCATTTGGCACTAGGACAAAAATGATTATTTGCTACTATATAAATAGTTTGGACTAAAAAGCGTGGTAAATGCTTTTTATTGACCATGGTTAAGTAAAATCGATGCAAAAATATAGGTTTTCCACCACAAAAAAAGTTATTTGCCATGGCTAAGAGTCATGACAAATATTTTAGCCACCATTGCAGATACCACGGTCAAAAACCATTGCATGGTCGTGGTTAATGACTATTTGCTACGGTTATTTTGTTATTAACCATGGCAATTAACCATAGTTAAATGTCATATTTTTTGTAATGTGAAGTTAGCTTATTGCTAAAAATAAGCTGAGAATAATATTTTTATTTACAATTTTTGCATTTAAATTGCTTAAATTAAGCTGATTTAGACTCAAAGTTATAAAGAAAGCCCTAATAGCTTCTACGATTGATTGATATAATTGTAAATATTAAGATTTTTTTCCCAAATATTCAAACTTTAACTTGTTTTCACTTTTCACTTTTGTTTTCAAACATTTTCAACTTACACTACGATTTACCTTACAAGTTTCTCTATAACTTATTCATACCACAAAAATAAAATTTATTGCAAACACTTTTTTAACTATTTATATTAAGAGTGCTCGCGATGCGGATTTATTTTTCAAGATTAATTTTCAATTGAATTGCCATTAATGATTTTATAGAATAATTTTTCAATTATCACTTTCAAAATCAAAATAAAAAATGCGATTTCATGCAGATTTAGATGGTTTGGCGATTTTAACAGCTCCAACATGCTTACTAACTCCCCAAGAGCATCCTGGAGTTGGAGCTAAACATACAAGTTCATCCCGCAACTTCTTCACCTTTGTATAATCTTCGGTAATAGAACTGTTGGGAAAATTACAATTTTAGTCCTGTATTTAAAGAGGTGGCATTTTTAGTCCTATACGAATTGATTTTAATAATTGAGTCCTGTAACTTTATAATTTTAGCAATTTTAGTCATTTTCAGCAGAAAATTGCAATTTACTTGCAATTTTAATCCTGCAAATAAATTCAAATGTAGGACAAAAAATGGCAACTCCTCTAAGTTATAGGACTAAAAATGTTAAAGCCCCATAAGTTACAGGACTAAAAATGCCATAAAATAATGAAAATTGCCAAAATTTTAAAGTTACAGGACTAAATTACAAAAATCAATTCGTACAAGACCAAAAATGCCACCCTCCATAAGTTGCAGAACTAAAATTGTAATTTTTCCCAGAACTGTTTCCTTGTGAGATCGATCCATGAATGAGAAAACTAAAATCAAAGAATGTGTTCACTACTAATCTACAATGAAGAGGCTTAAACACAATTACAAATCATTGGGCGGAGATACTGTTGAACCATCTAACTGTCGTGACACGTCAACTCCAACTAAGTGAATGAGCTTGCAAAAAACTTAAATAAACCTTCAAATTTGTATAAGTGATATGCAATAAAGGAAAACACGATGACAACAACGATGCCTTGATTATAATCCTCGAATACTTAAGCCAGTAAAGTAGTAAGAAATAGTACAACTAGCAAACTGAATTGTATTTAGGGCATGGAAGAGGGCAAATATTTATAAATATAACCAAATTGTAAAAATTATACGTGGACTATAGTGCATGATTAATCGTGTGGTTATCGTATGTGTAGTTGAATTAAAGTGGTTCAAGCCAGGGTTGGTACAACCCGAATAAGAGTGGCGAAGATCCCATGCCATTTTTTATATTGACCCTCATCTTAAGGGCGTTTATGTCATTTCGAGTGTTGGGGGTGGTCCACACATCACATACGTCAGAAGATCAATAATTTATTACGTGTTACTGTATAAGTCGTGATGATTTTACTGAGATTTCTAATGAGGTCTAAAAAGACAGAGGGTAATAAATACCCGTCATAAACATGTTAATCCTATACATACATGAAACTTTTATTTTATAAATGGGTGACTATGAGATTCAAACAATTGACTCCTTATTTGGTTGATGTCTAATACAATGATAAACGATCACATCATCCTATAAAAGTTTAAAATGTTATTAGAGACAAAAATTTTTTTATTAATATATTAATAATACGACCAAATAAGTCTTTTTTTTTCCCTTTTTGGTTCTTATCTAATATATTAATAATATGACTAAATATATTAACACTCTTTTTCAATGCTAAATACATTTGGAATCACCAATAAAGTTGTATTAGTCTTAACCAATTATAAATAAGTATAAAATTATAGTTTCAAGTTTTACAAAATATATATTTGTGTGAGCTTATCATAATTTATTATTCATTATTTTTTTTTATTAATTTAATGATTGATTTATTATTGAAATATTGATGTAATCTGATAATATATATAATGTCTACATATCTATACTATATTACGAGGTCAAGAGGCGTCGAGCAATCTTCTTAGCATACAATATGTGTATGAACTAAATTAATTCTATATAAAAAAAATTAGACACGTTAATTTTTTCCTTCCCCCTTATATTCTCATTTTTTTTCATTTTTTGTTCTCTCTTATCTCCATTGCATGGTACATTTTATCAACTAAATTTCCCTATGTTTTTTGTAAATTCATTAATGCATTAAATTCATAATAACAACTATATTAACCATTAATCAATTAATTAATTCTGGTAGAGAATTATAGTGCATCATAAATATAACCAAAATTTACTTTTATAGTATCCGATTAATGTTATATAATTACAGGATTTAATGTAATTTAGTCCCTGCGATATTGCAAATGAGCAAATTATCCATCTATAAAAAAATAACAATTTACTCTCCTGTAATTATAAGGTCTAAATTGTTTCATTTTAAAAAATATAAGGGGTAAATTGATGCATTTTAGAAAACTCAAGAAGGTAAATTGTCATTCTTTTTTTTTTTCCTCTTTACATAAAAAGCTAATTTGTTCATCTGTAATATCACATGAGGTTGTTTGTACTTTTTTTTTCTGTAATAATATAAATATCAAATAAATTTGTGTCCTATTTTGCAGACGTATGGAATCCGAGACAAGGACTAGTATATACAAAATACACCACAAGGATTGTTAGCAAAGCTTGTCTATCTTGAACAAGCAAATTTTCATTTGACTAAAGATGTCCATATCAAGAACCAACTAATTAAAACTCAATTTTCCCCCGGCCCTTCTATATATATATATATATATATATATATATATATAAAGGCCGTGTGTAAGCTGTGTGTTAATATGTTTTTTTTCATCTAATATAATAAAAATATATATAGTAATATATATATATATATATATATATATATATATATATATATATATATATATATATAATCAATACATTACATTAGAAATAAAAGAAAGAAAAGAAAAGAAAGAAAATAATTAATGTAAATTTCGAAAAGTTAAATAAGTTAGTTATTCTATTGGTTGAAGGACATTTTTGACTTTATAAGAAATTAACGTCGTAGTGTAAGTAACCGTCATTTGTGAGTGTGGAAGGTCTTTTCATTTTCATATAGTATAGATATATTTTTCCCTTGAAATAGATTTTTTTTCCACCACGTACGTTTCTTGCATCTTTGGTCGCATCTTACAATAAAATCATTGAGATATTTTGATGTCCAATAATGCTGCAAGAAAATACACAGTCCTTCAATGAGAACCGTCAGTTACGGACTTTCATTGGTCACATGCAAATAGATCCTTCAAGCAAGCGGTATCGATGATAATATCAATAAATGTCGATATGCAAAGTATCGGATATTATCGGGCAGTAAAAAGAATGTTAAAAAATTTTAAAATTTAGTAAAATTACAAAATCAAATGCTATTAACACATATATTACTAGACATTAACATATACTAGAAGTTTTCAAATTTTTAAAATTTGTTAAAACGTTATTCTCAAACTTTAAGTTGTAATAAAAAAGTAGTTCATTAGCAATAGTATTTCGAAAATATATTCATTATACATGTAATAGTAGATTAAATATATCATATTGCAAAGACTTTTTGGAAGAATTGTAAATTTCGTTAAAGTATATAACAATTTGTTTTATTAATCAAAATATTAGGAGTAATTTGCTAAAAACAATTTCCAGAGAATTATTTATTTATTTATTTCACATATCACAGAAGGTAAATAGCATTTAACCCTTATATTATTAGATATTATTACTGATAATATCATGTTATAGATGATATAATAACTTCGTATCGGCAATATCATTCGATATTATCGATCCACATGTACTTATATACTCGAAAAATAATAGGTATTCATAGATAATATCGAATCAGCATGAAACCGATAGATTTGAGTACGTATCGATCGATATTATCAAATATCGATCGATATTATCAAATATCGATCGATATTTAGAATCATGTACAAATCACCTCAAGATACAAGCATAGAAAGTGACATGATCTGTGGTGCAATTTGCAGTTTCCTTGATTGAAAGAGTTGGAGATTTGCTGATTGGGTTCTTCAACATGTTGCTGCTGTGATACCATCACGATGGGACACCCTCATAGAGCAATTTGGAGCACAAATTCCAAGATATGCGGACAAATGACAGCAATGTTATCATATGTACGTAGATTTGACGATGTTCGACTATTCGTTGGGCAATTGATGGTGTGTCTTCTATGTGGTAGGGTTTTGGTAGGATTTCTGAAAAGTCTCTGAGACGTTAGAAATCAAGTTGACGAGTCGAGCGTTGTTGTAATTAGTAGTAAGTGGGGTATATTTTACGAAAATCGCACTACAGTCTTTCCACAGTACTTAGTATTTTCATATAAGTTTTGAATATGTTTTATTGATTAAAGATCTTTACGATCTAGTCCCAGTGCATTCTAAATTGTAATATGTATAGATTCGTAGTAACCATCTGATTATTTTGATGTCTGTGGTTAATATGAAATCATACAATTAAGATAAATTTATATATAGTCGGCCTCCATGTAGCATGTACAACTTTTGCAACTACCCTAAAACTTTATGACATCTATTATTTCTTTTATGACCTACATGATTGAAGCATTGGGGGGGGGGGGGGGGGGGGGGGGGGGGGGAGGGGCTTTTTAGGAGTGGTTCTGATGGTAATTTGTTTTGTAGGCTTATAGTTGAGAGAATCAAGTCGTATTTCGCTCTTTGAGGATAGCAATCACATATACTCAATCTTAAAGAACTTGTCCCAAACTTTTGGTAAAACAAGTAGCAATCGTTTCGTTGTGTTGTAATTTTTGCGACTCCGTGTCAATGTGTTATGATGTGATTAGTAAATGTGATCTTTTAATTATAGTATGATTCTTGTATATATGAGTTACAAAGTTGAGTCCATATAAATTACAAGTGATAAAATAAAAAAAAATCAAATTAAAACCACCGAGGCCATTCGAATCGAATTGTTTTCTATGATTTATCTTTTAAATCACAATTCTAAATTTAAAATAAAAATATTTTACATTTATGGATTTGGTTTTGATTTAGAACTAAAACAATCGTCAAAAGTCAAACTGAACTGCTAAATAGAAAATTATTAAATTATATATAAAAACTTTGATTTAAGCTAATTAATTGTTTAGAATAATTTCATAACTAAATTATATAAATCCAAATTTTTATGAAATTTTATAAAATTCATATCGAAAAGCCCATTTTTATAAAATTTTAAATTTAGGTTTTGTACAAATATATATATATATATATATATATATATATATATATGCATACTAGTTTTCATTGCATGCGGTTCCCGCGAGCATAAAAAAAATTGTAAGAGATGATAAAAAAAATCATAAAAATACTAAATTATAACTATTTTATATATTTAATATATATTATGAAAAAAAGAATAAATTGTATGAGGAATGTGGACTAGTGGGCAATTAAGAAAAATAAATAATTATTAAATTATTAAAAAATATTAAAATTACAAAATTGACCAAAATTTTTATAAAGAGAAGAAAAATAAATAAAGGGTAAATTTTGGCATTCTAAAGTTGGTACGTCAAATGAGTTTTCTTTTATAATAGTATAAATATATTATTAACAAATGAATTTTAAGCCCATCAGAATTTTAAACCCATTAAATTTCGCACTTTCTTCCTCTTTCTTTTTCATCCTCTTTTCCCTCTTTTTCTCTCAACCTTTCACTTTTCTCTCTTTTCCGCCCATCCCTTATTCTCTTTCTGCTGCCCCTGACTCTTCTCTCTGTGTCCTTCCCCCTTCTCCCTCTCCTTCCACTAAGCCTCTCATCTCTCTTCTCTCTTCCATTGCCCCTTGCTTGGGTACCCAAAAGGCTGTAAGAGCTCATTTCGTTGAAACATGCAACAATGTTATGACCATAGTAGTTAATGGTGCATGGCGCCAGGAGCCACAGTGTGCACATTCTTGAAGGACGGCGCAAATGTAAAAATAATCTAAATATTTATATAATTACTATTTTTCAATTAGAGCTATGCAATAAAAGTTAAATAAGACTATTAAACTACCAATTCAACAAAAAAAAAAGAACCTTCATATAATTAAAAACAGCTCATGTTAAAGCATTAAAGGATGGAAAAAAGTCCAATGATTCAGATAAAAAAATAGTTTATCAAAAAAACAGCCTAAAATCTAATCATTTGATTCTACTAGCTAGGTAGTCTTCACTTCATTCTCCATCATCTCAATCTCCATGTTCGTCATATTTATACTCAGTCATCTGTCATTAAAGTTTTCTTTTTCTTCCTCTTCTTCGTCAACAAGATTTAGACGTCCACTAGATCTAGATGAAGTAGATGTGTTTTTGGTTGCTTTTGATGTGCTCCCTGGTTCTTTTGTAGACTGTGATAAAAAATCATAAACATCTTCATCAAACCTGGCAGCTCAAGCAACATCACCCCAAGCCAAGTCGTCATCCTCAAATACAGTAGTATTCTCATCATCACTATCAATAGGCAATCTTACTAAACTAGTCATTAGACTCATTACTCTCATCTATTTCATTCAAGAGATGCATCATATTGCCTCCTCAAAGATTTATTATATTTGATAAAAACTAAATTATTCAGGTGTTTTTGCTCCAATTTTTATTTCTTTTCTTAGAATGAAGGCTGCATAAATTTAAAAATACTAAATTAGTAAACATTAAAATAAAATTATATCTACCAAATATCAACATATAAATTATAGAGTATACTTAAATATAAATTACTTACATGTTCAAAAGTACTCCAATTTGCTCATAGCCAGACGAACCGCACCTAGGGCTCAAAAAATTTTGATGGCAAAAGTTTGCAAATTTGCAGTTGATCTTTCAAAAAAAGACTACCATTCAGCTAGTAATTTCAAAAATTAAGAAAACATAATATGGGTATGATTACAAAATCAACATATTTGACTTGAAAATTAATTTTCATTATCTGGTTCTTTTGTAGTTCTATGTCTGATTGCAAAAAACCGTCCCAAAAAGTCCTTCCGCTTTTTCGTACTTTGAAAGCTCATTAACAATCTTATTTTGCAAGTTAGTACTTGGAACCAACCTCAAAATTCAAGAATATAACCCTTGCATAACCTTTTCATCATGTTCTACATTCGGATTTGCATAGTAGAACTTCGGGTTCAAGTAGTAAAAACTTCATGTAAGAGCCTACCAAGTTGAATGTTCCATATGACATCAATCAACTCAAACACATCTTTTGTATTCTCTTGAATATTGGACAAGGAAGCAACAATAGCTTTCTTAGCTCTATCCATGACTTTATAAATATAACCCATTGGTGGTTTTTTTTTCACCATGTACCAACCGAAATAATTTGATTGGTGGACCAACAACTTTAATTATGTAAAGAACATGATTTCAAAAGGAAGGCATCAGAATATAGCTTGCTACTAGTTTGCCTTGTGCTTCTCTCGCATACCTACTTTTAGTCCACCTTTGAGAAGTAAACATCTTCTTCAAGTTCCCTTTCTGAACATAGAATCGCTTCAACAGCCAAAGAATGCGGAAATGCAAAGCGAGGTGTTTGTTGGTCTGATCAGGGTTTGATTTTCAGGGTGTTCCCTTCGTTGCTTTTTGGCGGTGTGGGGGTGTTGCATAGTGTGGGTTCTTCCCCCCCGCCCTTCCGTCTCAGTGTTTTGTTTTTTTTGTTGTGGTGTGGAGACTGTGTTGCGTGAGCAGCCTGGGTAGTGAGATCCTGTGACGCTTTATCCCTGGAACTAAATAATGTTCAGACTAACTGCGGCCTATGTACTGCCTGTTCATTCTTGGATTTGGTCTGGTGACGTTATGGCGCCTTAAGCTTGGGTATGCTCTGCCAATGTGGATTCTTTTTTTTTTTTCCTGGCCTCGATTTTGGGACCACAGTTTTTATGGAAACGCATTCAGGCTGTTGTAAAATATGATGTTAAGGATGTTGCTAGGCTGTGAGTAAGTTGGTGGCTGTAAAGCTGGTTAGGGTTGGAGCTGCCAAAATGCCAATGTTTAGATGGTGTGGTAATTGTTCTATTACTAACCCTGTTCTGGGGGGGTTTTCCTCATGAGGCTTGCTCACTTTAGGCTGATTCGCTTTTTTAGATAGAGGAGCAAAGCGGAGATTTTTGTGTTCTTCATGGAGGCATTTTTAGCTAATCGTGCAACATTTTTCCGGTTCCTTGCGACGCTTTATGGCTCCCCCCTGCTGGGATATCCTATCTCTCTGGTGGATCTGCGCGCGAATGCCGAGGGTCGCAGATTTGGGAGGGGTTCTTGGAAGGGTAATGGATCAAGAATGCCGCCGCCGTTGTAGGGCATTAGCTTTCGAGCGCCGATCGCACATATACAAGCAATCTCAAATGCACATGGTGGAAAGCATTCAATCACCAATGAACGGCCTGTTGTTAGTTATTGCATGTGAGTCGGGGTTACGGCGTACGCACTGAATGGTGACGTCTTGCACAACATCCGAGAAGAAAGTGAGAGGTCTTTATGCTCGGTCCGTTTATTCTCCCCCGAAAGCAAGTCACCTCTCATATTTCTTTAGTATAAATCTACATCATTAATGAGATGTGGCATATTCATGAATGTAGGCATTAATATCACAACCACGCTCATATGTATTTTTCAAATTAGGAAGTTTGAAGATATCCTCAAACATTATATTTATACGTTGAGTTGCGTAAGGCGATGGGTATAAATGGGGGTATTTTACTTCCAACAATGATCCTGGTCATTAAATAATGAATAATTAATTAAAATAATAAAATAATAAGTAAAAGATGCTTTGAGTTTATAACTATAAATTAATTTAAAAAATGCTTCTCCCTTGCTAAAACGTTTGTGCTTGCACTATCCGTGGCCACTTGAATCATATCTTTCTCCCCAACAAGCTGCACATACTTATCTAACAATTCAAAAAAAAAAAAAAAAAAATTGCCAATGTGAGCATATGATGATCCATCCGCATATTCTATGAATTTGCTACCTTTTGGGCTATTCACCAGAAAATTAATGAGTCTCCTTTGTCTGTATCAGTCCAATCATCTGCCATTACTAAACAACCCTATATAACCTTAATCTCATCATGCTCTCTCAAAATTAGACGAGTGTGTTTCAATTCCTTCAGATACGTGACCCTAACCTCATGATAGCTAGGGGATTTCATACAGGGTCGTACTGGCCAAAGGCTTTGACTGCTAGTCCAAAACTATCAGCTCTTACGGTATTGAATGGGATGCCCGTATCATATATCCACCGCCAGAACTTTTGTATGACGTACTCTCTCATTTTCTTCGTATTCTCATCAAACAATTTTCCACCATCCTTATTTTTCCTTTGTTTCACAACCTTGTCAGCATCTTACATGAAGTGTAGGCCAATAGGATCTATTGATCTTGGTCTTTTCTATTGCATTCTTTGTGCAACTGACTCAGACGAGCCTCCAAAGGAGACATTAGATGGACGCTTGCCATGATCAATATCTTTTTGCTGAGATTCCCACTCATCTTGGTTTTTAGCAATATCGTAAAAAAGTGGGATTGCATCCATGTGCTCTTCTAGTTGTTTCATTTTTGCCACATATTCTCTAATCTCAACCCTCACATGCTCTGGACATTTCTGACATTGTTTGGAATTAAGAAAATCACTAAAAAGATGTGTTGTTGTGTCTTGTAATCCCTCCTTTGTGTACCTTCCCGCAAAAATTACACTTGACATTGTTTTATGTTGGAAGGATCAAGTAAGGATGCATAATTTCATCCTGGATCCTTTTGATTTGAAGCTTCTGACATTCTTAATTGAATAAATATTAATTTAAAAATAAATAAAATAAATAAATTTAGATATATTATATAATAAAAAAAAAGAAATAAATATAGATTATAGTCTGAAATCCATATTTTATTTGTAAAAAATTCATAACTTAAAATAAATAAATAATTCTTCAAATTTTTCCTTGCAAAAGTTAGAGAAGCAATATCAAAAATTAAAATTTAAAGAATAAATAGCAATTATATATAGTATATTTTATACTAAACTAAACATATAGTTGAAATACTCAAACTGTATCATAGCATACTTTAATCATTAAAATATATGAAAAGTGATAATTTTAATTTTAATTTATACTTAATCGGTAAAGAACATAGAGTCATAAACCACAAACAATTACATAAGTGCATATTGTAGATTGTAGAAGAAATCAGAAATAGAGACAGAAAAGAAAAGCCATAAAAGAAATATGGGCAGCAGTGGAACGACGGCAAAAGTGGCACCAGGCATAGGAAGAAGAAGAGGCAGTAGTCTGTGGCACAGGAGACGAACAATCGTCATATTGGAGTTGGAATATCATGCATGTGGGTAGTAGAGTATTTAATTCTGCTGAGGCTGACTTCATTCCTTAAATATTTTTATTTTTATTTTGATGGGCCCATCCGTCCAAGCCTAAAAAGGCCTGGGCTCACAAGTCGCGCCTCACGCGCTCCTGGGCAACGCCTGGGCGAAGGCCTGCGCCACGGGCCAAGAATGGCGTGAGATCTTGCGCCTCTCGCCATGGCACGTGCCTTTGCACAACTTTAACTACTATGGGATAGATGGAGATCTTTTAGCCAAACAGTTTATTTTATCCTTAAAAGACGTTGCTTTTGATTGGTACATTGATCTTGAAGGAAACCCCATTGATAGTTGGATGATTTACAAAATAAGTTTTTCAGTCGCTTTTACAGTGTTCGATATATTGTTAGCATGATTGAACTTGCTAACCAATATCAAAGAAAAGATGAGCCCGTGTTTGAATACATCAATAATTGGAGAATCTATCATTAAATTGCAAAGATACTTTATCTGAATTCTTTGCAGTCGAGTTATATATTTTATGACATGCATTGGGAACTATGTTACATTCTTCAAGCAATAAAACTAAATACTTTTGGAAGATCTAGTCAGTCGAGCATATGAAATTGAAATGAGCTTCAATTACAAAAAAATAAATATTTAATTAGGTGATGGCAATGATGATGATGATGATGCAACACCATGAAATTTAAAATTTTTCAATACTCTTGGATATGAGTATAAACTATCCATGTTCTTGAAAAGTAATTACTAATGCTCCTAAGTATCAGCATAAACTATTTAATGCTTTCGAAAAAAGATTTTCAATGCTTTCATATATAGCAAAAATTATCTGATGTCTAAAAAAAAACAATTAATTCTCTTGAATACGAGCATAAAGTATCTAATTAATTCTCAATGCTACTAGATATGAGCATAAACTATCTAATATCTCCAAAATTAATTTCAAGAACTCCTTGATATGAGTATAAACTATCAATAAAATTCAATTGACCTACGTTATGACTTGAACCTCCAACGAGGTACATAGGCAGCTTAAAACATATTTTCAAGTTCAGTCACATATCAAAAAAAAAAAAATATATATATATATATATATATATATATATATCATGAAGGATCAATTTCGAGACAAGTTCACTCCTTTACTTCGCTACAGTAGATATTCGTGAACAAGTAGCGAGGGGGCATTTGTAAATAAGTAAAATTTCATATCCAATTGATCAACTATATCTTTTTTTCTATTTATATTTTGGAATTTACTAATTCAATTCCAAATGTAAATAGTCAATTTAATTGATATTTTAATATATATTATATATATATATATATATATATATATATATATATATGTTGTCATTAAATCAATGGTGGACAAGTGTCAAGATGAAGTATTTTGGTTAATCAAATCATGTTTCGTAGTCAATGATTCTAGTCAATCAGATGGCACCTTGTGGAGCAACTTTATGTACGCTCCAATCAAGTCAAGATAAATATTGTGTATATTTATTTTTTTAAAATACAAATATTAAAGAGATAATACAAAACGTCTTCAAGTATTTTACAACTCTACTTTTTTTACACCTATATAAAGGGTCCCTAGAGCTCATTCAAAGACACACAAACATAGAGAACGAAAAGCGAAGCAAGAGAAGAAGGCCATAAAATTCTGTATACGAAATTTCTCGAATTCAAGATTAATCAAAATGCTCACGACGAAAATCGAGTCGTTTGCCAAAGGGGCGCTACAAATTGTAACATTCCAGAATTACTGGCATAAGCCATCGAATTAACGCTATAAAAATTTAAATCAAGTTAAAGGGATCTTACATGGAGATTTTATCTTTGAAATTGTCAAACACATTCTTAAAAAGAAGAATCAAATGATTAAATAGACATTACTTTCAAAATATATTTTTTATTATAATAATTTTTTTATATTTTAATTTTCAAACACGATAAAAATAACGCTACCAACTCTCTTTCAATCTTGTCAAAATTTAACAGGATACACAACAGCGTGCTTTAAATGCTTAATGAAAATGAGGAAAATGTGGTTCAGACAGCATATTTCACGCTATTAAAAAAAAAAAAAATCTTTAATTTCTGTTAGTAAATTGTCTGATATTGCTGACTGCTTTTAATATTTGTGGCTCAAAATTTTGCAGAAGATATTAACTTAACCTATTGGCTCCAATAATTGTACTTGCCTCCAATAATATTTGATCAGAGTTTTTGTCACCATCTCATTATTTTTTCTTCTTATTTTGTACAAACAAATTGATTAGGGAAAAGGATTGACCTCATTCCCGACAAAGAACATGCATCCACGATTTAGTGGTTAAAATTCAGTTCATAAATAAACACGAGACTAAGAATTTGAGTATAATTGAATGTGTATGATTTGTTTAATAAATATACGTAATTATTAGGATAAATATATTTTTTGGTCCATAAGTGGACCTGTTTTTAATTTTGGTTCCATACTATAGATGATTCGTACATTACATCTCATATGTGTATTTTTTTTTTTTTTTGCAATTTTAGGACACAAGAGGGGAAATTATTAATTTGCTAACGGTGGTTGCTTTTTCTGTTAGTTGGGTACAAATTTAAAGAAAAAATATACCAATAAATGAGAATATAGTAAGAAACGTTTATTTCTTTGTCTTCCTTGTATAAATAGTTAATTTGTTTTCTTTCCTCTTCCATTTAGTAAGAAAAGTGTGTAAAACATTGTTGCAAATGGAAAATTTTGTTTTCACTGAGGAAGGATTGCAAGTTTGAGAACCTTATAAACCAACGACGACCCAAGTAAGAGGTTTTTTGAGTGTTCAAGAAAAGAAAATGGTGTAGCTTTTTTGTCACATAACAGCGGGTCTTCCCAAGCAAAATAACCACATCCCCTTCTTTTTTTTTTTTTTTTTTTTTGAACTCTCAAAAACTTCCTACCTAGATTGTCGTCGGTCCATGAGATTTTCAAACTTGCAACTTTTCCACAGTGACAAAAAGCTTCTTCATTTGCAACCATGTTTTACACTTTTTTTCTTACTAAATGGAAAAGATAAGAAAACAAATAAGCTATTTATATGAGGAAGAAAAAATAAACCTTTCTCACTATATTTTCATTTTTTGATATATTTTTCCTCCAAATTTGCACCCCACCTAATGGAAAAAGTAATTACCATTAGCAATTTAATGATTTCCCCTCTTGTGTCCTGAAATTGGAAAAAAAAAAATGCACATATGAGATGCAATGTGCGAATCATTTATAGTATGAGACCAAAATTGAAAATAGGTCCACTTATGAAACCAAAAATGCAATTTACCTTAATTATTATTTATATACTCAATTTGGATCCTATCTATAGTATAAATATTGGGTCTAATTTAGGTTACATCCAAAAAAAATTGGGTCGGATTTAGGTCTAACTCATTAATTTTACATTACTTTTGTGGCTTAAGTTGAAAAGATAAAAGTTTTCAAATTTTGAATCTACATCAAAGTCAACACTATAAAATTTCTTTAAAAAAAAATGAAGTTGTACTACATGTTTTTCGTAATGATTTTACGAGGAGGACATGTCACTAAAAGTAATTAATTTATTAAAAGGATAAAATGCAGACACCCCTAACGTATGGAGTCATTTGCACTTTACCCTCTAATCTTTTTTTTTTTTTTTTTACATTTTCCCACCCAACCTTTGTTGCACTTTACACTTTTCAGAAAATAATAATGAAATATTCCATCTGCGTATGTACATGCGCCTAAGGTTAAATACATATTGACCCCCAACGTATGCTATCATTTGCACTTTGTCCACAACCTTTGTACAGAACAAATAAAATAAAATAGATTTAAAAAATTAGTAAAAAAAACATGGAGAAAAATTTCAGAAAGTGGAGAAAAAAAGAAAAAAATTTCAAAAATTTAATGCTTGATATGCAGATAAACCATTTCACATTATAAGTCAAATCTAATATTGGTAAGGATTGAAATATACACATATACTTGATGGTGGCGCCGATCGAAATACACGATTTTTTTTCCTTTACTTTCCTGGTTTGATTTTTCCTCTTTTTATAGAATAGTAGTATATTTGATTTTGTTATGAAGTTACACTCTTTCGTGATTTTTTCATTTAGGTTGTTGAAGTTCAATCTCTTTATTTGGGTCGCTGAGTTTTTCTTATTTTCTCTATGTAAAATCAGCAGAGCATTACAAAAATTGAAGAAAATCCATATGAGAAAATAAGAAAAACTCCGCAACCCAAATGAAGAGATTGAACTTCAACAACCCAAATAAAAAATTCACTAAAGAGTATAACTTCATAACAAAATCAAATACACTACTATTCTATAAAAAAGAAAAAATCAAACCAGAAAAATAAAGAAAAAAAAAATCGTGTATTTCTATCGGCACCACCATCAAACATATGTGTATATTTCAATCCGTGCCAACATTAAATTTGCTTATAATGTGAAGTGGTTTATATGCAGATCAAACATTAAATTTTCTAAAAAAATTTTCCTTTTTTCTACTTTTTTTGAAACTTTTCTCCATATCTTTTCTAATTTTTTAAATTTATTTTAATTTTTTGTTCTATAAAAAAGTTGAGGGACAAAGTGCAAATGATTGCACACGATGGGGGGCTATCTGTATTTAACCTTAGGCACATGTCACACATGGACGAAATATTCCATTATTATTCCCCCAAAATGTAAGTGTAACAAAATTCAAAGGTTGGGTGGGAAAGTATAAAAAAAAAATGATTGGGGAGCAAAGTGCAAATGGCCCCATATATTGAGGGTGTCTGCATTTTACCCATATTAAAAATTAATAGTTTTTGAGCTTTCAATCGATAAATTAAAAAAATGTTCAAATTTTCAATTATGTGCAAGTTGACCATACTGAAATTTAAATAATTATATTGACTTTATTCAAATGATAGGTCGGCATTAATCAATTATAAAATTTGGATAGATCAAGATAGAAATAAAAAAATTAAGAAATGAAAAAAAAAATCAAGTAAGCGTGAAAAATGTATTTTAACTTTTGCATGATTTTCTAATCCATTCGAATTTACACTCAACTTTCATTTAATAATAATTTGTTATTGTTGAATATTGAGTTGGGTTGGTTTGATTTAGTGGACTCGTAATCCAATATGCATTCATATTTGAGATAAAATTTAAATTTTTTAAATACATGTTGGGATAATGACTCTTTTGTTATTAAATTCTATTTGGGATAGAGTTTGTAGTCTTCCAATTATGTATTGGGATATGGACTCCTATTAGCAATAAGTTTGTGTACACCTATAAATAGGGTATATGATTGTGATTAAATTACAACACATAAAAAAAAACTAAAAGTGATACAAATGATTTATCACAGTACTCTCTCCAAATAATCTCTCTCTATATTTTCTCTCGATGTTCTTTCTTGGAGCATCACCATAGACTCCATGAATATTAGGGGTGCAAACGAGTGAGTTACTCTAATAGTGATCCATCAAAACGAGTAAGGTATATTCGTGATTGCACAAAATTTGTAGTGAAGATCCAACATTGGATAGATCTATTTAAGGGCAAAATTGAGAAAATCAAACTTAATAGACCATTTCATCTAGGAGTGTACGCGGTGTGGATTGGGGCAGTTTAGGTAATATTTTGGCCCAACCCAATAATTGCGGTCTTTAGAAAGCTCTACCCAAGCCCAACCCGACGATCATCAAAACCGCACTTCGCGGTCTAATTGGGTTGGGGCGGGTTGGGGGGTTTTGTGGTATTTAGTATATAGAAAATCACATATACAATTATATTAGTATTTTGTGACAATTTATATTTTTTTATAATTATTTTGTCAACAAAAATGTATTTTTCTATAGTGCTATTTATAGAAATATGATATATATATATATATATATATATATATATATATATATATATAATTACAATGTGTAAAAAAATAAACACTTATACATGGTTATATGTTTATTTTAAAAGAATACAAATAAATATTAAAAAAATTACCAATTTTTTTATGAATAAGATTGTGAAAAAATTATTATTTCGAATTAATTATATAAAAAATTGATCATAATAATATATAATATTAAATAAAAATTATTTGGAATAAATAAGATGGTAATGAAAACAGATTATAATAAAATCGTGATATCATCTATTTCAAGTTCTTGCATTTATCTATGGCATACAAAATATAGAATATTGTCAATAACCAATAATTAATGAATTAATTGATCTCATTTCCATATTTTATACATATGTATTATATAATACCAACAAATATCGTCATTATTATTATTGTCTTGAATATTAATTTATGCATAATCAAGACTTTTGTGTAAACATATGAAGAATTCTAGTATATTATTATTGCTCTCCTCCATCATCATCTTCTTCTTCTTTTTCTTCTTGTTATATTATTATTATTATTATTATTGTTATTATTATTATATTATTATTATTACTACTACTACTATTATCATCATCGCGGTCGAACGCGGTTTATGCGATCTACGTAAACATAAAATCAAACACAATTGCAAAAATGCGTCTACGTAAACATAAAATCAAACCCGATTGCAAAAATACGGTCTTTTTTTTAACTAGCCCAAGATCAACCCAACCCACCTTTAGCCCGCTAATTGCGGTGGGGTTTGGGTTGGGTCGATCAGTTGGGGCGGTCCGACGATTTTATTGAACACCCTTTTATCTTTCAAAAAGCCAAATACGGCCATTTTCGCCATAAAATTGTCAAAGGAACCAGATTGAAATAAAAACTAGAATTTAGGAACGCTAAAATCAAGAAAAAAACTTGAGTGACTAAGTAATTTTAAACGCAAACTCAAAAGATTAATTATACTATTTACCCTTAAAAAAAAAGGGTCAAAATTCATAAAAAAGTTCTTATTTGCAAAATTGTATCAAGCTACAATAAGCACATTTGCCCCAAGCAGCTTTTAGCTTATTTCGACTTAACATAAGAGAAGCATAAGCATAAAAGTATCTCCAAATTCTTATTTTCTTTTTTAATTAAACTATGCTATAATCCAAAAGCAGTTAATATAAGTTTTTGCAAACACCCTCTATAAAAATATTTTGAAAAACTTATAAACTCCACCAAAAAAAACCTTCTTAAGTTAACATATCAAATCAGAGAAGCTTATTCAGAATCCAGCAATTTGTGGAATAAGTGATTTTATCACTGGTACCAGAAAAATGCAGTTTGAACGACTGCTCACGACAAGCTGCAAAATCGGAAAGCAAGGCTCTCAGAAATTAGCGAGCAGCAACAAAATCTCGGCCACTCAAGGAAGAGTACAAACTTGATCTCAGGCCCTCTTCTTTCTATTTAGTACAGGTCTCTTTCCGATTGTCATGCTCTTGCCTGAACAAGTCAGCAGACCACGTAACAAAGCAAGAACCGCGAAACCCAAAAACGGGTAGTACATCATTAACAGCCGGTCAGATGCTCGGTTGGACAATGTCAGCTCGGTTAGTATGGCAACCTGAAATATCAGACGAGCTTTATATGAGAAAACAGAAACAGATTCCAGCACACTGCTGCATGGTTATATTATCTGCATGGGATCACCGGAGTGCTATCGTTTCTGTCAGTATAAGGAACATTTCAAGTAGACATTTCGTAGATTGAACTGGAAATATATGTATTTATCCAAATCTAGTGCAGAAGTTTCACTTGGCTCGTCAACTGAGTACGAAGTGAAGCTGTTAATTATGATAATCCTACAAGTGAGATTTACAGCATAAGATCACTGTCTGTCTAAATCATTAAGATAAAGCAGTTATCTTTTTGAGCTGTAATGAATTTTCAATCAGTTTTATGTGGCTAGAAGCAAAAGAAACGAGCAAACTATTTTCCTTGTGATTAATGAGCATCAGCATTGTAATCAGTAGTACGTCAAGTTGCAATGAATTTCAAGATCCATGAACCCTGTTCTTATCAAGTACCTGACCCATGGCAACAAATGCTGCGGAAAAAAACCAAGAAACGTACTCAAATTGATTAGTTCCACATTTCCCAAATTGGTGTAGAAAGCCAAGAACAAAATGACACAGAGACTACTCGAAGATGCATACTAAGTTATATAGTATATACATGTAAAACAGGTAATATGCTCGGTTTGCAAATTAAACAGTAAGATGAGGGGAGAAGGGAAAGATCTGCAGTCATACTGCTCTTCTCTTTTCACTGCCGGAACCTTTATAGATTCATTTATTTTTCTTTTTGGAAGGGGCATTCACCTCTCCAGTGTCTGAAATTACACCCACAATGACTCATTTATTCTTTATTATAAATTACACAAACCATCCTTGAGAGCTGAAGCCACGTTAATAAATCCTCAACATTTTATCATTCGACAGTTCGACCCTTGTGGCACATCCTAATAAAATAATGAATTTCCTACATGTTTAAGGAGATTAGTCCATGTCCAAGCTAGGCATCCGCATCCAATTTCAATAATCAGATCTATATATAGAATCGGACCATTATTTATTATCCTTCTTGCTCTTTAACATCATGTTAATTGGCAGGCTGAATTTTCAAGTTGACTCTAAATGTAGGGTTCTTCGACATAAACAACCATTGGTTATTTCATGTAGTGGCGGCAACCTTCCGCAACTAATTTCTATAAGGTTCAGAAAAAAAAATACAGTTGTCATACGTAATTAGTGATTTTCAAATTCAAACGTTTTTAACCAAAGTAGTATTGATATAGTCTCAAATACTTACAAAAAGTAACATATTTCATATCCATTGTCTAGCTATTGAAGAGAAATCATATAACAGAACTCTTCAAAACCACACATGAGAGGAAACAAGAAAAGAACAATAATTCAATGGATTCCAGGTCAAAATCGTGATCAAGAAAGCCAAACATCAGAACTTCAGCAACCTTGCCCAATCAAACAATTCCATGAGAAATTACAAATAGACATTTTATCATCTTACCCTATGAACGATGAATAGAAAAAAGCAATCAAATTAAAGGATCTAGTCAAACCAAAATCAAGAGAACAAAAAATAACACAGTTTCAGCAAATCTCTCACATCCCACTAAGAAATTCAGAAGAAACAACAAATATAACATAGCTTACCCTTTTAGCCAACATTCGACGACTGATTAACATAATTGCACGAATCCCAGTCGAGAGTGGAGTAAGGTATTTCGAGAGCTTATGTCGAGCAAATTATTGATATTGGATGAAACAACCAAGTGCATGCTTACTTATTGACATAGACTGTATAATCAACAAACAAGTTTCACAAATATTTGAGCATTATGCAGATCAAAGAGATGCCTTTTCAAATTATGAGTCATTGAAGACACAATCAAACCAAACAACCTGATGCAACAAATACAGTTCTGATCATTGCAACTTACACAATTCTCACAGCCGAAGACACCCAAACTAAGTATGTTATTCATCAATGCAACAAGCATAACCACATTATCTTGATCTACAACACTGAAACTAAAGAGATCATAATATCATCAAATACCCCATGCCCCAGCACACAGTCCAACTAAAAACATCAAAGACCACACTTTTCCCTCTTAGCTACACGATGCGCCAAGAGATTTTATTTCATTACCAATTCAACAATAATCAAACAATCCTAATATACGACAAATGGGATCAACAAAAATGTTAGGAAAAAGAATCATGATTTCAATAAATCTTTCACGCCCCCCATGAAACACTTGTTCGTCCTCCTAGAGACACCAGCCACATCAGATAAACGATACATATAACCGAATAAACCGACTAGAAAAAGAAAACATTACCATGGAAGTCAAAGTGGAGACCCCATACATCAAACAGGTGGTGCTGGACCAAGTCTTGGCAGCAGCAATGCCGTAGACAGAGGCAACAGCTAGAGGCCACTGGAAGATAAGCTCGAACCAAACAATCCCCACAAAGAAATGTGGTTTTTCAGAGATCAAGTAGTCGCCATACTCTTGCGCGTACCAGCTCTTGAGCTCCTTCAAAAAGGGAGGAAAGAGGTGTTGGGGAAGGCACGTCTGGCCGTCGATGAGCGGCGCTACAATGGCGATAAAGAGGAAGAAGATGAAGAGTGCGGCATCAACCAGCTTGCAAAGGGCGCCCATTTTTCACATGGGATGAGTGATTCTTGGGTGTAAACTTTGCAGGAGGTGCCTGAAATGAAGGTTTTGTTTATTCTTGGACAGTGAAAAGGGGATCTCACAACGTTGAACGTTCCAACGGGTGTTTCGGAGTTTGCATATTTGCATAATGGCCCTTCTGTTTCCTGCTATTTCCGCTCCATATGAGACTGAGTTTTTGTTTCGGGCAAATGGTAATAGTGGAAGCTCAAATTTATCTTTAAAATCACTCTAATCCATAAAGTTCACACTATGAATGAAAAAAATGCAAGTAATCCCCTGTGATATTATAAATCAGTAAATTACTCTTATATAAAAAAACAAATACCAATTTGTCTCACAGTATTTTAAAACACATCAATTTGCCTCTCTATATTTTCTAAAAGGAAAAAAATGCAATTTACTCCCCTGTGTTATAAGAAATGAACAATTTACCTCCTGTGAAAAATAAAACAACAATTTACCATGTGTTATAAAAATAGAGCAAAATACCCCCCTAAATTTGAGAGTGTATTACACTCTCCCCTCTTGCAACTGAACATGATTTTTAACCAAAAAATTATTATTTTATATATATTTTTTAATATATTAATGTATAAATTTATAAAAATAATATCTAATAATATATATAAATTAATAATGTATATATATATATATATATATATATATTATTTCTTCTTCTTCTTCTTCATCTTCTTCGCCGGAGCGCCGCCGCCGACCCCCCATCGCCTCCTCCTTCTCCTGCCCGCGCCTGCACCCGCGCCCGTGCCTGCACACCCCTCATCCGCCTAGATCCGCCCGCCCCTTTTCCCGTCCACCCTCCTCCCCCTCCTCCTCCCTCCCTTCCCTTCTCTCCCCCATCGCCTCCTCCTTCTCCGCCCGCACCTCTGCCCCTCCCCCCCAGTCCGCCCAGATCCATCAGCCCCCTCCCTGTCCGCCGCCTCCTCGTCCTCCCTTCCCCTTCGCCTCCTCTTTCTCTCGACCACCCCCTCCCCCCCCCCTCTCCGCCCAGATTTGCCCGCCCCCACCCCATCCGCCACCTCCTCCTCCTCCCTCCCTCCCCTCCTCATTTGCCTCCTTCTTCTCCGCCCGCGCCTAGTCCGCCGCCGTCGGCATATCTCTCTATATATATATATATATATATTATATATATATATATATATACACTATATCATTTAACATACAAATATATATATATATATATATATATATATATATATATATATACACTATATCATTTAACATACAAATATATATATATATATTTAAATTTAATTATATATAATATTTTATTTTTATTTTTATTTACTTAAATTTAAACCGTTGATTCGTATTTAGATATACTCTACACCATTGATTTATTAGTTAAATTTGAACCTTAAATTTATCAAGATCCAACGATTATTAAATAAAGATATAAATATTATTTTAAATTGTAAATTAAAATAAATAATAAATAAACAAAATATCGTGTGTGTGATACACGAAACGCGTCAGGGGGGTATTTGCTCTATTTTTAATAATACAGAGGGGTAAATTGCTACTTTATTTTTCACAGGGGAGTAAATTGCTCATTTTCCTTAACACAGGGGAGCAAATTGCATTTAACCCTTTCTAAAATGAAACAATTTAATCTCCTTATACAGAAAGGTAAATTACTTCATTTTTAAAAGTACAAGGGATAAATTGCAATATTATTTCTTCATATGAGTAATTTGCTCATTTCCAATATCACATGAGGGTAAATTGCTATTCACCCCACCGCAAATTAATGATGGCTTATTTGCATTCATAGGCTACATTTGAATTAATAAATTTATAATTTCAAATCACATGTAACATATATACTGATTCATAACAAATTTTTGTACACTACAAGATCGAAGGATTTAAAAAACAAAATCCAAAAATCAACAAGGACTAACCTTACAAAATAAAGATTAGCTCTCGAATATTTGAGTCAGTAATCGTTTTACTGAAAAAGAATAAAGAAAATTTGAATTAAAGTGAGAATAATGGGTAAAATAATGATACAGTGTATATATTTGTATGAAGTGCAAAATAAGCTCAAAACAGCCTAAAAATGTCTTTATTTATTAGCGTGTTGAAAGCAAGTTCGGAGGGTGGTTGTAGAGTGTTGTACGCCGAAAGCCCTTTGAGATATATAAAAAGAAAAACAATTATTGATCGTATAAATATTGAAAGAGATATGACTGTTTTACCAAGTCATGTCAGGTATATCTAGATTTTTGAAAAACTATTATTAATGGCTTATCAGCTTAATTCCCATCCAATCAGTGCGAAACTGAGTGAGATCTTATATGACATGTCCTGTTGGAATGAGTTTGTTTCTTGGGCCTACTAGTTCAGTAAAATAGGAGGTAAACAGGTTGTAAGCCTTACTTCCCTATTGATGGGTCAGTTTGGTCAGTTCATAATGGAGACTGTCAACTCGACCCTTCACGATTCTTAGGCTAGCGGAGCAGAACCCTCTTCCCAACTGGAAAGAGGCAGAACACTAGGAAGCCAAGGCATCGACGAACAGATTCCTATTGGGCTCCAGCAAGGCTGATCCACACATGCTGACTCTGCGGGCAAAGAAGTAGTCACCCTTCAGCCCCTTGGAAAATGTCAATCCCTAAAGAAAGAGATGGTGGAGCTTTACAGGCAAGTGACGGAAGATCCCATGCGCATTAAGCGTGGCATTCCCTTGAGCCAGGACATCATGGTGGAGGAACTCCCTGCTCAGTTTTGGGCACCTTCACATTTACCTACTTACAATTGTACCACTAATCTAGCTAAGCGTCTCAGTAAATTTGATAATGCAGCCTTGTTGCTGAGGTATACTATTGGCTTTAAATGTCATATTTTTGTTACTACACTAACAAATTCTGCTGAACAATGGTCCGATCAACTTCCTGCTGGATCAGTTAGATCTTTGTAGAATTTAGCTCCCTCTTCCGACACCAGTTTGCCAGCAGCAAAGGTACCGATAATCAGCTATTAGCTTTTTTGGGGTCAAGTACGAGAAGAATGAGACTTTAAGGGCCAACGCTTAATGCTTCTTCATGGTCATCCTTGAGGTCCCAACAACTCACCAAGAGGTGTTAGTCAGTGCGTTCACTCAAGGACCCTGAGGAAACTTTCTTCTCAAGTCTCTAACTAAGAAACTAGCCATTGGCTTCTTAGTCGTATTGGTTCGAGCTAGGAAGTACATGAACCTGAGGATGTCTAACTGGTGAAAAAGAGCAACCACGATAACTAAAAAGAAAGTAGGTTGCTCTCCTCTTGTAGAAGTGGGAGAAAGCCCGAGGATGTTTCAACCCTCTCGATTCGAAAAGCGAGCACTATACTCCCTCATCACCAGTTCGGCTAGAATGGTCAAAGCATTTGACCGTCCTCCCACTTTACAATGGCCTAAAGTCTCAGAGAAAAGACCCTAACTCCTGAAATCTAAATATTTTTGCAGGTATCAGAGAAAGTATGAGCATGACACCAAGCGGTGCCGCTAGCTAAGGTAGGAAATAGAAAAGTTTATCCAAGCAGGCTACTTGAAGGACCATGTGGACAAGAAAAAAATCATGAACATAAGGAAAACACACTATCATCACCATAGCTCTAGCAGGAGTGAGGAGCAAGTAGAGAACCCCCCTTAAGAGGGAACACAGGAAGAATGGGGCTCCGAATGAGGAGTTGGGTCTGCAAAAACACCCTGCTAAGGGTGTGATCCATATAATGCAAGAGAACCTACTAATGGGGATTCTGGACGAGCTAGACGTTCCCATGCTCGGGCTTCTAGAGCCATCTTGGAAATTTATTACAAAACGCCAGTAAGGTATCCCATCATCCACTTCGGTCTTGCCAGGAAGTAGCGGACGATATGAAAAAATAATAGCGCTTCCTCTCTTTGATAGTGGTATTAGATCTCTTAGAGGTGAAATAAAACAAGCCCGGACTTACCATCTCTAAGATGAAAAAGGAGTGAAATTGGGCCGCTAATGGGGTCTCCCCCAGGTTTCTAATCAAAAATATAAAAACCACCTATTATATTAAAGGGTTTGGGCACTAGCTGACTAGTGGGACCTTGAACAAAGCGGGGACACCTCTCAAAGAAGGGAGGAATAGAAAACAGTAACCCAGCTTCTACCTGAGCCATGTAGAAACTAGCAAAACCCTTAAGTGGAAAATGGGGGCGTTCAACAGAACCAAGAACCCAAATCACAAATTCATCAAGTATCCCAAACTTAGACCTAATCCTACATATGTCTTCCTCCTTCGAGTAAGAACGAAAGACCTTTAAACGACTCGGTACTAAAGACGACTATCCTATCCTCCGTCCTCCTCTTTAGCTGCTCCTTAGAGACCCTGTTCATGTAGCTCACCTCTTCCTCGCCTTTATCCCTTTTGAAGCCAGAGCGAGAGGTGTTAAGTTGCTCCTCATCTTCCTCAAACAGAGCAGCCAAATTAATCAAAACAATCATCTACAGCCCGCTTGTCTTCACCCCATCTAACATGATTAACTAAAAGAAAAGAGAAAAAAGAGCTTACCTAAGAGGGAAAGATGGAAAAATAGCAAGATTAGCAAAAATGAGTTTGGGATTGAGAAGAATACTCGCAAAAAATTGTGAAAGGGTTAGAAAAACCTACTTTCAAAAAAAAAAAAAAAAAAAACATGACACTTACCTTAATGCGAGATAGGTGTGAAACAACCGAGAATGAAGATGCCTTATATATGCTATCTTATCGCAAATGTCCCATCAATTGAGGACTCGACAACCAGCTGGCCACTATCCGCCAATCATGGAGCACGAGGACTCCAAAGATAGCAAAGGCTCTTCTTAGTCCTTATTCCTTACAATTATTACTATTTATACCTCTTTTTTGCAGATACAATTTGAATTCAAAAGGTAATTTTTGGGGAACTTTCCCTCTTAAGATAAATATGGAATCTGGCTTGTTGTTTTGGCTAACACTTCAGGATTTGCCCTACTGTGCATGAGCAGGGAAGATTTTTTCTCTGTCGGCTATTTTTTTCCTCCAACCGTCTAGCTCTGCAAGCTTGAACCTCTGGAGTGGGGGGTGGGGGGACCCCTCATGGATTAAGCCTACTAATAAGGCACATCAGCCTAGCTGGCTACGAGACCAGTTGGCCCATTAATATAGAAATAAGACCCACATGTTTACCTCCTACTTTACTGAACTAGTAGGACCAAGAAACAAGCTAATTCCAGCCGAACACATCATCATATAACTGGACAGAAACATCATATAGTTTGCGAATACATTAAGACATATCATACTAAATATCTCCAGGTGGCTCCTAGCAAATTGATAGCAAACGAGCTGGTAATCCATGAGTAGCATATTTCTGGATTTTTAGGCAAACCTGACAAAACTTAGTCAACTTGATGTATCTTAATCAATATCATGCACATATTTTTTTGTTTGATAGTTGATTCCAAAAACTTTCAAATGGTATAGAACTCTCTATAACAAACTCCCGTATCATGCTTTGTACGCGTTTATAAATAGAGGTCTTGTATAGCCATTTGGTAACATCAATCGTCACTCTCAAACTCTCACTCAACTTTCTCTCATTTTTTTTGTTGTTTAAAGTTTATATACACTTTATCATCGTTATTCCCACTTCAATCAAAGTTCCCTTTTATCTTTTTCAGTAAAATCGTTACTGACTTAAGCATAAGAGTCTTCACATTATTTGCAGGATTAGACCCCATCGATCTTAAAATTTCTTTAAAGATTCTTCCACTTTGTAGTGTGGCAAAAAATCTAGTACGCATCAACTATATATTCTTTGATATGTATACTCAATTTTCTATTTATTTATTTTCATTTTTTACATTCCACATGTAAATTTATATATTCAATTTACTAAAATTGAGATAGTTTTTTTTAACAATCACTTAAGGTAAAATTACACTTTTAGTCCCACTCGAAAGGCCCGTTCTCACTTTTGGTCATTAGCTTTACGGGTCAACACTTCAAGTCCAAAAATTCTAAAATGTTAACATTATTGGTCCTTCACCAGTAATGTAACAGCAAAAGATCATGTGCAGCTAGTTAGCAGCTGTTGACTTGACAAGTAAATGTACAAATTTTATTTTATCCCTATATTTTTAAAAAAATGTTAAAACCTCTACGTGTTTTAAGAATAGGCTTAAAACCTCTCGTGTTTTGCAAAAACTCAATTTGACCTCAATTTGACTAAAATACCATTTTTGATTTTATAAATTCACGCTCATTTGTTTCTTGTAATTTGATATTATTTTTTTATTTTTCTCCCTCCTAAAAATCAATAATTATTTTTTAAATATATTTATTTAAATATCAAAATACTAGAAAAGTATATTAAATTTTAAAATAAAATTAACAACAAAAGAAAGATTAATATACTATAGTCATCCAAAGATAGATATCTATATAATATAAATATTTATCAACTACAATGATTATAAATTATTTTTTTCATTTTAATATAATTAAATAAATTATATTATTTATTATAAATAATATTTAAATTGAATTACTATTATAAATAATTAAAGTTAAATTTAATATTTACTTTTATTTATATTTTAAGTTTTAAATTTCTTAATTTTTTAAAATACAAATTTATAAATTATAAAAAATAAAGTTATTATTAAAAAATAAATTTACTAGAATTAACCCCCTTCCCTCCATCCCCACACAAACTGACCTCCTTCTTCAATGCGCAAAGCCTAAGTTTTGGCGACCGCGGCGGAGGGAGGTGGGTGGGGGAGGGAGTCTAAGGTGGGGTGAGTTGGTATAAATTAATTTTTACTAGTAGAAAAAGAATAAATAATAATAATTTTATTTTTTATAATTTATAGTTTTGTAAGTTCTTAAAAATTTAAAATTTCAAATATTGAAAGAAAATATTAAATTTTTATTTAAAATAATAATTTAGTTTAAGATATTATTTATAAAAGATAATATAATTTATTAAAGTATATGTTCTTATTTGTTTAGGAGAGAAAGAATACAAAAAAAATCAGAAATAAAAGAAATATAAAAGAGGGTGATCTTTATAAAATCAAAAAAGGTATTTTAATCGAATTGTGTTGAAAAAAGAGTTTTTTCAAAATACGAAAGATTTTTAGTCTATTTTTAAAACATAGGGGGAGTTTAACCCTTTTTGAAAAATATAAGAGGGTAAAATGAAATTTGGGATTTTGTTTGTCAAGTCAACTGTTGTTGACTAACGGCACATGACCCTTTATCGTTACATTTAACGGCGCGGGACCAATAGTGTCAAAATTTTAAAATTTTGGAACTAAAAGTGTCAATCCAGTAATATGGGGGATCAAAAGTAAGAACGACCCTATTCAATAGGATCAATAATGTAATTTTGCCAATCACTTTAATTTATGATTGTCATTTGAAATAGATAAGTAAATGAAATCTAATTAAAGATATAGTAAAACTTACAGTTAAAAATAAAATAAAATATACAATGAACTTAAACAAAATTCAACTAACAAGCTTACAATAAAAAATTTAAATGATAACAAAGCCAAAAAAATACTTAAAAATCAAGTTTAAAAAAAATAAAGACTATTAATGAATTAATATACTAAAAATTAAAGATCAAATAACAAAAATAAAAGTTTTAAGTCTGAAAAGATTTTAAAAAATCTAGTAATATCAATTTAGAAAACTAAATAAAATCTAGCATAATTTAAAAAAAAAAATGGCCCAATTGATTCGGGCCACTAGCGCAATCTGATAAACCTAGTTCAAACCTAATTCAGGATCAGACAGTTTCGACAATTGGATTTGGCTGGTCCCAGTTGAGCTTAACCAAACCAGCTCAATTCTTTAGATGGGCCAATTCGGGCCTAATCGGTCGAGCCAAATCCTACCAAATATGCACCTTGAAGAGAGAGCATATAGCTTTTGAGGAGATAATTACAGTTTTGGTTCTCACATATTGCCACTAATTCGTTTTCAATTCATAAACATATTGAAATTTTATTTTAATCTTTCAACTTTTAAAAAATTAACAGATTTGGTCATTAAGGCCTAACTATTGACCATTTTGTCATTTCAAAGAAAATATATTTCAGGGTATCCCAAATCATTAGTTTTATGGATTTTCTCCAACCACACTACCCAGGAATACCCCGGGAACAGGACTGTAAAAAAAAAGTATATATGAATTTGTGGAGGTTGGAGACAGTCTGTAAAATCGGGAACAAGGTGATCAAAGAAATATATATATGAATTTGTGGAGACTTAATTTTATTTTCGAAAACATGTTGGGCCTGATTATAAGCATAGAAAAAAGATAGTTGAACTATATATTTTCTTTGAAAGGACCAAATGATCATTAATTGGGCCTGATGACCAAACTTGTTAATTTTTTAAAAATTGAAGGACTTAAATAAAACTTAAATATGTTTAGAGGTTGAAAATGAATTAGTGGTAATATATCAGATCAAAACCGTAATTATTCCGCTTTTGATAGGTAAAAATGAAACGAAAATAAAAGGGTAAGCCCCTGGAGAGAGAACAAAGGTGTTTCCTTTCGTTCGCCAAATTCCTCATTTCCATACCCTAATTCAGAGAAGAAGAAGAAATGAGTGAAAGGCCGGTGCCCAGGAGGGAGAGCCCATGGGGAGTGTCGGAGGGCGAGCATCGCCAACCAAAAGCCCACAGATGCAATGACCGAGCTGAAGATCTCATCCATGTAAGCATTTCTTTTCACTGTAATTTGATTCTTGATTTCGATTTTCTGTGGTTCTACCTCATAATTTTTAGCAGTATGTCAACGAAGGTAGAATTTGGCTGGAGAAGAATGCTGATAGTCTTAGAATTGGACGATTGCAGAGTTAGTTTCCTGTTCTTAGTAAAGGGGCTCACCTAAGAGATCAAGTATTAAGAGAATATCTATGCTCTCGGTCCAAAGATATCCGAGTACTGTATCTGTTCGATATTTTCCATGATGTAGTTGAGTGGGTTCTAGTGTTTTTTAAAAGAATGTTGAGAGAGTTCGAGTTCTTTAATTGAAGTAATACCCCATATGTTTTTGTAGGTGAGATAAAAACTAGCATATGCAGTCATGTTGATAATGTCATTCGGTGCAGTTTTCAATTTGAAGTATATCGAAGCATATGTCTTAGATTCTGAAATGGTGGTCAGGAAATACCATTTTATCAGTTGGAAAATGCTTCAATTTTTGCTGTGTAATAGACCCTTTTACTGATTAGTTGCAAAAGAAATGAAGTTTACTTTGAAGTAAATAGCTAACTTCTAGTAGAGGAATTCCTGGTGAGTGAATCATAATAAAGCACCTCAAAACTCTTTGCTACGTCATAACTATGTTTCTTTTAGTGGATCACTTTATCGCATGATGACATGCTCTCTGCTGCGTAGTAAACTCTCTTTAGCATCCATGAGAGACTTTATTTGTGCCCAACTAGCTAAATGTAGATCAATGTGGGTTTGTTCTGATCCACATGAAGGAGGGTCTATCTCCAAGACCTTATAATATAGTTTAGGAGAATTGTAGCAGATTCGTATCGTTGTGGCTGTGAATTGACTGAATAAATAGATGAAATCAAGAAAAGATGGAAGAATTGAAATAACAGTTCGGAACAAAGAAATAGAAGAATGAAAGCTCTATGGATTCACAAAAACTCTGGGGATAGAAACGAAAAAGGAGATATCAAAGTAGTTCTGATGATTCAATAATAGTATTACTTTTTTTGAATAGTTTAAGTGCAACTCATTCTTATACATACCATCTGTGGTAAAATCAAGAAACCTGGCTTCCAGAAACAGAAATGAGGAGATGAAGTAAGAATACTTTTAAGCTTAATGTCTGAGAGTAGAACACTTCTGAAGCAGGGACGAAAACATTCTTTAGGTAAGTGCGTAAAAGCAATTGTGGGGGCAATTGAAATGATTGTAGATGATGTTAACTCTCTCTGTAAGTAGTGAAGCGATCTTGATAATGGATTGAAAGCTATACTAACTGGCCCTTTAGTCATGAAATCGATAAATAGGTGGTGTGAGATTTATCCACGAGTAAGATTTATTGTTTTATGTCCATTACTTGCAAACTTTTCCTTTTTCTATTAGAGTAATTGTTCTATATTTTCATACTCTTAAGTTGCCTATTTGTGCATCTTGTAGGCATTTTTCGAAGGCAACCCTTTTAAAACAGTTCCAGGCCCTTTCAAGTTGTTTTGGCAGTGCATGCAATCAAAACCTGGGTATGTTATGCGGAACTCATCTGCCTCTCATATTATCTGGTCATCATATGATTCAGTATTCTCTTTTATCAAGATATTATGAACCATCGAAACCCTTGCAAGAAGCATTTCCTACAAGCCTAGTTGCTGTAGGATTAAAGAACCAAAGATTCTTGAAGTGGGTAATCCTTAGTTTTCTTTGACTATCTCTGGAAATAGATCAAGAATGTCTCCTTGATGGTTTCTGATTAATATAGCATTTAATATTTCATGTTCTTTCTTTCTGTGTGCGTTCTTCCTTGTTTTTCTAATTAGATTATCTGTGATGATTCAATTGTATGATTTTTATGCAGGGAAGAACCGACGGAGCCTTTCTACTACTTGGAACTGGACCCTCCCAAAAGAGAAGTAAAACTTGAGTAGAACCTTGTGATTTTGTCTACTAGTGTTCAACAAGTAATCAGAAATTACATGTCTCATTATCCATAATAGTGTGTAATTCTGATTGTTATGGACAGTGATCCTGAAGAGAGTTGACGGTCTCAACTTCTTTTATACGATAATTATGAGATCAATATTTCTTCTTGGATTCAATTCTTCAGGTAAAGATTGCAAATTTCACAGCACTGAATTTGATAATTGTGCCAAGAATTCTGTACTGACTTTAACATTTGGATCTTAGATTTTACTTAGGGAAATGCAACATACTCAAAAACATATTGTAAGTTCAAATTTGTTCTTTGTTAGAACAGATTCCTCCCTTAGTTCAATGAGCCAATTTTGAAATCTTTGTCCCGTGTTTTTCTTATGCACAGAGAAGTGAAAGCTTCCAGTGAGTGTTTGGTTTCATATTTATTTAACTTTTTTTAACTTTTACGTGCGATTTTTTTTTTATTGTTGTTTGGGTAAATTACAAGGATTTTTTTTTTAATTTTAACATAATTACAAGCACTTTCTTATTAGACGACCCATCTCTTTGATTTTAACAATCGTCTAACAATTAATTCAATATCTACTTTTTGTGCAAAATGCTCTTGTGATTATGGATTATAATTTTATTTATTCTTTAAAAAATTTTGAAAACTTTTATGAACTAAGTAGATAAATTATTTATAGTTTTTAAAAAAATCTCCCCCATTTAATTTTATACAATTTTTTTTTTATTAAAAAGATATTACAACAAGAGCAAAATCAAAAGTTTCAAACCTCCATTAAAAAATTATATAATTTTATCACATATCAAATGATATTTATAATTTTTTAAAATAATAAAAAGTATTTATAAATATGTGAACACAGACACAGAGATATAAGAAATATGCGAGGATACAGTATGATTCAAATATGTTCATTAAAAATATATAATTTTGTTTAGATTAAAAAAATTGTATAATAACATACAGTTTGTGTAAGTAATTTTAGGTCACTCTCAATCTCACTTGTCATGATATAGTTTTTATATGTCCTCCTACGGCGAATTTGGAAGTCACTCTCAATCTCACTTGTAACTGGATGCAGATTCACCACTATTAAATGCCCAAGCCGTAAATATGGTTGGATTGCAAAATCATATTAGTGATGATCGTCTTGAAAATCTCGAGCATGATTGTGATGAGAATATTGACAAGGATATGGAGGGAGAGGAACAAGAGGATATTTTAGGTGATTCTAGAAAAAGAAAAAGGAGGGTAGTAACTTTTAGATCACCTTATTGGGATTATTTCTCTAAATTTCATTGTGAAAAGGATAGTGTCCAAAAGGTTATGTGCAAATATTATAGTAGAGAGATAAAAAATGACCCAAAAGTACATGAAATGAGGACAGTTGCAAATCCTGGCTTTGGGCATTTCATATTTTGTTGCATGCTCGATGTTTGCTATTTCAAGAAGAACAATAACAGAAGATATTTTCAATATATATGTGAATAAAAGAGCAAGATTGAAGTTGTTCATTAAAAATCATGCTTGAAGGGTTTGCATTATTACATACACTTGGACATCTATTAAAAGAGTTAGTTATATGTGTCTTAATGCTCATTTTATTGATGATGATTGGAACTTACACAAAATTTTGAACCTTTGCCCAATATTGGGCATATAAGTGAAGAAGTGGGTAAAGGTGTGGGAAAATGCTTGCTTGATTGGAGTATTGATAGAGTTTTCTCTATTACTGTTGATAATGCGTCTTTTAATGATGGGGCTATCATTTACTTAAAAAGAAAGTTTGAAAATTGGGGCCAAAACATCTTAGGTGGAAATATGTGCACATGAGGTGTACAACACATATAGTTAACCTTGTTGTGCAGGATGGTTTAAAAGGCAAGGATGAGCATAAAGCTATATCTCGTATTAGAGGGGCCATTAGGCATGTTAAGAATTCTCTAGCTAGGTACAAAATTTTCAAGAGAGTGTTGAATTTGAAAAAGTGGAAACAAAAAAATTGTTATCTCTTGATGTACCTAGTAGGTGGAACTCCACCTACTTTATGTTGAAGGCTGCTATATGCTTTAATAGAGCATTTGATTCTTATGAATATGTTGATCTTACCTATAAAAATGGTCTTTCGAAAAAACCATGTAATCGGGTGTCAATTGACTATTACTAGGAGAGGGCAAAACTACTGGTGAAAATTTTATGACATTTTGTATAATCTCACTTTGAGCATTTCTAGTGCCTTATATGTTACATCTAATCTTGTATTTCATGAAATATGTGAGGTTGATTTGCTTCTCAAACAGTGGTTAAGTAGTAACGATGTTGAATTAAGTGACATGTCAAGAAAAATGAAGAAAAAGTATGACAAGTATTGGGGATCAATTGAAAAAATGAATATAATTGTATATTATGATGTGGTTCTTGATCTACATCATAAATTGGAGTTCATAGAATTTTTCTTTGATAAATTGTATGGTGGTATTGGAAAAAGTTATATGATGAAAGAAAACAAGTAGCCTTAATGAGTTGTTTAATGAGTATAAGTTGAGATATGATCATACTCTTCAAGGAATGCTACGAAGCTCAGGGTCATCATCTAGTCATGTTTCTTCACCATCTTCCTCTTCGGTTGAGATTGAGCATGGTCATAAGGTGACTCGTAAGTTTACTATTGAACAAGAGTTCAATATGTACAGGGGGTAAAGGTAATCGTGTGAAATCAGAATTGGAGAAATATCTTAGTAAGGATGTCAAAATACATAGAGAAAAATTTGATATATTAAATTGAAGGAAAATAAACACTCAGAGGTTTTCAATTCTCTCAAGAATAGCTCCGAGATGTATTGGCAGTTCCAGTCTCAACTATTGCTTTAGAAGCCCCATTTAGTGTCGGTGGTCGTGTTCTTGATGCTTTTAGGAGCTCTTTGTCTCCTAAAATAGTTCAAGCACTTATTTGTGCTCAAGATTGACTTCGAAAAGATTTCAAACCAATTAGCATTGAGGAGTATATAAGTGAACTTGAAGTGGTTGAGAAAGATAATTTTTATTTTTCTTGTACTTTATTTCTTGTTCGATTCTATGTACTCTAATTGTTTTATAATTATCTAATTATTTTCTATTTTATTATAAAATTGACTGAGTTGGGTGTTGATTTAACAACTATCAACATTTGATGGTGTCACTTCTTCATTTCTACTTGGTGCACAATGGCTCTTGGCACTCGAATCAATTCAATAGATTTTTTTTTTTTTTTGCATTTTAGTATCATGTAGTTGTGAATTGTTAATGAGACTTGATGTATGTTAAATATGTTGTTGATGTGATTTTTATAATTAAATCGTGGTTGGAGTTTTAAAATTATGATTTAGTATGGTCAATTATTAGTTTGGTAAAATTAGTTTTAAGTTTGTAAATGATTGTCTATTATTTTTTTATTTTTTTTTTGTTCTTATTAGTTTCATAATTATAAATATTTGCTCATTGATTTTACGAAACCTTCATGGAAAGGTTCGAATTTTATTTTTTTAGAATAATTGCAAACTGCAGGTTTTAGATTTATTATTGTTAATTGAGTTTTTTTTTTAGAAGAGACATTTCAAAATTTTTGTCAATATTACCATATTTTTAATTACTTTTCTAACAATAGTTCATATTTTCTCTTCAATATATTTGATTGGACTTTATTTTTAAATGTCAAAAAATAAATAATTTTTTTTTTTTTTAAATTACCCGAACCCAACTAATCGGGCATCCGAACCCAATAGGTACTAGGTTCAATCGGGTTCGTGATAGGGTTCATTTTTACACTATCTGACTTATCGGGTATCCGACCTAAAAAACCTGAACCCGAAAACTCTGACCTGATGCCCACTCCTAATCAAATCCTCAAAGTTTTGAATACCATACTTTAAGGTAGTTTGTGATTTTCTCCCACAAAGCCGGAGAAGATTATACATCCACATTTAAAAATACTCTTCAAGTCCTTGGATCGGCACTCGAAGAGAAAAAATCATGGGATAATCTACACTTTAAAAAATTATAAACACTTTTTATTTAAGTGTACAGTAGCGTTGGACATGTATCATATACACGCAATGCCAACATATTTCCGACATGTGTTGGATACACATCTGTGTGTCCAAAAAATAAAAACAAAGAGGTGGTGTCAGGCACACTAAGTAAACGACCGTCGCTTGTTTTAGCAATTCTAAGAAGTATGGCGGTTAAAATTAAAAAAGAGAAAATCAATTTGACTTCTTCCTCCTGAAAATTGTAAAAATACATTTTCTTTTTGTTCCTGTTATTTTTCTTACCATCTTTTCTTTCAATCTTTCTTTTCCATAATCGAGTTCAACGGTATAACTCCTCAAAAGAGAAGCTCAAGTCTTTAATTCAAGTTTTATTTACTTTTAATGATATTTGATTATGTATATGTTTGAAGCCATGTACTTGGATTAAGAATTTAGATTTAGGACATGTTTATTTTATTTAGTATTAATTTACAATCTCTCTTCTATGGTGTCTAATATTACAGATTTTAATTTTACGTAAATATGTATAAAATAAAATAAAAAAATACATTGTAGTCGTGTTGGTGCCACATCGTATCCTAAATTTCTAAAATTTCCATACCGCAATGTCCATGTCCGTACATTATAGAAAGGGCAGCCGTTCCGTGTAGATATTCGTGCAAAGCACTCCAACAAAATGATCATTGCAAAACCATCATACAAAGAATAAAGGAAATGCAGACCATATAACGTTTTCTTTCCGAATAATTTCCTATCAACTTGTACAAATCGCTATATTCATGCAAACCCCTTCCCTGCTACAGCACCTGGGGACAGCATACTACAGACATACATGCATTTCAACTGCTCTGCGCAACAGAGCCTTGGCCAGGGTGCAGCATCGATTCTCTGCTCTTAGTCCACATCTCCTTCATTTCGGCCTCAGTCTTGTCCACAAACTTCAGCAAATCCCTGCAGCTGGCGGAGCAGAATGTGCAAGTAGTGGGGCGTGCGGGTTCAGTTTCCTCTACATCTCGTTGCTCACCCCCTGAGCTATATCTGCTGTATTGCTTGCAAACCCTGCAGAAAAAGACGGTTAATGCAGCGAAGCAGGCGATCCCGCATATGAGAAATAAGCCCCAGAAGCTCTTGAGGGAGAGCCGATTCTCATCAATGGGGTTCGTCTCAGCAGAGCAGTCAACGCGGGACAGCCATTTGTTGTGGATCCGTTGGAGTTCTCCATTTTCTGATAGTTGAAGGATAGCGGTCGACAAATCTACTGCCAATGGGGAGTCCCTTTGGAATGCCTGCAGCAGCAACCATCGTCAGGCGAAGTTAGGTAGGGCTGATGCAAGTTAGAATGGCCTCACTTGAGAGTTAGCGTAATTACTGACTGTATCGTTTAGGTTAGCTGTATTTTACCCCACTTAAAATACTAATAGTCAAAAAATCTCTTCAAACAAGAAAAAGGGCTATGCGATCCCCTAAACTTAAACTTATAATCAAAAGAAAAGAAAAGAAGAAGAAGAAGAAGAAACTCACTGCCTCCTGCTTCAGGAGGCATGTTGCCCATTTCTTTTGTCCAATGAGATCTTTTACCTATTAATATATTCACAAGGGGGCGTGTTGCATTTTAACCGTTAAAGAATTGCATAGTAAATCTCAATAGAACGTGATATAATTAACTTTCAAAACTATAATACTTACGAATCCCCATCCGCTCTTGGTGAACTCCCGTCCCACGGTGCTGAACATGCACTTGGCGTCGGACAAGAAAAGCTCAACATAAGGAAGCTCGTCGACGATAGCAGCAACACCACCATGATTCGGACCTTGTTGAAGGGCCGTAACATACTCTTCTTCAGTTTTCAGTACTCGGAGCCTTGATTCTGCTATGTTCAACTCGTTAATAAGATAATTATAGGCAAACGAGCCGTCCTGGATCCCTATAGGATCGGAACTTGAGATCAAGGTGTCTATGCCTTGAATTCTTGAAGAAAGTTGCTGCACTGTGAGAATTGATGTCAAACTAGCTGTGTAGCTTGAGTTGATAATCAATACTACAAAAAGCCACAGGATCAGCACTGTACGGCCCAGGGTGCTCACTGTGTTTTCTCCTGCAAAAGTCCATTATGATCTCTTCAGAATATTTGAGATTTGTAACAAGAATGTCAAACAGTGACCAAAGCGGAAGCATATTACACTTACTGTGTGAGAAAAACATTGTTGAGAAGCTAAACCTGAAGTACAAAATGAATATGGTGAGCATACTCATAATAGTAATATCAATCCTATAACAAGCATGAACGCACTACCAACCCCTAGAATTTATTGATTTATGTAAGTTCTATGTTTACTTGTTTGAAAAGGGCCCACCGAGGCATGCATAAAAGTGGGATTAAATGCAACACATCCCCTCTAAAATGCTGAGAAGAGAAGATAATCTCTTCGAACAAAAGAAAAAAGCAGTGCGGCTCCCTGAAAACTTAAAAGAAGGGCAATGGTACCTCTTGACACAAGAGGCAGTGAGCTTCTTTCTTAAAGGTGCAGTTTCTTATGTTCAGGGGTTTTCTTTTTGCCTATTGGTATCTTCACAAAGAAATAAAATAAAATTAACTCAAGATGAATCAGTTATTCGGTTTGGAAAAAGCCTGGATTTCAGTAATACGAACACAAGGGGATGACTAACTACTTTTTTTTTTAAGAATGAACAGATTTGGAAAATAAACACTGACCAAAAGACTGTTACAAGCTGTTGGCGTGGAGGACCTCGAAACTCAGTGTTCATCCGGTGCTCAAGAATCCAAACAACAGCTCCAACGAAAAGAAAGAAGACCCCCGTTACACCCCACATCTGCCAAGTAAATGGCTTGAGGAATGCCCATGCACTAGATTTAATATGCCTGACAGGAGCAACAATGACGAGCCCGGATTCCATGTAAGGCTGTGTAAAGTCCACAATCTTTGTTCTGTTTGTAGTAATAGTCACATCCCCAACAGCTGCATCATATTTCTGTAAAAACCAAACTGAAATAACTTTGTGGACTAACATTTGTTAAAAAACTTCAATGTCAGTACCATCAGTTCATATTCATTTGGAGATGATTGTATGTACTAGGACTAGGACTTGCATTACAGCCAAGAAAAATATATCAGACTTCTGGTTGAGTTCAATAATGTTTCAATTTGTCTACAGTTGCTAATGTTAGTTTTTGCATGCCTTTTGCTGTCCTTTTCTCTTCGACTTTTCTTAATGCATTTATGGAAAGCAGAGTCAAAAGAGCAAGGTGCAAATAACTTATTCTGGTAAAAACTCATTTGAACATAAGTGGAAAAGTAATACAGAGAATTAACAATGTTTACAAAAGCTGCAAAGATTACGAAAATGGCTTCCAAGTGTTGCAGGCATGTCTCAAGAGTAGAAGTCAATCCTCTTCGTTTGGTGACTGAATTTTGATCTTATGTGGCATAGGAACAGTCAACGGTTCAAATGTAAGATATACCTTTATTATAAAAATGTACTTATGGTTTGTGTTAATGTAAAAAATAGAGAACATAAAGCTTACATTTTGCGCTACGTCGTTCACAAGATTGCTGAATGAAGGTTCCTTCGACCATCTCCATATAAGATAAATTGGTGCGGAACGGGATAAGGCAATAACTGGACTGCAGCTTCAAATACATCAATGCAGTATCCTTTGGCCCCTAATGGCCCTTCATCTTTAGTCACAAAATCGGGATAAGTAACCCTGTAAGGTACCGCAATCCTCAAAAGCGTCCCATTATCTGGGAACGCCCATCCCCGAGGCTTTGCCGTAGTTTCGCCAGGCCATATCACACTATACAGACTTTGATTACTCATGGAAGTGTTTGATAGATTTGCATCCAACTTTTCAGGAGGAAGGATAGATAAACCTGAGTAATTCGACCAATAACCGAGCCTCCTTGGACCACTTCCACCAATGTTAAGAACATCAAATGCTGGATGAATCAAATTCTTTTCTGAGTCAAACTGAACTTGTCCCGTCAGACCAGTGAAGTTTATTGCAATGAGAGTCTCGAGCAATTTCGGGCCCTGGTTGAAAACACGGAGAGATGTGAAATCAAGGGTGCTCCCGTTCCTTTCCTGCAGTCTTGGATCATCAGAGAAGCTGATAGTTCCACCACCTTTAAAGTGAGCATCGAGTGCTCGGGCTAGTAACCAAACGGAATCATAAGCATACAGAGCATAGGAGTTGAACATTGGTGTTTCATTGTTCTTAAAGCTTCCCCAACGAGAAGTAAACCTTGTTTTGAGGTCAGAATCGGGAGTGTGGTGCCGAAGTGCAAGAACCCCTTGTATAAGTGCAAGCGTATGTGGATCAATCGTCTTGGACGAATCCAGAACAGAAGGAAGCCAATCTGTAGCAATCCAAACATAGCCGCTGCTCATCATTCCAAGTTTAGTTGCTGCAGAGAAAATGTTGAGACCAGAATCGGGATTGACATGCACAACAATGACCCGAGATTCCAACAGGTTCACGCCTGCCAACAAGCTGCTAATGTCGCTTGTTGAGGCTCCGGGACTAAAGGCTGCCTTGTGAGAGATCTTGGCACGTTTAGCTGCAAGTGCATCGCCCAATACGGAGATCCCATTTCTACCGTAATCATCATCAACAAAGACGGCAACAACTTTTCTCCATCTGAAATATGCTACGAGATCAGCAATTGCATGCATCTGGTAATATTCACTGATGGTAGTGCGGAGGAAGTATGGGTACTGGAGAGCGGAAAGAGTCGGATCTGTAGCACCGAACGACAAAAGCGGGACATGAAGTTCATTCATAACATGGGAAATCACATGGGCTATCCCTGATGATTGTGGACCGATTGCAGCAACAATTTCTTTCCCGGTCAGCTGTATAGCTACATGAGTAAGGAGGCCCTGTCAAAATTTCCTCATCTTCCTTATTTTTCATAGTTAAATCATTGATGTACAAGGCTGTAGGCGAAGGAGAAAAAGCTCCAAGGAATTTCAATGCCATAAGAAAGATAAACTGGTTCTACTCATTCTGATTTTGCATCTCAGGTATCGTATCTTGGTAGCAAAGCCAATCACATATAAATACTACCAAAAACAAGCAAATTGGATCTTTTAGTTGCTTCGACATACATAGTTGAAAGTTTATAAGTATGTAGATCCAAGCCGTAAGATGATTGGATGACGTAAGTTTACCTACAACAATGTATCTTTACATCATTTGATGACAGAAAAAGAAGGGAGCACATCATAAACGTCAAGTGTGTGTGACTTTACATCTGGTGTAACAATATATCACTAGAGCAATACGATCCATGACGGAAGAATATTATGGTATCAACAACACAATCCGATATTAAGATATAAATAAACTCCAAAAAAGTACTCCAGCTTTGTTTCTTTTCATTTCCTTTCTATCTAAAAGATAGCAAAAGCATAGATTTGAATGTTTGCTTATGTATTTTACTAAACACAAAGTTAATTTATTGTTATTTATCTTAAACTAATACAAAATGCAAAACTAAACATATTAAAACTCCAAAAGACACACATACACACACTTTCTCTATCTTTCTCTCTCTATTCTCAAAAGAATAACGAAAAACACCTTAAAATAAAACCAAACATTCCAATTCATACGTTCTTTGGAGTGGCCAATTTGAGTATGTATCTGGAGATACTTCCAACTATCACGAGAGTCAAACTTAAGGAAGCCAATATTGGAATAGAATTCAATCAAGACGACAAGCCAATCCCAAGTATATCAAGAATTCAGAGGAGAAACACAACTTCTATAATCTAAAAATAGTTTAATGTAAGAGGGCTCTCCAATTTCTTTCCAAAAAACAAAAAACCCTTTACCGTCAACTGTTCCAAGAAATCCACTGCAATTGGTGTCCTGCGAGATGAGGTTGAGCTTTGTGTCCTTGAGAATGCTCGTATCCGAGTTCACATCTTCAATTGCAGCAAGAAGAGCTGGCCCTGCAGACTTTCCAATAACTGAATCAAATGTGAACAATGCCCCAACATTTACCACTCTTGGCCCATTACCAGAACCAGCACTGGAATTTCCTATCCTGCCCATCACTCCCATGGCTACCCACATACAAGAAACCAAGAACTCCAAAACCCTCCTCGTACATACATGGGCCTTCATTTTCGCTAATGATCCGGCACTGGATAATCTTGAAGTTAAATCACCATTTCGTCAAGAAATCAAACACCTGGTAGCCTACCATGAACAAGCCTCAAAAACCCTGAACATCTTTGCAGTCAGAGGTTTAAGATATTCAAGATATCACTCAGAAAACATAAATGCTAACCTCACAACCAAAAATGAGAGGGGTCCCCAAGCATTCACTGCTCTGTAACATCAACAACTTCAACAATGAATACAGACAAGAAACAACTTACAACTCAGATATTTGATTCCGACAAAAATCCATAATTCTAGCTATAACAAAAACGGGATCGTTGTATTTTGCGAAAAAATTATCCCTAAACTCTACGCTTGTAAAAAGAAGATAAAAGTTGCATTGCACCTTAATAAAAACATGTGTTGTAGAGTTGATAAATAATCAAACTGCTTAGCACAGCACAGAACCAGATACAGCAGTCATAACTATCAGCACATTCAAGAAAATTATTAACTAATCATTATCAAGTACATGAGAGTTGTTCACATGGATAATTTAAATAAAATGAACATGGGATGATTATCAATAAACTATAATATATATATATATATAGATGTAGATATAATATAAACACGAATACAGTAAGCAGCGGCTGTGGGTTGGTAGGTGGCAACTTGCACACTCGTGTTACCTGATGAACTTTGAGCAGTTCTCAAGGAAGACAACGTGGGGGACCATATGAAGAGAGAATAAACATGCTTTTGTCTGTGTGTGTGTGTATATATAGAGAGAGAGAGATAATGATGATGGGATTAGAGAGGTGAAGAAGAGCAGCGAAAGAGCCATCTTGCGAGCTAGGAAAAGAATGATTCTTTCTTCATTGTTTTCACTAACTTCACCAATTTTCACTTTACCCACTAAAAGTTGTGATGTGATTGTTAAAGTATTCCCTTCGCCATGCTGCTTTGCGGAAAATATTTGCCCATATCAAATATGATACATTTTTTTTTACGTGATTGTTACTTTCGTTGAACTGTATACCAATTATACGTATTTTACTTATCATATAATTGGTTTAAGTTTGGCATAACAAAGTTCGAGTTAGAATTTTTCATTGCTTATAATACAATATCAGTCTACCCAACAAGGAGTATTTGTAAAAACCTCTACTTTTAGCGAAACGCTTGTTGTGGAAAAAAGTTGAAAGTTAGTACTAAAATTAAAGTTATAGCAAAATCAAAATCAGGAGTATTTGCAAAAGAGTAGATAAAAGCTAAATTATGAGTATTTCGGAGAAAAATAAAATACTTCTAAGAAGTATTTCATTGATTAAAAACAACTTAGCCTTACGTGTTCAAATAATAGTATTCTTGCAAAATATACGGCCTCGTTCAATTCTTTCAAATTCATTATATCCTTTTAGTCACATTTGCCAAGAATAATTAGGACCAATTTAGTCACATTTTCATGTTTGGGACTTATTATTTACCATTACAATATTTTTCATAAAAAGTGATATAACTTATATTAATTATTATAATTCATATTTAATTATTTAAACAATTACTATCTATATTATTAGAATATCAAATACTACTAAAAAATAATATTTAATTAAATAACGTTTCGACTTAACTAATACAATTATTCACTTATGTACAATATATAAACTTATAGGATTATAATAAAATATTATTTTCTCATTAATTAATCACAATATTCTTTTAAAATCAAAAGTTGAAAAATACTTTTCAAAATCTACCCCCAAACATTCCCTAATTACTAGTACATTGTACCTCCTTTCATTATTACTATATATATATATTATTAAAAAAATGAAGTTGACTTATCCCATAAATTAATCAATCAGCATCACACTCACAATAATTAATAGCTGCAGATATGAAAAGTCAATATTTTATTTGATTAATCCCATGGGTGGGTCCCACTGTGTGTGGTGTGTGAAACATGTGGATGTACCACCTTCAAGATGTGGATTTTTTTCTTTATAAATATAAGGGATAATTACATTTACACCCCCTCACCTATTGTCATTTTACACAAATCACTCCTGCTTTTTCAAAAATTACAGAAACCACCCCTTACAGCCTTTAAAACCCCAAAATGCCCCTATTGACTTTGTTAAACTTTACTTTAATTTTTCAATGACAGAAATGCCCTTATATGTGTTTTGTAATTATCAAAAGATAGAGGGGGTGTCAAAGTAATATTTATGGGGATGAATAATATGACCCCACATATTTTTTATTATTTATATTAAATTTAATTTATTTTTTAATTATTTTTTTATTTTTGTATTGAATCTATATATAAATTTATACCTCTTAATAATTAAAAAATTAAATTATTTAATTAATATATTAATATAAAACTAGTTACTAGCTTATAAATTCAAATTAAAAATTATCACATTTGTATAAATTATTTTAAATTCTTAATATTAAAATATTTATTTTTTATTTTTATTTATAGCTAAATTTTATTAAAATTAATAAATTATACATACATGTATATACATTTATATAATATAAATATATAAATATGTATATAATTAAACATATTCATATGTATATATTTACATTGATAATAATTTAAAAATTTTTAATAAATAAATTGTTTATTTACTAATTCTACTATAATTTATTAATTTTAATAAAAATTTAATTATAAATAAAAATAGAGAATAAATAATTTTTAATTTTAAGAACTCAAATTAATTTATACAAGTTTTTATATTTTTATTTGAATTCATAAGCTAGTAACTAATTTTTATTAATATATTAATTAAATAATTTAATATTTTAATTAATTAAGAGGTGTAAATTTATATATATCAATAAAAAAAATTAATAAAATAATAAATTTTAATTAAAAATTAGTATAAATAATAATAAAAAAATATATAGTGTCATATTATTCAATTTTCTAAATATTACTTTGACACCCCTCTATCTTTGATAATTACAAAATACCCCTAAGGGCATTTCTGTCATTAAAAATTAAATTAAAGTTTGACCAAGTCAACAGGGGCATTTGGGGTTTAAAGGCTGTTAGGGGTGGTTCTGTAATTTTTGAAAAGGTAGGGTAGTTTGTGTGTAAAATGACAATAGGTCAAGGGGTGTAAACGTAATTATCCCTAAATATAAAAATGTTGACTTATATGAGGTTGTGTTCGATCCATCTCTCGATAACTGTGATGAGCAATTTTTAAACAAATAATGAATAATTTGTGATTTTAGAAAATATATTTTAGTTGATGGTAATTGGAATTGAAATTGTTTAAAAAAAATTATTCTAAGAAAAGAGTTTATTACACTTTTTTTTTATGTTTGGTGTAATTATATGTAAAAAAAATTAAATAAAAATTGAATTTACCATCAATTAATTGTTATTGACTCATTGCAAGTCAAATAAATTTTTTTCGACTAAAACTACTTTTATAATAGTGAAGATATACTTCATCACATGCATTAATACGTGAAGACGTATGAAGGTAATTTGATCATAAAAATATTTACTTGACCTGCAATAAACTAGTAATAAGTCAATGGGAGGTAAATATATGTATTTTTTTATAATATTTTGTTAATATCAATAAATTTAATAAATTTTAACTAACAAAGAGATTTATTTGTTAGATGAAAGCAAACTTTAGAGGAGGTAGATTAACAACTCAAATAATAGGGATTTATGTGTAATTAAAATGACTTACGTGTCATCATAGGGGATTCACGTGTACTTTCGATTTATGATATATACTTTAAAAATAAAATAATTTAAATATTTTGATTATAAATATTACTTAATAAATGAAAATACAAAAAAATAAAAAAGAAAAGTCATTCTACTTTGAGTTGTGTCAACATCACATCCCAATAAGGATCAGCATTTATGACATATCTTATGTCTTACACTGTACTGTCTCATGTTCAAAGTAAACTTGACTATACTTTTGGACTTGCTCATCCATTACCTTTAAATTCTGGAGTATTCAATTGTTGCCTGCTGCTGAGCATATAAATTTTGAATTTTTTGGCAAATTAATTAATAATTTAAATAAAAAAAAGTTATAATTTTTGTAAAGGGACTTCCAAAAATGAAAACTACTTCCATTGATTTTTCTGTTCCAACTTTGATTTAAAGACTGGGAGTGTGTTTTTTAATGTATAGCCTTCTCTGAATACACGAGAAATTAAAAAGTATTTTAACAGTTGAAATTAAGACGTAAAAGTTCAATATTAAGGAGGACATAGAATCTCCGCGGTTGCAACACTGGTGAAGAGCTTTGGATTGAGCTTTGAACTTGATTTGTTGCCTGTGTTGTCTTGATTTGTTGTTTAACTTGATTTATTATTGATTTTGACTTGGTGTTGAATTACTAAAAACCATTCATGTTTATAGGTATGGGATGAAAGCTCCTGTCATGATTGTAGTTGGACGATTTCACTGCCCTTCGTCATTTAATTTATTTCTTTAATCACAAGAGGTGTTTAGAATTATGAAAATCGTCGATATTTGCTTGCTTTATTAGCTTGAAGCTTGCTTCTCTCGAGCATAAACCCCATGATATTTTAGTGGATCGTTTTTCCTAACATGCAATGTTTTAAATATTTGATTCAATTCATCAATCCAAATTAAAGATACTCCATTCGAGGTAAATACATCTTAAAAATTTATAAAGCTCAAATTTGATATGGACTTTAATTAATATATTGAATTTATAAAATCCTAAATTCAAAATACTATATCGTTGCTTAGTGCCCATTAGCGCTGTAATTGAGCTGGCCAAACTTAAATTTCAAGTGCAAACGTAATTTTGTATGTAGTTTGGCCACTTTTTTTTTAATAATTACTTTTGAGATGAAAATTCCATCAAAATAATTTTTTGATAAAATCTACAATTTGTACTTTTAGTTTTTAGTCCTCCCTCAATTATCTTTCATCTAATTACACATTCAACCCATTAAATATTTCTTTTGTATTTCTCTTATTAACTTAAACAATGAAGCTAATTTTAAATTTTAATTATAAAATTATAAATTCAAACACTACAATACCTCTTTTTTAATCAATTATTTCAAAATCAATTATCTTATAATCAATTATGTACGATCAAATTGGAGCTTAATATTAGATTGAAGAGCAAGAGCATTGGTCTTGGAAGATACACCAGCAAAGTAATACATTTGTGATTGCAAATAGTAAATTATTTGAAAAGATCATTATGAAATATATGAACTCTAAAAATTCTCTCTGCTCTCTCTCACACACTACACACACTTTTCATACCCATGCAAACCCTAACTTGAAGGCGTTGGATTTGGATGGTCATGGACAAATGCGGACGACAGTAATAACGTCGACTCCATGGCAGATGGCAGGCCCAACGGTGCCATCGTGGCTAGGGTTACCAAGGAATTTGACTTTGGGGCCTTCTACAACTTGGCATCTAACATTCTGGATGGCGATGCCGACTCTATGGGGGCACTGCAATTGCTTCGTACAAATTGGGAGCAAAAGTTTGGGGGAACAGTAACGCCGACAACATTGAAACCAGTTTCTAAACACATAGCCATACCTTTCAGTGAGGGTGTACGTCCGGCTAAGGTTTTATGTCCCCCACGCCAGCTTCTTTCAATATCATCAACTCCATTGGATAACAACTAGGGTGAACCTCTCCTATTACCTTCATATGTTCCTGTGCTCGTGACTCATGAAAAACTTGCGTCATAAACGATAACTAATTCTCAACCGACGAAACCCTGAAACAGTCAGAGTACATTTATGGGAAATATTCCTCTTCGCACGAACCCCATGAAGGATTCTATTGCTGAAGGGTTTCTCCAATCCTCACGGAAAATTTCCACTATGTGCTACCGGTTATTCAAAATGAAGAAGTGGTTATCAGGACTTCAATAGAAATTGTGGATGAAGGGGCTAAGAGATGGTAATCGACAGTGGTGGGTTATTTTCTTGGAAAGAAACCTTTTTTCCACAATCCTGAGGCATTTGCTAAAGCCAACTGGTCGTACTTGGTTCATGTTACTGCCACGACAAATGATTTTTCCTTCTTCCAGTTCAAAATAGCGGCGACAATGGAGGAGGTGATCGAAGGTAGCCCTTGGTTGTTCCAAGGGCAGTCGATTGTTCTTCAGCGATAGGAGCCAAGTATGTCCTTATGTAAACAAAAACACACTCAGGTTTCAGTTTGGGTTCGAATGAAACACTTACCGATGAAATATTGGACTGAGGATGGCTTAAGTATAGTGGTAAGTGGGATAGGTAAACCCCTCTATTTGGATGTTTTTTAAAACAACGCTCTCGATTGGATTTTGCTAGAGTGTGTGATGTTGACTATAATTTGATTCTATCTAAGCATTTGATTATTATTAGTCCGCATTTACGTGATGGGAAGGAGGTACCGTACCAGGTAATGTTGAATACAAATGGCTACCACAAAGATGTAAAATGTGTAAATCTCTTGGTCATGTTACTGGTGTTTGTCCGAAAGTCGTTAAGAAAATGACAAAAATGCCAGTTAATAGTTATGTTCAGAACGCAAAGCCCAAAGAGGTTCCTACAACAAGTAGAAAGGAACCTGAACGTAATGTTGCAATTAATAAGAATATGGTGGATAAAACTATTGATGACCATTCACATATAACATTCGAAGCTTTTTCGAACCAATACAATGGGCAAAATCGGGATAAGGGTAAGAAATTAAATTGTGTTCTATAACCCATTTCAATTGCTTTAGGGAGACATACTGGAAGATGTTGATTCTCTTGTGAAAACCTCAGGCCCTAAAGATTGCAGCCCGTTAACTAATGCTCCATGATTTGTATCGCGTTGTGGAATGTCCGAGGGCTTAATGGAGTGGCCCACCAACACTCTTTTGAGCAAGTTATTAGAGAATTTCATCTGAAATTTATAGGCTTAATAGAAACTCGGGTTCATGCTCATAATATTCATCGTGTTCGACATGCATCACTTCCCCATGGAGTTGGTTTTATGATTATACAAGTTTGGGATCGAATCTAGTTGGCTTGGTTGGAAGTGGATTTTGATGTAGAAATATTGTAGGTGGATAGGCAATTCATTCATTGTAAAGTGATGGATAAGCGCTTGCATACTACTTGCTTGATTACGGTTATAAATGGAGATAATGAATTAATTCAGAGGAGGGAACTTTGGCATGGAATAGTTCAAATATCTTTAGGCATATCGGACAATCCTTGGTTAGTTATGGGTGATTTTAATGTCGTCATTGATGCTAGTGAAGTATTGGGAAATGCAGCGGATACATTTGTATCTATGGCGGAGTTTAGGATCTGCATTACTATAGCTAAGATAATTCACATATCGTTCGCAGGTGCGGAATTCTCGTGGCACAATTGCAGTGATGGTGGGAAGAGCCTTCGGAAGCGATTAGATCGCATGCTAGTCAATGAAACTTGGCTTGTTGCTTGGCCTCAGACGAGTTACCTTTGTGACAGTCCAAGAACATCAGACCACTCGCATTTGATATTAAGGGGACAAAAACTTAGAAAGGAAGGTGCGTTATTTTTGATTTGATAACTTTGTTGCTAAACTTCCTAGTTTTCTTCACGTTGTTCAGGATACTTGGAGACACCACATCGTTGGCACTAGAATGTATGCACTCACTCAGAAACTGAAAGTCATGAAATCCTCATTACGTGAATTCCGAAGGAGGCGGGGAAATTTGCATTTAAATGTGCAGTAGGCAGAGAATTTTTTACAGATTGCCCATGCTTTACTTCAATCGTTCAAACATGACAGTGTGTTTATTCAGCTGGAAAAGTGTTGGCACTTAGTTCTATGCAAGGCCGTCAATATTGAAGTAAACTTGTTGCAACAACGAGCTAAATTACGATGGCTCAAAGGAGGGGATCAGTGCTCGAAATTATTTTTTTTGAAAATTAATGCTCGACGGGCCTCTCATCATGATTACTGAATTCATAACTTTGAGGGGGTGTTGCTAGCTGAATATGATGCTGTCGTGAAAGATTTGTGGACTTTTTATATGAATTTATTTAGAGGTACAAGGGGAATAGTACAATTTGAAATTCTTAAAATCATTAGCTCGTCATATTGTCACGGAGATAGAAGTTTTGCATGGTAAGTAGTTGGGGATGATGTCTCGAATGCTAACCTGGAGTTTTTTAAAATGGTCGCATTGTAAAATAGATTAACTCGGCATTCTTACTCTTATTCCTAAGGTATAAATGCCAACCAGAGTTGTTGATTTTCATCCCATTTCATGTTGTAGTGTCATATATAAGGTCATAACGGAGATCATGGTGAGGAGAATGCAAGTGGTCTTAAATAAATTGATTGATTCCATGAATGCATTTATTCCTAACCGTAGTATATTGGATAATTATTAATGGCTCAAGAATTATTATCATGATACAATAAAGAAAAAAAAGAATTACCTCCTCGATGCACTATTAAAGTTGATCTGCAGAAGGCATATGATTCGATGGAATAGAATTATCTTATTGCAGTTCTTCAACTATTTGGTTTCCCTCCCAGGTTCATTAATTGAATTGAGTTATGCATTTCTACAGCCTCCTTCTCGATTTCTTTGATTGGAAGTATCCATGGATTCTTTAAAAGTATGAGAAGGTCTTCGCCAAGGAGATCCGATCTCTCTTTATTTGTTAGTGTTGATAATGGCATTGTTTCATCTTTTATTGAAATACAAGATCAACACGAATAATTCTTTTCAATTCCATTGGCGTTGTAAGGAATTGGTCATTAAACCTATGCTTTGCAGATGACATACTTCTCTTTTGTCAAGCTAACTTACATTCTGGTACAGTGATACATGATGTGTTACAGGAATTCTCGTTGATGTTTGGTCTTATAGCGGATTCACAAATGAGCCAGGTTATATTGTCCAAAGTTGTTGAACATTTGAAACCTCAAATCCTTACTGTACTAGGTTTTATGGCAGGTTAATTGACAATTCGCTGCCTTGGTACCACTCCTAGCCTCGAATATATTTGTTGACTGTGCCCGTTTGATACAAAAAAATTGAGGCTAGAATTGTTGGTTGGAATGATCTCCAACTATCGTTTGCGGGTCGATCTCAATTAATCAAGTCGGTGCTCTCATCTCTTCACCTAATTGAGCTTGATTTTTATTCTCCCCAAGGCGTGGTTAAGGAGATTGAGAAAAGAATTCGAAATTTCTTATGAAAAGGATTCTCCAAATCAGGATGTTATGATGTTGCTTGGGAACAAGTTTGCTTACCTATCTCGCATGGGGGCCTTGGAATAAAGAGAATGCATATCATGAATCAGTCTTTAATGGAAAAACACCTCTAACATCTATTTATGAAGAAAGCAGACTCTATATGGGTGACTTGGATTCAACAAAATAGATTGGAACAACAAACTATTTGGAGTTTTCATGGAGCCTATGGCTCATGGGGCTGGAAACAATTACTCAAAATTCGCAATAAGTTCCTCACCAGTGTGGAAATTAAAGTTGGGGATGGTGACTCTTTTCGTCTTTGGTCGGATCCTTGGCATCCAGATGGTCCTCTGGTTCACAAGGTTTCCCGAGGTCCCAAGATTATTGGTTTACCGGTTGATTCTTGTCTTAATTCTTTCATTCATCAAGGTTTATGGAATTGCCCTTCATCTAGGAATATGGACATCCGAGATATTATTGCTCGGTTTCCTCCCATTCATTATGGCATGCCTGATCGTATTTTTTGGAATGGCCCACCGGGTACTTTCTCTTCACAAGGTGTTATACATCGTTCTCCCTTATCTCAAATCCGCTTGAATGGGCGGTCCTCCTTTAGGGCTCATTTATGACACCAAGACATAGCTTCATTTTATGGTTTGTGATCCTACAGCGTTTATCCACTCTTGACAAGCCTTGGCATCAAATTGAGAATTTATCTTGTGTGTTTTTGACCAACAAGAATTGAAAACACATGCTCATCTTTTCTTCAGTTGTTCATATGCTAACCGATGCTTAAAACTCTTAAGCCGCACGACACATTTCAAATGGTCGTATCCTGATGATGGGAAGGAGAGGATTGCTTGGGCTAGCAAGTGATGGTGGACAAAACACATGTTAAACTCCGCAAACATAGCATTTCTAAGAGCAATTGTCTATTTCCTTTGGCATGAACGAAATTGCAAGAGATTCCAAGGAACATCCTCTAGCGAGGAAGGGATTACCAAACTTATGCTTGAGCATTTTCGTTCCCATATTATTAGTAGTAAGATTAGACCTATTTTACAAGCTCATGTATTATATAGAATATGGCATATAGCTTAGGAAGGGATTACCAAACTTATGCTTGAGCATTTTTGTTTCCATATTATTAGTGCTAAGGTTAGGCCTAGTTTACAAGCTCATGTATTATATAGAATATGGCATATAGCTTGAAATTGAGACGTTCACTCATATAAGTGTTGTTTTCACACTGCTTTATTTTAATGAAATTTACACTTCACAAAAAATATATATATATATATATATATATTTGAAAATAGATGAAATATTTAATGAGCATAATCATATTGTTGGTCCTATTGCTATTTTTTCCAGTCACTTTTCTGGCTGGGAAACAAGATGCCACTGTAATTATAGATAATAGGTGGGTTCGTTTGTGTAATTTGACAACTGTTGATGGATATTAGCATAATTACCCCTTAAAGTTACACGTTGTATGTGGGTATTATATTGGTACTACCTAGGGTTGGCAATTTCAACCCGAACCCGAAAAACCCGCCCCGGACCCGCCCCGTATGGGGTGGGTCTGGGATGCTATTTTTTGAGTTCGGGGCGGGTCTGGGGCAACTAAAACCTGCCCCGGCCGGGTCCGGGGTGGGTTACGGGTCTTGTCTCGAACCCGCCCCATTGGACCCGAACCTGGCTCCGGTCCAACCCCGCCTCTTTTTTTATTGTATATTATTAATATATAAAATATATTATAAATAAAAAATTATCTTATTATATATATATGAATCCTAAATAATTTTTGCATATAACCAACTATATATAAAAATACCAAAATAAAAAATTAGTTGATAAAAAATTTAATAATTTAGATGAACGTATTTTTTATCTTATTCAATTTATTTTAGATTGAAAATTATATTAAAATATTTCATATAAACTGATATTATTTCTTAAAAATATATTAATTTAATGTATTCTTTGTATAAATTAATTAGGTCGGGACGGGGCGAAATTTTTAGCATGGCGAGGCGAGGTGGGGCGGGTTATGGGGCTGGCAAAAATTAAAATAACGCGGGTCTGGTACGGGTCCAGGCGGGGCGGGGGCGGGTTATGGGGCTGGAAAAAATTAAATGGGGCGGGTCTGGTACGGGTCCAAGCGGGGCGGGGGCGGGTTATGGGTCTGGCAAAAATTAAATGGGGCGAGTCTTGAATCCGGGCGGACCCGTACCAGACCCGCCCCATTGCCATCACTAGTACTACCAATTCTGGTTCGCAAGAGATAATAAATACCATCTACCTGGAAAAGTGAACATGCCATGATGAAAGATTTGTGTATGAGAAGTCATTTAAAAACTTTTGGGATAATTATATTTACAAACGTAGCCTATGATCTATTTACATAAACTACCTCTATTTTTTTAAAAGCTACACATACACCCCCAAAAACATTATCCTTGCACAAATTACACCTGGATTTTTGGTTGCGAAGAACGATTTTTATAATTACACAAAAGATAAGGTGATTAACATAAATAAACCATAGATCAAACGTGTAAATATAATTATCCCAAAAACTTTTTAAACAAAAATGCAACGACAACGATGCCGACAAGGACAACAACGATGACGGAGTTAAATGAAAATAATGACAACGGTAGAAATTATAAAACATAAGATGCATTTCTAAGCATAAATAGCATCTTGAAACGTGTAAAGACGATTTATTAAGGAAAAAGAGAGTATCATTAGCTCTTTTGTCTGGGCACCACAAACACACATAGTAATGCATGCAAAGTACTTGCAATAATTAATGCATAATTTGTATTTCCTTACAATCACAAAGAAAAAACAAGACTTCCATTTTACCTGGCAGAAAACTCATCACCCACAGAGACAACCATTCAACGTATTGGCACCCATGAAAAGGAAACATGATTATGTAATTATCAACATGTATGATTTCAAGTAGTAAACTAAATAACTACGTATTCATGAAGAAAACTCAACTTCTAAATTGATGAGCTCATGACAAGGACTAAGTCCTTGTTCACAATAATCCAAGTGACCCCAACTAAGAGAACAGCAGTATTTGATCATTGTTTTGACCATCATCTCTACCGAAAGCCGAATTTTATTACAAAAGGAAAATACTCTTTCTTGCCTTGGCAATTGCTAGCCCTTCGTCAAGGAAGGGATAAATATCGTATCCCAATTAACAGGATGTAAAGAATGGAAATTTTATTCTTAAATTTCACAATTGCAGAAAATTTGGTCGATGGCTGAGAAGCGATGTTGCTTACTGCTTAGTCAGCTGTCTAATTACATACGGGAGTATACCGCCATGGTTGAAGTAGGCCAGCTCCACCTGTAAGACAAAGTATATGTGCATCAAACCCTTGATCCAAAAAAAGAACAAAATGGAAGGATACAAAATTTTAAAAGAGATGGTCCATAATTTATTTTATTTCTTGCCTCCATCTTGAGAACTAATTCGAATCTTTTGATTCACTTTTTCTCACATTTTAGCTAAAACATTGAAACTATTTCGGTAGTTTCAGATATAAATAGTTAGCATACACCAAACTTGTAGAACAGAAAAGACGTTAAGGCAAGCAAAGCATGTGTTGATTACCTCAGTGTCGAAACGGACAGTGCATGTGAATTGTTTTCCAGTGTCAGTAACGACGGTGACATCTTGGCCAGGGCGGATATCTGAGATTTTGCTAGGGAGATCAATAGTGTAACGTTCATGGCCCGTCAACCCTAATGTGTCTGCATCCTCACCAGGTTTGAAACATAGAGGAATGATGCCCATACCCACAAGATTACTCCGGTGGATCCTTTCAAAGCTTTTGGCAATCACCGCTTTAACTCCCTGTCATGTGATAATGTGAAGCCCCAGATTATTTTGGATTTTCCGTTTTTCTTTAATAGAACAAAAACACCAAACAGAAAGAGATGAAACATCACAAAGAAATAACAGTCTCACCAACAACATTGGGCCCTTGGCAGCCCAATCTCTGGAGCTTCCACTTCCATACTCTGCTCCAGCCAAAATAACAGTGTCCTGCCCCGCAGACTTGTATTTCTGAAAGTTTTGTATTTGTAAAAATAAATATTGTTTAGAAGGCATCCAGCAAAAGAGAGGATAAACGCATTAAATTGATATTTTAGTCAGTCGAAGTCAGCTATTGAAATATGATTTCAGAGGAAAAATCTCTTTTAACTGCCAAACAGAATTGAGAGGTGGGTCCCAGGAGATCACCATTGCAGCATCAAATACATAAAGCTTTTCTCCAGTGGGAATGTGGACAGTCTTCGGGCCAACTTCACCATTCAACAATTTGTTCACAAGGCGGATATTTGCAAATTGCCATCATCATTACCACGGCGACTGCCATAGGAATTGAAATCCTTGCGATCAACTCCACGTTCAATGAGAAATTTGGCAGCTGGACTATCCTTGTGAATGCTTCCTGCTGGCGAGATGTGATCTGTTGTAATACTATCGCCAAAGTTCAGCAAACAGTAGGCATCTTTTACTCCATGTGGACCTGGAGGGTTCATGGTCATATTCTTGAAGTATGGAGGTTCATGGATGTAAGTTGAACTTGTATCCCACGAGTATAGCTTGGCATCAGGTACTGATAACTGATTCCACATGGGGTTACCCTGAGTGATAGCCTCGTATGTGCTTTTGAACATATCAGGCAACACACTGGATTGAACACCTAAAAGAAATTTGGGTCATTTTGCTGGATTGCATTTTCCAGATCTTACAAGTTAACAAGCAATACAAAAATCACATACCTCAGCTACTTCTTCAGTTGATGGCCAGATATCCCTGAAATACACATCTTTACCATCCTTGCCTAAGCCAATTGGCTCTTTGTCAAAGTCAATATCAACCTGTCGAAAGTAGTAAATAAAATATCGTGACTACGCCTTCAGTGTAGAAGAAAATAAAAATGATATAAAGAGGTAGGAAGTACAAGGCTGAGGCTTTGGAGATTTATATAAAAACCAATTCCGATTCTGAGATATAAGACCTATTTTGGTCCTCAGAAACATCAAGAAGAAGCAGTGGAAACCATATAAAAAAACAAGATAGCAAGTAAGACAATACATTATTCACGCCTATCAAAAGTGTTATATAAAATTTATTCTATGATTTGTGATAACATATTCAGCCAGTGTGACAGTATGCCGGATCGTCATACCTCGTTGAGTGTGTAAATAGAACAAAAAATAGGACTTTCTTGAAGTAGCTCGAAAATATTTAGGCACTTAGAGTCACCTAGGAAGTCATAGCATATTTGAAGTCTACTTGGATCGTTTCTTATCCATTCTTATTTTTTCAAGTGAAATTAACTCTATGATCTTTACCATTTGTCTCGACCAGACGCTGATGATATCATAATTATAGCATTCTGCAACATTGTAACCGCGGTCTCAATATACTGTGTCAAAAAATTCCGAATGAGAAATATACTATGTCATATTATCTATCACGAGAGCCTTCGCATTTTTTGTCTCTCAAATAACTCTCATTATAGTGAACTATCCAAGACCACTGCAAGATGTGATAGATTAGACTGTATACCAGAGTTATGTTTAAATCTAGTGGTACGTTATATACATCGAAACCGTGCCTCGGTGCTTCTATTGGGCAACTAAATTCATCGCAACCACAACTTACCGCGACGGTGATACGCTCAATGGACTACGATTTAGCGTCTGTGGTCAGTGAGCGCTGCAGAACTGATTAGCGACAACTCGATCTCTCTCGATTCGAGTCAAGAGTTATTCGATATTCTCTTGACAGGATATCGTTACATAGCAGCGTGCTAAACTCAAATTTGTTCGCAGATAGACACTGAACTCCGCATATCTAATGCGAACTTACAAAGACAGACTCGCTCTATAATCATTTAACTGAGTGAATACACCACCAGTTTGGCACACTATCAGACTCATCAGTACATACTGTGACGTCAACAAAATGCGTAGTCTAATGCACATGAAATATTTGAGAGACCATAATGACTCTCATCTCCATATATCCAATTCACACCAATGTTCTTCTAGGCGATATAGTAAAAACATTCTTTGTGCCAATTGGAATCATTCTCTCATCTATTTTCCCTGCTGGGGATCTTCGCACCATTGAGCTAGTAGCTATGACACCAAGCCATAACGAACACTGACCAATATTGAAAGGCTCATATGAGTACGAGGCAGGCTGTTACGTTAATCTTCACTAGTCTCACGAAACCCCATCGCTGCAGCGCAGCCCACCAAGACAACCCTATACTAACTTTTTATCTTGTGTAATGTCTCCTACCACACTCATTGGAGTGGAAGATAAACACGGGTGGCAGGACACGGCTCTTTCCTTAGATACCTCATTTCACGCAACACGCTTAATTGTTCGCTGAGATAGCAAAACGTCCGAATCATCTCTCCACGGAAGCAAGGCTTGTCCTATAGTGCTCACGGTAGTGTGATCACCTGCTGATTAGTATCACTGTGTAGGTCTGACGATAAATATCAGGAGCGATTGGTGGGCATGTAAAAAATGGGATACGACGACGGTGTGGAAAGGGCTTTTACGGAGCTGAAGCGCTCTGTCAACAAGATCCACTTTGCGGCGGCGCGTCGATGGTGGGGACGGAAGCTACGGGTGGCAGGAATGGTTGGTCATATGCGTAGAGGTACTCTAAGTGATGCGGGTTCACGTGGAGCTGGTTGTTGGATATGAAATACCGGGGGGGGGAGTGGGTTGGGTTTGAATTTGGTGCGCGGCAGCATCTTTTCTAGATTAATGAAGGGGTGGTTGTACTGCACGTGAAGCCGCGCGAGCGTAACAATGCTGTTTGGCTACAAGCAGCTGCTAACGGCGATAACATACTTATGGGTTTGTCGTGTCGAATAATTTCCACCACATCGTCCCTTCTGATATATGCACAATGCATTACCAACCGTATATCCATTACCCACTATTTCCCTTTCTCAATCTCTTGAAGTTCTGCGTTGTTTTAGCCATCATTATGGAATTTGTGCATATATATATGTGTCTTAGACCTACTTTATCTGGTTTGTGTCTGTTGGTGCTCGACAGTGCATAATAATCTCCTTTAATCTTTTCATCAGCTTTAGATGAATGAAATGATTTAGGCCTATAGTAATCCCCAAGAAATGCCAAATACTTCAAATGAAACACCTCAGAAATCTATATACAGATTAATATTTATAATGTGTAAAAGTTATTTATATAGCACGACTGAACTTGTATTGCACGTACTGAAATTTTTCAATAATATGTCGATACTCTCTACAATGGACAAGTAAACTCAACTCAACAATCCAATGAGACACAAATTACATAAAAGAAGTTAATTAAGAATACAGGATATAATTAACTATTTATAATGCTAACTATAATCTCATTAGATAATAAAGTTCTGCTTAGTTGTATACCATAGAAGTAAGAATAGAACATAGACAAATATCATATTGTTATAGTAAGATAAGAGTATGTTGAGGTCGTTAACAAACTCGAATTTTAGTACTCTCAACTCTATCTGTGTATATCAGTGCTAAGTTAATAAATTCGCCGCATTACATTGTTTTCATTTATTTACTATAATACAATAGGGATATCAACAAGCATCATGAGATGTGATTTTCCTCTTAACACAAAAGTTTTACGTATGAATCTAGTCTATCACTAAAGAGATATGATACACTCTTAAGAAAGTCAATATGTTATTCCATATCAAGTGAAGGTATCGACTATAATTAATCAACAGGTCAACCTTCTTAAATTCGTTTCCTAGAAAATTGCGATCAAATCTGCTAGGTTCTAGTCTGCAACTAAGATGAGTTACACTTCTTCTTTCCTGTACTGTGCTTCCAAAGTCATATCGAGCAAAGTAAAGAAATTTGATATCTTTTTGTATACTATAGTCTATCTATTCAATCAATTAATTTCATCATTAGCCTCATTAATTAATTGAGAATTTCTACCTCTCGAAGATCTTTTAATTTTTATCTCAGAATAGGTGGGGTTTGATAAGCTCTTTACTCTCTTGTATAGTTAAACCTTATAATGTACTCTGAACATTTATTTGCACGTGAGTATTATAGCTTTCATAATTCATTGCTCTACTCTCTATAAATAATCAATTTTTACAGCTGTGATTTGTTATTTTCTTTTTATTATTTTTATGGTGCACATAGATGAGGAGTGAGAATAATTGGGATAAGTTCATTTTCTTTTATCTCTTTTTGAGACAACCCTCGTAAAGATCTAAATTAAAATTCTGATGCTTAAGCAAGGATGCAGCTCTAATCTGTGTGCAGTTTGTATTCATTAATTCAGATTATTTTGGTTGAGAGTTAAAAGTGTGACCATATGTATCAAGCAGAGGTGCTGCCCCATAGTCCCGAGTCTCTCTCAGTCTATTGCATGACTGAAGATTCCATAGATTTCGACGTTCATAATTTGATGGGCTCTTCTCCATGGCTCCAGCTACTAAGTGAAGAGAACTATTTTTCTCACAACTCACTAACGAGCATTAACCTAGCACATCTGGAATAGCTCTTACATGAATCTCGAGTGCCATAATGTCATATATAGTCCTCGTTGGCTCTACTCATGGACTGATCTCGAATTCTCAAATTTTTCATCCGCCTGCTGAGTCTCTATTCGAGCAAATTGAATAATTGTCACCTATGATAATTAGATTCGTTCAAAATTGTTCTCGGTCACCATTAGACTATACGACATGCTCAGGATCACAGAGTGCAATTACCCAAATGTAAAGGGTTTGCGCATTTGTTTGTGACAAGTTTTAAAACCAAAGTCAGTAGCCCAGTGACCACCATTCCGTAATTGTCCAGATAATTTGAACCAACCACCCCCTGCGGCAAACAACCCATGCTCATCGGCTGTCACAACAAATTAATTAGCATTAGTCAACAGTGCGGCAGACACACTTTAATATTAATCAGAAGTCAAAAAAACCATTAATAACTGTGTGGATAACGTGTAGTCAACACCTTTACTAGTTGATAGTCTTGATGAAGAGTTCGTAGTGACTTGTATTTTGACTATGTGATGATGAGACCTCTTTGAGGTCGTGCGTGAGTGTGCTAACGATAATAAGTTTATATTATGTCTAAGTTGAGGGTATATATTTACTGTTTGATTATATATCCATGTAATAACCTCTGAACTCACATGTGAGTGTGTATGTTAATATGACTAACGTATTAGTCAGATAGCTCTATGTATGCTGAATAGAGTAGCTTTATGTACCTTGTATTATGAAATAGTGAGAGAACATTTACTTAACACTCGAATAAGAACCAAGATCCAGTTCCTGGTTTGGCCATTACGAGAGCTCTGTCACTTATAGGATGTTTTATGTCATCGTATGATAGTCGCGATTCATTGTGTGCCTTCTGCGTTCGAATACCTCCAACTGCGCCCAGAGGCGAGCAACTCCGTGCGACATCAATCATGTGTGAGTGATGAGTTAGGCTCGAAGATGCTCCCTTCGAATTTTGATGCATAAATATCTGTGAGTGTGGAGTGAGGATTATTTTACACTTCTGTATACTCTCTAGTGTACTATATCGTATCCTCGTCTCTATTTGATCTTCTCTAGTGTATAATTGATATCTCTGTAAGTGTGCAACTCTCAGAAATATACAAACATCACTCATTTAACGTTGAGCATTCGCACAGATTGAGAAAAAGGTCAATTGTTGTCCATCAATGTATAATATGAAAAATTTACAAAACGATTATCATAAAAGAATCAGTGGTGCGGGCCCAAAAACTTTCAATTACTGAAATTAAATAAACGCCATTATCTTTATGCTTTGATACCTGGTGCACTATACCCGAACCAGGTGGAACAACAAGCATGTTTTGAAAAGCTTTAGATCCCCACTTAAGGAAAGCAAACCTCTCCTTGTTTCTCTGGAATTCAAGCTCCATATTTGCTTGAACAGCATTTTCTGATCTTGCCACATCAACTTGTACTGAATGATCAATAACCAGATCTACTGGAACCTGCAAGACCACCCAGTATATTGGGATGAGAATGCAATGTATATTATTTAGTACAGCAGCAAGCAAGCAATTAGGCCTGAGGAAGTTAACAAAACTACAACGAATGATCCATAAACTAGTTTAAGTTTATTTGAAGCAATCTCAATTAGCACAGGAAAATCAATGAAGAGTAAGTGTATTAAACTGAAAGGGAAAGTGGGGAGAAGAGGGAAGGGGGAATATTAAGATCATATGCTTAAGCATAAGAAAAAACTACGAGGGTGGAGGTTCCCTTAACCCACCCCCATCTATGAATGCTTAGTTTTTAAATAAAAATTAATGGACAAGGTTCCATGTGAACATTTAAGCTAACAATAGAAACAGATTGGATTAGCGAGGGAGCTTCACACATGAATAAGGGACGGCTGACCACGCCTAACTTCTTAATTACATATATAATTCTCAAAATATACTTCTACTAATTAACAAAAGTTGCTATTATTGTTTGGAAATTCAGAAGTTACAAGAATCTATATTAGTGCGATTTCATGTCAGATATTATCTTTTATTTCCCAGTTAGTATCACTTGTAAATATATAAGAATTCTTGCAACTTTAATGATTGAACTCTACTAGTCTACTAGTTCCCATCTTTCACTTTCTATAAGATAAAAGTTTATGTAGCATTAGATTTCCCACTTTTCTATCATCACACAACACAAAGGTTTCATGGATCATGAGTTATCTGGGTGCAAAAAGACACGAATTGTGGAAACCCAAGGATAGCAAGGCCAGTATCAAATGGGTGCATGTGGTTTTGATTCATACAAACTTGTCTGTCAGCACTGCCTAGAGCAGACACATCTGGGCGGTGCACATGGATGCAGGAGACTCCCAGAAAGAAGACAAGCTCAGCCATGTCTAAACCAAAAGCTCAGAAAAGGAAGTACACTACTGATTTAACAACTATTGGAAGACCTAAGTAAAAATGGCTCGGTGGTATATGGGCCTTCGAAGATGAAAAGTGTCCAGTAGGACAATCGAATTTTCCACAGATACTTTTTGAGACATTTTTAATTCCAGGTACCTAGCCTACTTCTGTGTCGACGAGGACCACAGAAAGGTAAAGCACTACCAACAACAAACCATTTGCTATATTAAATTTACCCAGAAAGACGCTTCCAACATCTAGTAACTGAGAGACTACAAAACTATATATAACATAGTACATACCAATGGATTGATCTTGTTAGAATCACTGCCAAGCTTGTTCATAGCATCACGCATGCAAGCAAGGTCAACCACAGCGGGTACACCAGTAAAATCCTAGCAACAAAAGAAACATTTTCAGATGAAAATTGCTCATTTGTCATAATCAAAGTTACTGCAGTGAACATAGTGAACCAAGACCCATTACCTGGAGAAGTACTCGGGCAGGCTTGAAGGGGATCTCAACTAGCTTCGGGGAAGTATTTTCCCAGTCAATGATCTTCTCAACATCTTCTTTGGTTACTTGGAAACCATCACAGTTGCGTATTGCTGATTCAAGAAGGATCCTAATAGAGTATGGCAGCTTATCTGAAATTACAGCATATGCACAGTGAATAGAACATATGATATAACATCATGTGCATGCACATACTCAAAGCAGTAAAAGAGGATAAGAAGTATGCCATCAATAGAAATAATGTATCTTCGTAATATATAATATACTTAATAAGAGTAAAAGCATCTTATACAACGAAAATATGAATCTTTTGGCACATTAAAATACAACTACAACATGCTTTAGGAAATGGAGAATCAGTAAAAAAATAAGAATAATTACCTATCCTCGGATCATTTAGAGCTGGCAGACTGTAGAACTTTCCAAATTCACCTCCACCGGACTTGGGTAGACTAGTGAAAATTCCCTTGAAGGATTCTCAGCAGCTGAAACCAAATATCATGAGTACAGTTTCACTTAACATAAGCAAATAAGCTACTCTTGGAATAATAGATATGATACAATAAGGAAGAATCTTTCCGTAAACCATTTTTGCCACGTAAATGCTTATTGACAAAATGAAGGTGCAAAAGATATTTTCTACTATTTGCTAAATAAATATAAAACTATCTAGGCAGCATACAGCTTCACGAAACAACAAAAAAAGAAAACCAAAAAACAAAACAAACAACAAAAAAAAGAATAAGTAAGCGAAATTCAATTTCCATTTAAATAGCAAATCTTAAAGGAGAACGGAAAAGATCGGACGAGAGTAACTTCAATCCCATCAAAAAAGAACGCAGCACAAAGGCAAAAGCAGATTAATTTCACATAATACTATTGCACATCACTTAAAACTAATAACTTCTGTCCTGAGATTCTAAAAATCGAACCATACATGTATGATTAACACGATCAGCAATTGAAACATAGAATTTACAAACACCTTAGCTCAAATTCCATTTTTATCATAAAAGGACAAGAAAATTCAAATGGAAACCAATTTCGCTTGATCAAACATGGCCGAGCAGAACCAGGAAAAAGATTTCCAGTATTAAAAATAATACAAAACATTCAATTTCCTCGAAGCTACGCACCCATTGTAGCGATCTTGCGATGCAACAGAGTATCAGAAGAAACAGACGCGATTCTGATCTGCGCCGCAAGACTAGGTGGCGATTTCCAATCAACTCCGTGGCTCCACCGCGCCGCAGACAAATAACTCAGAGATCGGAGGTGCTGCTGGCCAACAGAGTGCAGATTACCATTAACAGACGGCGAAGGCGAGGGCGAGGCGGGTTTCCTAGAGAGAGAAGAAAAGACCCTTTTGCCAGCACTCGAAGAAGAAGAGTGAGAAGCTCTCCTCAGAAGCGCGGAGGTGCCACTCGTTATATACATGATGAAACTCAAATAATGGCGACAATCACATTCAATCTAATACAAACAAAACAACGATTAGGGATAAGGATGTGGGAGTGATTGCAAGATGACGAACGGCGTTCTCTGTGAGAAGAGAGAAATGGGTTTCCCTTGGAGTGTGTGCCAGAGGATGACAGAGAGGTATATATATATTGCAGAAGGAAGGAAGGAAGGAAATGGGAAGTCTTCTTTGGAATTGATGCCGATGAGATTTTCTGGGAAGGGGCGCAGCTCTTGTGTGCTTGTGGGGGGCACATGGAGCGCAGTGAGTGACTCTGATATTTTATATGAGGGGTGTTGTGGGCAATTTGAACACGCCCACATTGGAGAAAAAGGGCAACCATTTTGATTTTGTCAAAATTCACCAATACTCCATTTGGTAACTTTATGGTTTTTTTTTTTTTTTTAAAAATTGTTATAATTATAAATATTTTATTATTATTTAAAAAATTATAAATATTTTTTCTAAAAAAAATAAGAATAATTATACTTTTTCTCTGAATTTTTGTGTAATTACAAATAGATCGTCTGCAATTGAGAAATTATATTTAGCATTTTTGGGGTTTGCTTTCCTCTAACAAACAAGTCTCTTCGTTAATCAAAATTTATCGAATTTGCTTATATTAACTAAAAAAAGAACGAAAAAATAATATATACTTACCCCCGATTGACTTATTACTAATTTATTGCAGGTTACATAGATATTTTTATGATCAAATTACTCTCATATGTCTTTACGTGTTAATGCATGTGGAGAGGTGAACTTCACTGTTATGGGTAGTTAGTTTAGTAGGAAAAAGAATTGTTTGACATGCAATAAGTTAATCATGCATGTGGAGAGGTGAACTTCACTGTTATGGGTAGTTAGTTTAGTAAAAAGAATTGTTTGACATGCAATAAGTTAATCGAGGTAAATATTAACTTGCATTCAAATTTTTTTATTAATATCAGCAAAAGTGAGTACTTTTTAACTAATAGATGAACTTATTTTATATAAAAAGCAAACTTCATGGGTGCTAGATGTAATTTTCTAAATCACAAAGATCTACATGTAATTACGCCAAACTTTAGGAAAGGAGAGCGTAAATATCCCTAAAAAGTGTTTTTATAATGTTAAGGATTGTTTGGTTGGGGAAAATAATTAGAGGGGATCTAAAATTGAATGCATATCAAATTCGTCGGGAGTCCAATTTCATTTCCGTCCAAAATTAGTAGAAAAGTGAAAGTATAAGGACAAAAATACAAAAAATTGAGGTCATTGGGTAGTCATTTTTATTTTATTTAAACTAAATAATTTCAATACTCATTTTGATAATATTTTTTGTTCTTATTTGATGAATTTTTTTATTAATAAAGTGTTTATATGCTAAATTTATTTCGGAGTAATTTTAGCTTGTTTATTTTTTTTAACACAAATGAAGAGAGTGTATTAATTGGCAAAAGTTTTAGGCTTTTAATTCTCAATTGATATTTATTCTCCTTCCAATTATACCAAATACTACCAATAATATCTGACGAGAGGGAGAAGTATTTGATATTTATTCTCCTTCCAATTATACCAAACAACTTGAGAAAATTATTATTCTTTTCTTTTTCCTTTTCCCTTTTCATTTCCGTTCTCCCTCTCGCTTCTATTCTCATCTCACTTGAATTAAACGAATTTTTAGACGGTGAGATGAAAATTACTACTTTATTATTGATGATTTTCTTGAAAAAATAAAATTGAGAATGAGTAAAATAAAGAATTCATATGGCAATTACTCTATAAAAGTATTTAAAAAATTCTAAAAAGATATATAATTAAATAAAAAAGCACTTTGATCATCACCACAAAAATGAATAAAAATTAACTAATTATTAGATGAAAGAGTAATATACAAAAAGTATTTATAATTTTTCAAACAACAAGTTACTGAGGAGGCCTCATAATCTTAGGTCATGGGTTCAAACCCCACTAGATGCATGGGATGTTGTTTGCTGCATAAGAGAAGTTGATCTACTGCATAGTATAAATGTTATATACTGTAATAGTAGATGTTATTGAGTAGGATATGATCAGTGTAATAATTTTTGTTAAAAATTAAAATCGACATAAATAATTGTACTTAAATTCAATTTATTTCAATTAATAAAAATTTATCGTTATTACCTTAAAAAAAAAAATTCCCAAACAACAACCGACTATTTATACTTATAGGAAAATTTAGAGAAGTGACGAGTTGTGGGCGATTTGGACACGCCCACATAAAAAAGGCAACCATTTTGATTTTGTCAAAATTCATGAATACTTGAAAAGTAGTAGGGTGGGGTTACGCATTGCTAAATTACAACTTTGACCTCAGAAGTTATCTATATTTAATTATTTATACAAATATTTTCACTTTTTCTTTTATAAAATTATAAATATATTGTTAAGAGGGTGTTAATATAATTGAATTTATGGGATGTACATATATAATTTTATTTTTGAATAAGAGATGCGGTTAAAATTATACTTATAATTTTAGGGATGTATTTATAATTTTATAATAACATGAGATTGTGTGTAATTAAATATAATTTTAAGGGGTATTGATTTAATTTAATCTTAAATTTAATAATTTTGATTTTACAATTCTAGGTTCTAGGTCAAATTTTATATAAATTCATGTTAATTAAGAGGATGTTTGACTATAATTTATTTACAATTTTTTTTTTGAGAGAGAGAAAACGGTATTATAAAGTAATTCGATAATTTCACTTTGCTTCCCTAAAATTTGATGTAATTATATATAATTTTTTTGTTGTATCTCTGAAGTTTACTTTCGTCTAACAAATAAGTCCTTTTCATTTGTCAAAATTTATTGAATTTATTGATATTAAAAAATCAAATAAAAAATCATATTTAGTCCTGATTGACTTATTATTGATCTATTGCAGGTTAAATAAATATTTTTTAACCAAAATTTGTCTTATACATCTTCACGCATTAATGCATGGTATATTTTTACTATTATAAGAGCAGTTTAATCAGAAAAAAATTGTTTGACCTGCAACAATTTGTGACAAGTCAACTGAGAGCAAATATCAATATTTTTTTAGTTTTTTTGTTAATATCAATAAATTAAGTTAATTTTGACTAATGAAATGACCTATTTGTTCAAGAGACATAAACCTCAGGAATATTATATGTAACTTTTTAAACTATATAAAATTACATGATTATATCAAATTTCAAAAGATATGAATCTAATTATTCTAAAGTAATCGTAAGTTTGGACAATAAGCCACTAACAAATATAGTACGAAACACAAAACAACCACCAGCGTTCGGTGTCCTTACTACAATCGCAACTTCCCTCAACTCCCCTAACAAACAATTCGCATTGAGCTTAAAGCTATCCTTCTCAGGCGAGCCCCTTCCTCCCCTGTTTGCCGCTGTCTCCAGCACACCTTCGAGCTTGCGCCATGACCTCCAGTGTTTCCTGAATGCCACCCTAAAAATGAACTGATTCCGACGCCACCCGAAGGAAAGTTTAATTACACATAATCCTCGTAGTTTGAAAATTACATTAGTACCTTGAGGTTTGCTTTCATCTAACAAATAGGTCCTCTTGTTATAAAATTTACTGCATCTATTGATATTAATAAAAAAAAAAACTGAATGCAAATTGATATTTAACTTCAATTGACTTATTCAAGGTCAAACAAATTAAACTACCCTTATAATAATATTATAAAATGCATAGCATATAAGCAAAAAATTTATTTGACATACATAAATCAATATAAGTTAATTGGCTGCAAATATATAATGTTATAATATATGTTTTATTTTTTATTTTTTTGTAATATTAGCAAATCCAGTGAATTTTGACTAATATATGGGATTTATTAGACAAAAACAAACCTCGTGGAAAATAGATATATATTTCAAACCATGGGTGATTAATTACACTAAACCTCAATAAGAAGAGTGTAATTATCCCGTTATTTAAAAAATCTTGAAATGTCCGGATAAAATAAGATTATGAAACTTATAATATATATTAATGGCGTTTTCATAATTAATTTGAAGTTTGTTAAAATTCTAAAAATATATTATTAAAAAAAAAAAAAAGAGCATATAAGCTTCTGACACTAATATTTAACTTATAGCTCTCTTTTTTAAACAAATTATCCAACAATTTGTAACATTTTAAAAGTTTTCAAATATCTTACGATGTTTAAAAAATATTATGAACTCAACCGAACATCCTATTAAGTCATGAGTAAGAGCTTTGATTTAAATTTTAAATTACTCATAAGTAGAGATAGGTTCAAATTTTGCTGAGCTTAAATTTTATAATAAATTATTAATTATTATTAGTGTAAATGTATATATAAAAACCCATAAAAGCTAGTTCCATTAATTTTCATGTATAACACAAGTTGCAATCTTGGTCAACAAAATTACTGTCCTTTTTTTATTTTCAAAGAAATTAATATCCATTTTTCTAATAAAATATAATCACTTTTTATAAAAATAAATAATTAGGTTATTTAAGAGTTATCATGCAACAAACATATTCTATTAATTCTAAGATGATTGTTTTGTATTATACTAACTTATATTAATTTAATTAACAAAATCGTCCATAAAATTTGAATCCAAATTAATTGATGTGTGTAGCTGGTATATATATATATATATATATATATATATATATATATATATTATATTATGGGAAAACTAAGTTCTACGTATTTTCTTTGACGGTGTGTTTTATGAGTCGTTCATATTATTTTGTGTTGTGTTTTGTTTGTATTTGTATATTTATTTTATATATTATTAGTATCTTTATTATAATATCTATTGATTTGAACATTGGAAATTGTGGTGGTGATTTAGAAAACTTCTTATTTCCTTATCGGACACTTTATGACCATGTACCATATCGGCGCACCGTGCCCCCACCCACTTAAATCGTAGCCTGCAAACTAACTATAATATATTCTTTATTTGGTACATGAGTCATACCTAACAACCTTTCATCTTTTGCTAGTGTATTTTTCTTTAATAAGTCTTTTAGGCAGTGTGTCTCATATGCACTTGACGACGAACCTCCACCACCATGTCTTTTACCCATTCTTCTACCAAAGAGTACTATTCAACATGCTGGCTATAAGTCTTTTTTTTAACCGATAGGTATATACCATACTCATTTGAATATATATATATATATATATATATATTATATATATATATATATAAAATAACTCTGTAACAACATTAAAATAGCACCAGAGCCCCAAGATTCATGTCTTTCTATCTTGAGTCGGGTCTTCTAATGATGTTGCTTGCGATTTGATTGATATCTCATTTCACGAGATATTATCCACTCTTATTTCATATAATCGTTTATTTATTATTTAATGCATATTTAGAAACTATAACCACCAATAAATTTATTTAAAACGTGTTATAAGCTTGTATATTTATAAGATATTTTTAAAACTTATAAAATATCATATATTATTTTAAAAGTAAGCTTTAAAAATGTCTGACAATTTTGGAATTGATACGATAAAAATTGAAAATCTTAAAATATAATTCAGGAAGTACTAACCTTTTTCTCAAAAAAAAAAAAAATAATAATAACGAGCTTATTAATTCTTAGTATCTTATTTTTATATCTTACAAACTCGTTTTCTAAAAAATTTACCAAAAACACTTTCCTATATCTTTTAAAAAATATTTTAAAGTATTTTATAAAATATTTTAAAAAACTTATCAGTCCACCCCCGACGCCCCTTAATTTAAATTTGTCAAAAATCAAAATTTTAAGGGAAAATTAATTAAAAAATATAAAAAAATAATAATAATTACAGCAATGGAGTGAAATGAAGATTTTGAAAAAAGTAGGCACGGTGCTGCGAATTTTTTATAAAAAAATAATATAACAAAACTTTGGCACAATATTTTTTGCAGCACCGCGGTGTGCCGTAAAAATCTATTAAAAAAATAAATTTAATATTTTTATTAATATTGTATATAAAAAATTAACAATGTAATATTATAATATTATTAATATTGTGTATAAAAAATTGAAAATAATCATATTATATGACTTTAGTAAAATAATGATACCAAGCAAATTTTTTTAAAAATAATTATTATTAGGATGTATTTTTATCCTAAAAAATATTTTTATTTAATAATAAATTATAATATTTTTATTAATACTATATAAAAAATTAACAAAAGTAATATTGTATGTTCATTAATATTGTGTATAAAAATTAATAATAATTATAAGGGATATACTCCCTTCTCTGAAATTTGATGTAGTTATACGTATTTTTTGTGGTTTTAAAAATTACATCTAACACCCCTGAGGTTTGCTTCCGTCTAACAAATAAGTCTCTCCGTTAATAAAATTTTATCAAAATTTGCTGATATTAACAAAAAAATTGAATGAAAGTTGATTAAACTACCCTTATAACGATGAAGGAGGTTATAACGATGAAGGTACCTCCTAACATGCACTAACGCGTGAAGACGTATGAGGGTAATTCGATCATAAAAATATTTATTTGACCTACAATAAATCAATAATAAGTTAATTGGAGGTAATTTTTTTATTTAATATCAGCAAAATCGATGAATTTTGACTAATGGGGGAACTTTTTGTTAATTTTTGTACACAATATTAATGAACAGACAATATTAGTTTTGTTAATTTTTATATAGAGTATTAATAAAAATATTATAATTTATTATTAATTGAAATATTGTTTAGGATAAATATATATTTTAATAATAATTATTTTTAAAATTTTTTGCTTAGTATCATTATTTTACTAAAGTCATATAATATGATTATTATCAATTTTTTGTACACAATGTTAATAGTGATGTAATATTACATTGTTAATTTTTTATACACAATATTAATAAAAATATTAAATTTATTATTATATATTAAATTTAATTTTTTAACAGATTTTTGCAGCACCGCGATTTTTTACCGCGGTGCTGCAAAAAAAATTGGGCCATGCTTTTTATATTATTTTTAAAAAAAAATTTGCAGCACCACGCTGAGTGACCGCGGTGCTGCCTATTTTTCTTAAATTTGTCATTTCACCCCATTATTATAATTATTTTTTTTATATTTTTTAATTAATTCTCCCAAATTTTAACTCATTGGAAAATAAATGAAGATTAGGGGCACATATATAATTTCACAAAATACTTTAAACAAGAATTTGAACCTACATAATTGATGTGACAATAATAATATTAGATTCTTATATTAAATTTAATTTCACAAGATGAATTGATTACCTAACTATGATGCATGCAAGAATACAAAAAGGAAAAAGAAAATGGAAGTGGGGGAATAAGGTGTGGGGTAGGGTAATAAAATTATAATTATTGGTTACAAATGTCAATTTGTACTATAAACTAATAATTGACATGACAACTTCTATTATGCCCTTTGACATATATTTTATTTTATATACCTTCTCATTATATTATATTATTTTATTTTATTTTAATTTATACATGCCCATCACTATCCATCTTTTAATAAATACTTAGGAGGTGTTTGCAGCAATTTTTAATTTTATGATGAAAATAAATTACAAATAAAATTACACGCGAATTTTGACGTGTCTAAAAGTGAAAAATGAAAGAAAAATTGAGTGTTTGAGAAAATAGATTAATATTTAATAATTTCAATAATAAGTTGCAAAAGTGGCTGATAACCGTATAGGATAAATTACAATGATCTCTCTTGAAATTTGTTTTAATTATAAATACTCTCTTATTGTTTGAAAAATTAATATTCCTGAAATTTCGAATAGCCAAACAAATACCCCTTACGATGAGTTGTTAACAGGGGTATTCGTTAAGATATTTATAATTTTAAAGAAGTATTTATATATATTTAAATAATTAAAAATATTTATGATTATATCAAATTTCAGCCGTGTTCACATAATGTATGGTGAGTAAGGAAAAGAATGTATTTTTCTTGTAGTTGACGTGTGTTATATTTGTGTGCATGAAGCCTTTTGATTTTGAATATGTCAATTGCCAAATCGTTCACGCCTGTGGTGTTCGAGAAATAAGTAGGAACACGATAACTAAATAAATATAATGACCAATTATTCACGATACTATAAAATAAAGGGTAAAATGCACTTTGTCCCTTTAATTTCGTAATGTAATATTTATTTTTTAAAATTAATAAATATAACAATTATCCTTTTAATTGTACGAAAATATCCTTCATACTTTGAAGAAATATATTATTTTTAATATATTTCAGTATTTTGCACATTAAATTATCATTAAATTATTTTTTAATTAATTTTTTAATAAGTGAAGAATTTACATTAAAAAGTAGAGATAATGTATATATATATATATATGTAATAGATACACAATAAATATAATATAACCAACAATTCACATATGCTTCTTAAAAGAAATTGACAACTTAACCAAAAGTTAAATATTTTAGAAAAACATGAATAAATATATTTTATCATAATTTTTAAAGAAAATATGTTAAAAAATGATACGTACTTAATTATATATTTTTATCTAAAAGAATAAATAGTTAATAACTTAATTTACTAAATTAATAAAAATTATAGTCATTTATTAGTTAACTTTGCGTATGTAAAAAAAAAAAATTCAAACTATTTAACTCACTAATTATATTATATTTTAAATCAAAGATATTTTTTAATTAAGAAAATTTTAATTTAAACTTAAAATAAAAGTTCTAAAAAAAATTCTACACACACACACACACACTATTTTTCTACCCAAATATGAAATATTTTCTTACATATATTGATTTTTCATTCGAACCAAACAAGCTCGAAAAAGTATTTAAAAATAAAAAACAACAACAACAACAACATTATTTTTTTTGCTTGTTCTTTTCATGTGACATGTTTTTGTCTCCTTCTCCCTTTGTTTATTTTTTTTAATTTTTTTTTTTAAAAATAATAATTAAAAAAAAAGACTTTGAAGTGGTGGGCAAAGGTTAGGTTGTGTTTGCCTAATACCTTTTTCAAAATAGTGTAATTTCATTTTATGATTTTAGATTTATTTCCTATATTTAGAATATCAAAGGAATTTGATCAAAACTCATGATTTATCTATTTAGAAAATAGTATTCAAACTTAAGTTAAAATTAAAAGAAAAACAACTAAACAAAGTCTCGTTACACAAGAAATATTATTGTTAGATTTTAAAACAATTATAAATTTATAATATATATGTTTTCGTATATTTATATTTTTCAGCAAATACTTATTATTTACATATTTTGACGTACAAACTGAAAATATAGAATACAATAATACATGGTATGTATGTTGTTATATAATCTTTTATAATTATAGTAATATTTAGTAAATGCATAAAGAGGCGTAGCTAACTTATATTATATTTAAAATATTTAAAGATTTAGTTATATATATATATATACTTCTATATTTTAATAACATATTAAATACTTATATTCATTATATTTAATGTGATTAAAATAGTATATAATATTATTATAAATCTTGTAACTATAATTTATTCAAAGTTATTTTAATCTATACTATTATAAAGAACATGGGAGTTATAGACTCAAAGTGGTAGTTCTCATATACCACTAACCAAAATTTTTAAATACCAAAAATACCCTTCTATGTAAAACTTAATTAACTTCTCAACTCACATTGAATTAACTACTCAATCACTTTTTAAAAAAAAAAATAATTTCATGCAGTTACTGCATTCACAAATTAAATTTACTCACTTTTATTAAATTTTATTGTCAACTAAATAAAGATAACATATCAATATTTTTTGTTATAATGTATGTGGTACAAAATTTTAATTTTTAATTTAATTCAAGTAAAATATGTATTGATAATTAATGCATTAGAAAAAATATATCAATAGTTTTTGTATATGAAGTTGTAAAACAGTGACAAAATTTAATATATAAAAATAAGTTATGAGTTTTCAATAAAATAAAAATATTAGTAATTCATGCGCGCAAGTATTGCGTGTCATAGAATCTAGTAATATAAAAAATAATCCCACGGGGCCACGGGGATGAACATTCCCAAAAGAATGATTATTCTTTTTCCCAAATTATAAGAATCACGCTTTTCTGAAATGAGTTTAAAAGTTTCATAAGTTTTGTATAATTACGAATATTATCTCGTAGTTAAAAAAATTATCAATACACTCTAATTTAAGCAGTCATTTAACAATTAGCTCAATCCATTAAGTTTTCATTTATTTCTTGTGATGAACTGACCAAAATGCCATTTAAATTAAAAATTATAATTTTATTTATTTTTTAATTTTTTTATATTTTTTTATATGGACTAAGTGTGTATCTTCTTTTTATAATTTTTTTAAATTTTTTTATCCACCCCATTAAATTTTTTATAAGTTTTTAATCTAAAACAAAAAATACGATAAGGTCAAAATTGATAATTTCATACTTTCACGGCTCCATCCCACGATTACATAATTTTATTAAATACTAGGGGGTATTTGTAATTTTTAAAATAATGAAAAAATATTCGTAATTATGATAAATATCAGGAGAGGTTATTGTAATTTATCCTTAAAATATTTAATTCATTCCTAACCTATCCGTCGTACCAATCATCCCCCGACTTCTATTCTTATTCACCATCATACCCCGTCCCGACTCCCAACTTTCTTATGACATTTGGGAGTTCAATGGGCTCCTTGAGTACTACTTGTGCGCTCGCGGAACAACCTAACTTCGCTTACCCGTTCTGGCCTCTCACTAGAGAGCCAATCACTGTTTGTTTTAGCTACAATTCAAATACAAATTCGTACCCGACGGACAACCCTATTGGCTTTAGTAACAAGATTAAAAGGCCCTAGCTAACTACTTGGCAATCATGATTTAACAACGAGAAGCTCATTCCCGGAGGTGAACCAGAGAAGAAGGATGCCCTCACACCTTGTGAGAGTCGGGGAAGCTAGATTCTGTTAGTGATTCGGAAGCTTTTATATTCCTTATACTAACTTCTTAACTCTTTGGAGTTCTATAAAGCAATCGAAAGGACTATTATAGAAGGGAAAAGACTCTCAAGAGGGAACTCAATAGCTCTATAGCTCATTAACTCTCGATAGGGGCGTCGATTAAGTCGAGTCCACTCGTTTGACTCGAGCTCGAATTCAAATATATATTTATTTGGGAGCTTTTTTATAAATATTTTTTATATTTTTAAGTATTTTAATATGTTTAATTCCATGTCAATATTATATCAAATTCATCATATATTAAAATTATTAATCAATATTAACTAGAAAGTAAGATTGAGATTTTATGCAATTTTTTTTATTAGCAATATCATTTTTTTACCTAAATCCAAATGATATAATTTTTCATCTAAACCCCAACGCTAGCAATATCTTTAGCATTAGCATTAGCATTTTTGTTAGTATTATGTGTAAAGAAAGAATTTTCGACAAAGTTGAAAATGTAATTTCCAAACTTTTTTGAAAAAAAATAAAAATAAATTTATATTTTCAGGGAGGTTCTAAATATAATTAATTCTAATCTTAAATATGCTAAGTTTAATAACTAAAATAATTAATAACATAAAATAATAATGAATTTTTTTTTATGTAGATAATAACGTAAAATAATAATGAATATGCTTTATACTAAGGTAGCAATCAAATCTATTTTTACTATTTCTTGACTATATAAATATTCAATTTTTTTAAAACAATTCCATTTAGTGATTTGGATGCAGAGCAAGTGTATGCTATGTAATTGATTATTTTTTTAAAATTATATACCAATCACACAATAAGTGTATTGCACTTGTTGTATAATTGATTTAAATTTGATTAAGACGGACCCGAACTAAAATTTCTCCACACTTAAATACAAAGCTTTAACCCATCCAACCCCATGGGATGCAGTAAAACTCAGTACTGGAACCAACCCTCACATGAGCAGAGCTTCTCCTCCAACAGCATGTCAATCTTTATTTATCAAATGCAGAAATCCAAACGTGCTAAAGGAGGACACCCATTCAAATACATGCTGCAGCCCGCAAACACCAGCGCAGAACGAATATCATATCAGGCAGCGTAAATACATGCAACAAGTATTAGCATCATGGGTCAACATCAACGAGAAACGTCAACACAGTTGTGTTTATACATTAGATAGCAGCCATAAAGGAGCAGAGAGTTTCAGGGAGACAAGAAACGAGTCATCCATGAGCGGAAGCGAGTCCACGCCAGCTCAACGGTAGCAGCATCCTCGTCGTTCATTCCCATATTTTTTCGTCTCTGTATTCCCTCTGGAGAACTGTTCATGAAGGCATGGGCAACTCCAGGGTAAATGTATACCTCATGGGGAACTCCAGATGTCTTCAGCTTCTCTTCTAAAGCTTTCCCAGTCTGGAGACAAAGTTCAAAACCGGCAAAAACAAGATAAACAAACGATCTCGGTTTAAACAAGTCAAGAAGTATTTATTCATCAATGGCAAGCTTATTAACATATTAACACAACTAAAACTGTGGGCTTTTCAGCCACAATTTAAAGCTAAAATGTTGCAGAATCATAGAGCAAGCTTCAAAGTGCGATTAGGACTAAATCAAGGCAGAATTAGCACTGAATTTTTCATATCTCCATTGCCAAACCAAATATTTTATCCTGTGAGTCTTTGCGTAATATCCACAGTGCAAATGAAAACATCACACTAGTGAATTCTTCCATTGAGTTTGAGAATACATGAGGGTATCCAACCTACTATGCAAATAATATTCTGTAATTGCAATATATATTCCTTCATCTCATCTGCATGCATTAGTTACTAGGACTCAAATCCATACTAAAGCTCCTTATTGGCTTTCATAACACAGGAATACAAAGAAATTGCAAATAGAGCAGATGAATATTTTCTTCAAACACAAATCAAATTCAGGGAATGTCCGTGGCTGAAATGCTCCTATGAGTTACCTTTTGTTGATTGCACAGTTTATGTCTATCATTTTATTGCTTAGGTCTTAGAGCTATTTATGGTTGATTGGCCATGGAACTAATAGATAAAGAGCAGGAAGAACGAGGATCTAGAACTCATACTAACAGTCACTGGAAGAGTAGTCTTCACGTTTTTATTGGAGATGGGAAATCATTTTGCTGAATTCTCTTCAATCTCGTGATTTAGGAAATAGGAATAAAATAAAGATCCCTTCAAAATGACGCCAAAATTAAAATCAGTTTAGCTACTTAGTCTTACAGAAGTATAAATTTTCGATTTTTGTGGAAGCTTGAAAAATCAATGTTTCTTGAAAGTTGTTCAGAAAGGCAGTTAAAGCCTGATAAGCCTACAATGTCAGACGTGAGCCAACAGCTTACAACAAACCGGAGAGTCACTCAAACGGATATCTTACTGAACATTTAATTTGATGGAGCATTGTCAACCACTCAATGGTGAAACAGGGTGACAGTTGGAGCTCCTGTGAGCTATGAACCGTGAGAGTAATTTTTCAAGGAGTAGGCAAAGAGCCGGGTTTATATCGCACTGAACACAAGACATCTCCCTTATACAAAAATAACAACTTTATGGACATACTCAATGTGACTGGTGAAGAAATACACACTTACTTCAATAGATCGAGTTAAGATTAAACACAAAGTACCAAAAAGGGTTACTACCCTGGTTCACCCCAAATGTACCTGCCTATATGTATTTAATTATTAGTCCTAGCTCTCCAGATAAGCAGAAGATTTGAGGTTCTTGTTTGCTTACACTAGTAGCTGGTTACAAAAGTATGGGAACTTACCAAAAAGCTCATGAGCAATTTAAAGTTAGCATATAGAAATTGCAAAGCTGTTTTGAGGTTGTAAATAACAAAGTGATATAACATAAAAAGACACATAGAAAATAGAGTTCTAAGTACAAGCATATAAGCATCTTACGAATCTCTTGATCATACCTTTGGATCAGAAAATCCGACAAAACTATCAAGCTCGCCAAAGTGAGCCTGCACAGGTGCCTTAGCATTGACCGGGTCTGCAAGCTCTGGTGAAGGCACTCCATAAAAGGCTACCACAGCATCAACGCTAGGGACCAGGACAGAACTTGCGATAGCAAGGGCGCCACCCATGCAGTATCCAGTGACACCAACCTGTTGAAGCCAATCTTATATAAATTAGTAGGAATCAATCAACTCATCCCACCAATTTTTATATCACTTAATATTTTAATAAAACAATATTAAGCAAATAAAATTCTTTTCACAAAGGTCAAATTAGATGCTTCTGACGCGATCAAGCACGATAGTTCTACTAGAAAGATTGATAATGAATCCATAAAAAATGTCCAAAGAGTATGCCTGCAATACAATTTTTTGTAAATTCAGCTAGGACATATAGATGTTGAAGTGATAACTCAAAATTTATTATTCTTAGAGGAATCGTTATTTGGCTGAAAGCAAGAAGCACCCGGGAAAAAAGCAGCACACAAGAAAAAGGAACAGAATGAATCTCCAATTGCATCAAAATGGCGAGGCCACCACCGAGAATGATTAAAGCATAGTTCAAAAGATCAGAGAAGTGGAAGAATATTTTGCTTCACCGGATCAATGTTGACATGCAAACAAAACTGTGCTTTTTTGTCTCTGATTAAAATCTTGGGTCATCTCATATCTTCATAAATTTCCCAAACTTAATCTACTATTTCTCAACCAAGAATAATTTTTCCTTCAACCCTCACAAGCACCCACCACCCAGTCAAAACATATTGTTTCTTATCATCTTAGTTATTTTAGACTAGCGATTCTAATTGTATGACATCAGATGAAAGATAATAGAGTACAGATACCCTATCACAAGGATATCAACTTCGCACTTCAAGATGTTCGAAGAGGATGGCAGTGGTTTGATGTTCAGCTAAAGTATTTCTCAGAGCTATTCACAGTGTTACACAATATAAAAATGCAAACTAAATGATAGAATCTGGAACGTATATGACGTTGAAAACTTGAGGCGGCCTAAGGTTCCAGCCGATCTTCTTTGGTAAACCTCACAAGATAAGTTTTAATTTCACTAAAGTGATCAAATTAACTGCAAGCTATGTATGCACATATGGACTATCTGTTTTCATCTGGTTTATGTTTGCTTAGTTTGAATTTGTTGTCCCATAAGTTTGTCCATTTTCCAAATTCAATTTTGACATAACATTGCTCCGCAAGGCGACAAAGATTCAAGCGTGTGAAAGATCCAAATTGAATGATTAATTATCGTATTCTCTAAACTAAGGAGTAGCCAAAAGAATTAAACAACAAGCAAAGACCATGGTAATTCCGTTTCACTTGAAGAAAATCCTCTTTTTTTTTTTTTTTAAACAGGAAATGAAATCCTCTTAACTTCAGTTGATCCTCTTAACATCAAATCAATTATATACTGTCTAGTATTTGAACATATTAAGAATAACAACAAACTCTGGCAAAAATAAAGAAAATTAATTCGACTAAGTAAAAAGATTCTAATGTTCAAATTATATCAAAATGTCTACTAAAAGAATTTAGTTCATAATCGAAAAAATACAACGTCATGACAAAACGAGTACTCAACATTGATGAAATCGAAAAGGAGGAAAACAAGAACAAGAAGGAGTTCTTGATAAGATGATCTTGTTCTTGAGAGTTAATGGAAGTTTTTGTCTTTACAAATTTGATTCCCACTCTTTATGTCCTTTCAACTTGAATTTGTCTAATAACAAAATCCCCATTTAGAGCCCTAAAATGTTTATAGTTCTTAAATCTTGCTCGTGTGCCAGCAAAATAGAAAATTTATTAGCCCTAAAAAGTCAAAACTCCTACACTGCAAGCTTTCGAGCACGCCAACGAAGCACTACTTCTCAGTATTGGTGCTAAGACATTGCCTCTCCTTTTCGATTTCCTGTCCAGTAGGATTGGTTTTCCAGCACTATGGAACTAACTTACCACCCAATTCTCCTTCATGCTTCTGGAGCTCCTCTTTGGCACCACGGCTCCACAATTCAAGGACCACGGTGCTTTCAATTTGCCAATTTTTCCAATTTAGATTTTAGGATGCTTTTTGTTTGAGTTTTTGTTTGAAAGAATAAATTCCACCCGATAAGACACTTTAGAGAGACAAATATTATATAAAAGGTAGCAAGCAATACAGACAATAAAGCATGAGAAACACAATAAACACAGTACTCTTGGATAATGAGTTGAATTAAGATATTCAGGCAAAAATATAGGGCCCTCATACAACTCATATTTCCTACCATGCCAATTCAAATGGAAAAGAAAGGGCACTACAGTCAAAAAAGAAATAAGTATGCTAGGCACAAGTACAGAGTACAGACACTCGTAACAAGTTATAAACAATGAAAACTTAGATTCCTGCCACAAAGAATATATACTTAAACACTTAAAGAGTATCAATTGATAATGTAATGGGCAATCACCCCAAGAGACTAGTCAAAAGTCACGTACCTTCTGAGAACCATTTGTCTTCAGCCAATTAACCGAGGCTTCAATATCCTTCACGGCACCTTGCCAATCAAGACCATCCATCAAATGTTGTGCTTCAGCAACATCCAGACCAACCTTTCCCCGGTACAAACTAGTTTGCATAAAATATCAGATGAGAAATCAAGATTAATACCTATATAGGAATAAATCATGACAATGATAGGTATAAGCATCAGCAAAATGATATCAAGCCGAACTTGCATGGTGTTGTAACTGTTTCTTACTCTGGGATCAAAGCTTTATAGCCTGAATCGAACTGAGAGATCTTCTGAGCATGATTCTTGATCTCAAAATCAACACCCCACCATTCCTGAAGCACAACAATCCAGGAGCATTGTCTTTGCCAATCACGTAAGCATCGAATGTCTACTTGATGGATTTCCAGACCAAGAAAGAAAAGCAAAATCAAAAACAGAAACAAGCTAATTATAATTTTTGGTGCAAAATGCTTAACAAATTAATTGGTTACTGAAAAAAAAAAATGCATTAACTATTACTTTGTCGTTATTTCCTAATCATATTTCTTCGGCCTATTATTCTTGGAGTAAATTGTAAGCAACGAATATTTACACTTGTCGTTGCAAACCTACGCTACTTCATGTTTAGCAAAAATGTCATACTTTTTCATCCAACTCAAAACTATATCACAAATCAAGATAAATAATTTCACGAAATACTAATTGTACACAACATACAACTGAATTATCGTATCAAAAAAGCCCAGACAGTTATAAAATTCACCAAAATCCCAACCTTTCATTACCCAAACGGAAACCAATCACGAATAAGTGTAAAGAAATGGAAAAAACGATCACTCCACTCATTATGCAGTCGAATAATGGAACCCAAAATGCGAAGCAATCTAACCGTGTTTTCTCTCTGAATCTGGACTTTCTTGAAAGGTGAAGAGGCAGCAGAGTCGGTAGCCATCGCTCGAACCCGAGGAAGAGTAGAGGAAGCGAAGTGGGTTCTCAGAAGAGAGAAGGGTGTGGAAGAACAAGAAGTGGAGTTGGATTTGGTGAAGAGGGTTTTTGTGAAGAATCTGGAACCATACGACATCATTGCTGCCAGCCTGCCACCCTCCCTACTTAATTTACAGTCAACGCAAATGGAACTTTCTCCAAATGATTATGGATAATATATATATAAGATAATAATACAAAAAAAAATAAAAAGACTAAATCACAAAGAACTTCCAAAAAAAGAAAATCACAACGAACTCTCCAAATTGTTTGGAAATTTTCAATACCCTCCAGAAATGCAACAATTAGCTCAATTTATTAATTTTTATTAAATTTCTATGTTCATTCTTTACATGATCCGCATACAAGAGATGAACAGAATAGGTCTCTATCGTAGCCGAGCTACAAGTTATAGTCATTCTTATCTTATTTCTTTCTTTGTTACAAGAGAAGTCACAGTGACGAAACACTTTTTTTCTTCAGATGGTGTGAATTGAAACTCTTAGTGAAGACAGTATTTTGTAATTGTGTATCTTGTTTTTTCAATTCTATCTCATGGGTTTGTCAGTATTTTTTTCTGTTATGTTCATAATTTAAAGATTATTTATTGAGATAAATATAAAAGTGATTAGAAAAAGTTAAAGAAAAGTAGGTTTTAATAAGGGATATAATTTCAACATTTCAGTAAGCCTCTATTAATTATAATCAATAAAAATTAATCTAAGCACTTTTAGTCAAGACTTTTAGTCAGACCTTGCGCTTGGTACGCGCACAACATGTTTACGGATGAACGCCCATCAAAAATTAGTCAGCCGCAGGTTAGTGTAATAGGGTCCGATTTTCCACCTGTGGTTCCATAATCGCACATATCGCTGGTCCCGCGCGTTAAGAGATTTGACTGATGCTGCTTGGCTGAAATAATATGTATACGCGCGTCAATGGACCTTTTGGGCGAAAACTCCAAGGAAGATGCTGCACTTTTTGGAGGAAAAAAGAATATACTTCTGTACGGGCTTGCCAGCCTCACCAGATGCGGATGGCGGCGGAATACTTTAGAGTCGCTGACTCATTGGGCGTCAGCAAATCATCTCACCAGCACTCTCCGCAGGACTTCCCGTCTGTGAGTTGACGACCTTGGACAACAATTAAGGCATGCTTTCGAAGTAGAGGTGGTAATGTTGTGAAACAACTTCTATCGAAAAGTAGAAGATAAGAACTGCAAATTAGAAGACAACATCAGAAAAAGATCAGTATGAATAATATTTTAGAATAGAAATAAGAATAAATAAATATAAGAATAAGTTCAGATGTGTTACACTTGTGATACTAAAACACTAAATAAATCTAACCAACTTATCAACACTATTTCATACTATTGTACTCCGTATTCAGCTTCTACGATCACCCAGAAAATAGTTGGATCGTCTGATGCTGGGCTTGTGGGATCTGGGAGATGTTGGGCTCAGGGATGCGGACAATTCCCTCTGACTAACATTATTGATGGCAAAGTGGGAACTCTGTTCGAGGACGAAGTCACCAATTAAAAATCATCTCTAACTTCATATGCGAGATGAAGATTGTTGTGATCATAGTCAGAGTAAAAAAGTTGATTAAATATAGTTATATAACAAGCGCGCGTGTCGTTCATTCCGACATTTTGGTAATCGGTTTTCTCACAGTTGTTAATTCTGTTGCTTTCCTAAGGCGCCATTCGTCATGTGCTTTGGACGGCGAAAATTTTCCGGTACAGATTTGGACGTCCTTTAGACAATGGCTTGAATTTGTGGTGGTTGGGTAGGTATGAAAGCTAAGTAGGCAAATACAAATTACGCCCCGTTAGTCGGTTAGAAAAACTAGCCCCAGCGTGGATTTTTTCCTCCAAAAATGGCTTCGCACTGTGATAAATGTCTAGAGCGTCAACCCCAGCTCGAACACGCATGTGTAATATACATTTGGATCGAAACACATGCTGACTCTGACTGATGTCACTGTGTGAGTGAATCATACTTTTGCAATAGGGACCTTTGAGGAACACACATATGGTACTAAAACTGAAATTAGGGTATACAGTTAGGCTGTGTCAAACAATGTGAGAAAGGTGGTTAGCCGCCTGGTTACACTAAGGCGTTCAGGAGAAACTTTCATTCAAGCCGCTCTTGTGACGCTGCGCCCAGGAGGGCTGGGAGGCAAGCTCAATCAGAACAGCCGTCAAAGGGGGTATGGGTATTCGCCCTGTCCCCTTGTAATACACAATGATGCGGTTCCATAGTGAGTGAAGTTAGCGGGTCAGCAAAATTCCTGGTAGGGATAGCAATCAGTTTGGTACACATAGTTTGATTTATATATTCATAAATTTAATGAAGGAAGAAAACAAAAATATTATTGTTATATTAACTAGTATGAAAATACTCAATAAGAATTTTCTCATAGTATATTGTAGATTGTTAGTATATATTGATCTCTTCAGAAATATATAAGAGACGAAACACTATAGTTTATTGTATGAAAAGTATATTTTATTTCTTTTATCTTAAAGGTCCTTAGCGCTCACTAATTTTTTACCAGAGGATCTCAGTCATTAGGTAAGATGCGCCATATTAAGATTTTCCGGTAGAAGTATGCGCTAATTTTGGCTTACACAGATGATATTCACAATAATAGGTGTAGACTAAATCTAATATTGAAAACATGTTAGGTTATCTATAAAATGAATTATCACAAGATTAAGTATTGGTCTTTTAGTGTTCTCATGTAAATGAGATCTTAATTTGCTCGACCTAGAGCTAACTTTGTCCCCATTAAATAATCTTAATATTCTAATATTGAGAGTGATTTTACGATTTCTTATGATAAATCAAATAATAACACGTATAATAGTAATAATTCTTTACTATTAAATTTATCACAAAATTATATAATAAATTGGAATCAACGCTATTATAATTTTTTATCCCTTAAAATATATGTGCCATTGAAATTAAAGTTAATAACTCCTTAAATAGTTAAATATTAATTACTACTAATTATTCACTTTAATATTACCTGTAGAAGCGATGCTGCGTTTACTTTAAATTGCCCACATAAAAATTTCACAATTTAACAAGTAGTGTTTTTAAAATTAAAGTTTGCGTAATGTACTCTGATATTGTTCCATTCTCGATAAAAGAGTCTTTAAGTAATTTGTGTTATAGTTTAAAATTTAAATCCCACTCACAGAGATTTCAGGATAATCTATTAACTGGGCGTTTAATTTACTCTTATAATTCTGTCTGCAGAATTACCAAATTTCTAAAAGCAAGTGTCTCGATTGTGAAATTCTAATAATCGATGCCAAAAATTATATATAGCACAGTTATTTATCATCAAGTCCCATAATTTCCCTGGAACTATTATTTTCGCCCAAACTTAAGTGTATAGATAGATTTCCAATAGGAACTAATAAATAGATAGATAATGTGATAACTCCATAGATATAGAGGACTTAAACATGCTATTGATAATATACGATTTGTGAATGGATATACTAGAATTTTCGGAAACACTAAGGGGAGCATTTCTGGTGATGTAAGAACTAGGTAAATAATTAGAATTAAATTACAGAAAAATCACCAGAGATGATTCTCCTCTCAAACGGTGGAACAAAGAATGTGCATCCATACAATGTTGAATTTTAAACTTCATTATAGAGACAAATCTATCTTAGATAAAATTGTGATCTAGACAAATTAATTTGATTCTCTCTCTAATGCAGCAAACTATTTTTCGAAACAAAGTAAAAAATAAAAGAGAAAGTGTCGTGGCCAGAACGGTGGGAGGTGGGCGGTCGAGCGGTGATGGGTAGATTGGGGGCGGTGTCGCATGATTGGAATTTACTGGATAAACGATTGTGCGGACATTGGAGAATTAAGGGTGTCCGAGCATAGCATGTAAGGTGAGGATTGAGCACAGTGAGACAGAGGGGTTGATGGTGCATGTAAGAGGGAGGCGCACAGAACAATTGCTAAAGTGTTGTACTTACTTATTATGATAGTATTAAAGGTTTAGTCAAATTTGGAGCTCTTGCATATCGTGTAGCGAAACATTATTTTTTTTTTTGACTTTAAAATTTAATGCAAATTTTAAGTAATTTTGTAGCAATTGACTATTTTTAATACTTTTTTTTTATACATTTTAGATCCATGACTACTGGTGCTCCACCTCGTACGGGAAATGAAGGTCCGTGGTCGTGCATGCCAGCCGTTACATAGGTGAGTTTGGAGAGCCACCAAAAAATTTGTGGCCGTTACAACTAAGTTCCGTCTCCTCCTCCCTCACGTGTGTTGGTAGTGGATGATGCATCCTCTCCAGTCTTAACGCAGGGAGCGCAGCGTTGGTCTACACACAATAGATTTTAGGTTCCAAAAGGTGTATTACATAATAATACAGCTTAGATTCCTGCACGGAGACGCCCCTTAGTCATGTTGTGGAGTGACTTTCAATAGGGCGGGGGCAGCCAAAAAGCCCAAGCAGAGTACTCATCACAAGAAGAGAGTTTCCAATCACTTCAGCTAGTCCAGGTTTGTGTAATAGCTTTTTGCAAACATTACTTGTTTATTACAAAAACTAGATGAGCATTCGCCACCCTCACTGAATCGCATTTAACCTTGAAGAGAGCATTCCAAAGACTTGCTAATCAGACTTAGATAAGGGGGATTTATCTAGGTAGCGTGTAAGCTGTGGAAATGATTGGCTATCAATTAAATTTATCATATATATACTAATTATGACTCTCATTTATTTAGATTGGAATTTAATTTTAATGACATAAGACATCAATATAGTTTTACCATAATGTTTAATTCTATATTTTTCAAGTTACAATGTCTCGCAGATATAGTAGCGCAACAATGGCTGATATCCATGCTAAATGGTGGCTGAAAGGAGTTAACTATTAATCAACGTCGCTAAAATATGCCCGCATCAAATTGACCAGGTCGAGACTGATATGCTCCATGGCAGAGATTCCATCCGCAGACAGATGAGCACGTAACTTATTTTGATTTAAAAATAATCCAGATGTGTTAAGAAACCTCACACAATGACTTAAGTCAATTAACGTAATACTGCATGTACCTAGTCTTCGAACTACCCGGTTTGTCCATTGTTTACTCATATTATTTCTATATTATGATCATTGTAATATTGAAAAGAATGCTTTGCAGCTGTTCCGTGATTACGAAGGTGGCCATGGTGTTGTCACGCACCGAGACTGTGAGAAATCGATTGTTTCAGCGTCGTCAAGTCGAGTATTGACTAAGCTGGCAGATGAAGTTCCTAGTCGGCATGAAAATCCGGTTCGAGCGACGAAGATTCGTACGGTGTAAATGATAATCGACACAAACAATGAATAGCGCTCCCCGACCGTACTGACTGTGGGGCGAAAATCAGGTTGCGCGCAACCGAACCCATCAATCTGTGTGGGCATAGGCCAGAGGGCAGACCTCCGTAGCGCGCTCGAGCTTCTACAGGTTAGCGTCGACTTACTTAGGGTGCATGCACAATCAAGAAATATCCAATACAGGGAGATAGTCACCATTGCTCGGCGCAAAGAATAAGGTCAATCGTTAAAAATGCTTTCTAGCACGCGCCTCAGACAATGGATTCGCGATCCCAAGCTAATGAGCTCCGCTACGCTCCTTTGTCCTGGATTGCTTTGACTTCGCATGCGCGGGACGTTGATCCGTGCTGCAGCTCCAGTCACATCTGAGGCCCAACAAGCACAAAACGCGCTTGGGAGAAAATTGACATTAACTCTTATGACACATATGAGGTAGTATTAATGAGTTAATTTAAATTTGTTTCGCGAAGATCTATATAGTGATACCTAAATCGTATTATAATTGCAATTCATTCAGAGATAGAAGAGCCTACAACTCGGTACTTCTGGCTCCCTCGTAAGATGGTACGATGTGCCGGACGGTTGGTTCTCCGAGAAGATGGCTATAAGAGACTGATGTAAGCACGGACGACTAGTGGAACGACCTGAGGGCAACGGACGTCGAGGTAAGTAAGAATCAGTTTAGCACTATCATTGAGAAATTATTTTGTAAAGTTTACTCAGTAATTATCGCAATCTGTATTTAACTGTCTCAACTGTCACTTTTTTTAACAAATACATAATCGTATTTTCGGCAAGACGTAATGTGTCCTGTTTACAGATTTCAATGAATCATAATGAAAAGATGAGCTGAGAAGGAACATCAAGCCCAAGAAGTCAACAATAGCAACTAATTATCCAAGATCCTCCATTGTCGCTCCAACTTTCTAATTTTCAACTGGGTTGGGCATGTCAGTGAATTCTCACGCCAAGCGCGATAGGACGTGGTGATCGGAGGTAATATTCGGATTAGGACAACTAAGTGTTGGGGCCATATTGAGTTACTTCATATTTGAGTCTTGGCTCCAAGGCCGCAACAACGATTGTTCCAATCGCGCTACCACTATATGACCATATCTGCCTTGATGCGCCACACCAAACTTGTCACGCAACGCCAACCTCCGACCTCTGAATTGGGGTATGAGGTGCACGGTAAACTCGACCCACAGAAGGCGGTTTGGCTGTAGGGGCAGATGGGATGCAGCTGTCGTTAGATGAGGACAAGTGGATGTGTCCTAACCCACCTGTGAGCCTTCAGTCAATACTAATCATACACGGGCCCCAACTGTGGCCCCTCTAGCCTCGTCAGCTGGTCCCTCGATAACGCGATGGCGACGACAAAGGAACGGCCACGGTCGCAGGGTGTGACAATGATTGAATCTTAGATTTTTATGGGAGAACTCAGAGTATATTTCTATCAGGATGTAAGTGTGTAACCAAATTACGTCAATCCTTATTAAGACAGAATAGAGACTTGTGTTATACTTTATACTCGGAAAGGCTTATAATATTGATGAAGAAGCTATAATTAAATTCTTATATAATATTCTGGGCAACATTTCTCGGATTGCCAAAACATACAAATAAAACTCTATTGTTTCTTCTCCATAAAATAATGAAGCTAGTTCAAACAGTGTCTCAGTATGTTAGTATCATACAACTTCAATGTTAGTTAAAAAAAAAACCTCTAACTCTCAGCTACATGGTTTATTATAAATCTGGCCCTCGGGCTTTATTGAGGAATAAGACTGGACGACACAATCTGATGAGAGAGATTATGTTGTGCACTGCTGGCAGACACCTTGAGGGTACACTAGCAAGCCTCAAAATAAATTCTGCAAAAAATTATCCTAGTCGTGTACGTGATGATCCGAAGAACCTAATTTCATAGAAAATGAGTCTCTAGTGCAATACCCAACACGCGCCGTTGACACTAACACAAACCAATGTATAGCTAGACTAATCACGACGTCTGGGTTAGATCACAAAGACAAAGATTGTGTTGATACTATCCAACTCCAAATTAATATGAGGAGCACTAAGCGCAGTAGCGGAGCTATAATTCATGTATCCCATTAACAACAGTTCCACATAGAATGTCTAAGCTGACAAACTCAGTAGTTCGCCATCAAAAATGAAGTTATATTAACCACCATGCACATACGAAAAACTCTGGAGTTAGTACAACAGAGTCACATCTAAACACAATTTACCCGTAGGCAGGTTCTTATTTATACATCCATGTCCTCCTGCAATTGCTGTATCAAACATGATGATATTAACAGTATATATATCCAAATACCACCAACCTATACTACAAAACCTAGAAAGTCTCACTAAAGACACGTATGTAATTAAGCATATAATTAAGCATAGAGTGCTTACATTTGTAAATAATTTGATCGGACCTGAATTTTAAATAAAATTATAGTTAACATGACATTATCAAAATAGATGAAAATTTAGGTGCATGAATACATGCATTCCTAACAAGTTTTAAATAAATAGGTACTCCACTAACACAATTAGCTAATTTATTCTTGACAAATCTAATAGTCACTGTATCCTGCAAGTTAAACAAGACTGAGAATTAATGTTCTGCATAGTAACAATAGGTACGGGTTAAAAATATATGAATGATCTGAACTGTATAGTTATGTTAAAATTAATACAATACAATATTAAAATTAAGTGACGACTGTTTTCCTGGATTAACAGCTTTTATCGATCATTTCTTGATTTTTGTGACACCAACTCAAAAGACGAATCACACTCCAGCTTAGCTATAGCTGAAGACAAAAAAAAGCCGCGCGTGTCAAAGAATATGGGAGTAAATGGCGATCATTACTTTATATTACTAGATAGCAATTTAATTAATCCATAAAAAAAGCCAACAGTCACATTGTTGTATACAATAGTAGAGAAGAAATTGTGACGCGAGTGTATAGTAATGATCGTAGTAGATTGTGATGGTAGTAGAGAAAATATAATTTATATTTTTAGTTGTGTGAACGCACTCCGGATTGTATACTTGTATGTTGAAGACATACAGATTCTTGTCAGCTATTAGTACATTAATAGTAATGGTACTACGGTCACGTATGATTATTGTGACAATCCTAGATACACGCTTTTTTCTGTTATTCGTGTTCATAAGCATGGGCGCATTCTAGGAGACTCGCTCTGACATACTACTCCTGTTTTAGCAAGGAATGGTCTTATGTTGTTGATAGTGCAAAATGCGATGGCATGGTGTGCCAGAAATGTATATCAGAAAAATTGCTTCAAGAGAAGCAACATAGGTACCTACGATGTTTTAGTGTAGTGATTAAGGCTATAGTTATGATCTAATGAATAAGTTTAAAGTTATGGGTTTGAAACTCACCGATTGTGTGGGTATTTATCTCACTTTATATGAGATATTGTAATCTATTTATTGAATCAGTGTAATTTATTTACTGTCTTAGTCATAATGATATATTAGGGAAAATGACATTGTTGGTTTTATAAGTTAGACCCGTTTCACTTTTTGTCCCATTCATTATGGAATTAGCACTTTTAGTCCCGTAAAACTTTTGGTGCTCATCTACTTTTTTGTCTACAATTTAACGGTGTAGCGCATATGCCTAGCATGTGATCGTTAAGTATTTTTTGCTGGAGAGCAAATTGGTTTGTTTTCCAACTTGGACCATTTTCGGAAAAATACAACTACATTTGAGGGCAAAAACCAAATCTTAAAGAAAATTAAGGCAAAAAACATAGTGATTTATCTCTTATATTACAAAGATTGAATCATATCCTTCCCATATTTCTATAAGTTGAAGCCAAGTAGTAGCAATACAAAGCATCATGTCTTACACAAGTGAATCAAGTAGGTCAAATGAATCACTCATTTGCTTGTGTGAGTTGTGTCCCTTGTTTGGTTGGGAGGGTCGGGTGTTTCTAACTCTAGGCAATCCATGGCACTGATTGGTGGCTATGTATCTTACTGCCCGTATTTTTTGTTTGTTGTTTTATCTAATGAATTGGTTTTTTTTTTTTTAATATATATATATATATATATATATATATATATTTATATATATATATATATATATATTTATATATATATATATAATTCATCAAGAAATTTGTTTAAAAGGTACATTCTGCCCACTTTTTGATCGACACTTTAATTGTTAACATGTTTTATAAAATTCTTTTTTTAAAATTTTGAAAATGAAAAAAATAGAGTATTTATTTTAACTTAAACAATATGTTATTATTATATACGCAAAAATTCAAAATCTCCATCATACTCATAAGGTAATTATGTCATATCCAACGAACACAAAATATAAAAACGTGCTTTTCTTGTCTAAAAATAAATTAATTTGATAATTTTATAAATTTAAGGCACCAAAATAAAAAAAATAAACGTAAATTAACAATTTCAATTTCCAGAAAGTAAAACCCGCCACATTTTCGGCAAAAATAATCAAAGGGGCCAAATTAAGACCAAAAAAATTAAAATTTCAGGTCACTAAAATTAAAAAATAAATTTAAAAGACTAAAATAATTTTTTAAATGCAATTTTAAAGGACCAACTATAGTAGTAGTTGCCCTTTTTGAATTTTTATTGGAAAACTAAGAATATTAGATGTGGGACAATGGATGGCTACTCTTGAAAATGGTTGTTAAGTAGGGTTGGCAATTTCAACCCGAACCCGGAAAACCCGCCTCGGACCCGCCTCGTATGGGGGTGGGTTTGGGATGCCATTTTTCGGGTTCGGGGCGGGTCTGAGGCAGCTAAAACCTGCCCCGGCCGGGTCCGGGGCGGGTTACGGGTCCTGTCTCGAACCCACCCCACTGGACCCGACCCCAGCCCCGGTCCAACCCCGCCTCTTTTTTTATTGTATATTATTAATATATACAATATATTATAAATAAAAAATTATCTTATTATATATATGAATCCTAAATAATTTTTGCATATACCCAACTATATATAAAAATACCAAAACTAAAAAATTAGTTGATAAAAAATTTAATAATTTAGATGAACATATTTTTTGTCTTATCCAATTCATTTTAGATTGAAAATTATATTAAAATATTTAAATCTAAACTGATATTATTTCTTAAAAAATTATTAATTTAATGTATTCTTTTTATAAATTAATTAGGTCGGGACGGGGCGAAATTTTTAGCATGGCGAGGCGAGGCTGGAACGAGTTATGGGGCTGGCAAAAATTAAATGAGGCGGGTCTGGTACGGGTCCAGGCGGGGCGGGGGCGGGTTATGGGGCTGGCAAAAATTAAATGGGATGGGTCTGATATGGGTCCAAGCGGGCGGGGGCGGATTATGGGTCTGGCAAAAATTAAATGGGGCGGGTCTTGAATTCGGGCAGACCCGTACCAGACCCGCCCCATTGCCATCACTATTGTTAAGCTATCACTTCATATGTAGGGCTGGCAATGAGTCGAGCTCGAGCCGAGCTTGACCGTTTTTGGTTGGCTCGAGCTCGAGCTCGAGCTCGATGATAATTTTCAGGGCTCGAGCTCGAGCTCGAGCTCGACGAGCTCTTATGGTCTGAGCTCGAGCTCGAGCTCGAAGGATATGTAATACGCTAGAGCTCGAGCTCGAGCTCGAGCTCGCGCTTGCGCTCGATCTGTCGAGCTCGAGCTCGAGCTCGAGTCTGAACCCGAGCCAACCACGAACTCAGATTGAGATCGAAGATGCGAGAGAGAGAAAAATTCCCATTTTCATACCAATTCATGGCACCAAATCATTTTCAAACCAAATCAGTTCATACTTCATAGCCATTTTCATTTCTTGAAGCACCAAACCAACACAAAAGTTCCAATAAGACTATAACAACACCACAAAAATTAAAGAACCGTTTTCTCGAAAAATCGTGAAGAGAAAGATGAGAAGTCACCGGAGAAGCAACGATAGGTGGTGGGTCAAGGTTCAGTCGACTAGCCGGAAGGAGAGGAGTCAATTGGTGGTGGACTCAGGCGAACTCGCCGGAAGGAGAGGAGTTGATAGGTGATGGACTTAGGCGACTCGCTGTTGCTGTCGCGCCGCCGTCGCTGTTGCTGTCGCGCTGCCGTCGCTGTTGCCGCGCTGCCGTCGCTGTTGCTGCGCCGCCTGCTGCTGCTTCCTTCTTGTTGCAGACGGCGCCGGTGGTGATGGTGGATTTGGGTTTAGGGTTACATTTCTAAAAAAATGGGGGAGAAAGGTGGATGTCGGTGATGATGGAAATGAGAGAAAGAAAGATAAATGTGTATTTGTTTTAATATAATAAATGGAAATAAGTATATTAAATGTATGGTATAATCTTTTAATATACTATTATAAATATTATTAATTAGTTTGGTAATGTATAATTAGTAAAAATATAGAAAATATATATTTATTAAATTATTAAAATATTTGTGCATAATTGGGTATAGTTATTAATATTAATTAAAAAATAAATATACATTATTGTTTAAGAATTGTTGATTTTATTATATGCAAAAATAATAATAATAATAATAATAAGATGAACTTCTTAAGCCAAAGTACAAAATATTGATTGATCTCATTATATATATAATAAAAAATAATAAAAATGATTAAAATTGTTCAAACATCATTAAATTATTCATATTATTATTATTATTATCTTTAAATATTTTAAAGTTGAGATTGATATAAGTTCACAATCTGCGATAAATTTGTATATTCATAAATGTTACTATTACATTGATGTAACTATCATCTTACATTGTTGAATATCATGGATTAGTCGGGCTATCAAAATTCAAATCAAACCGTTAGATATGATCAAATGTATAGAAAAATACATTTGATAAAATTTTAGACTTATTGAGTATATGAATGTCGAGATATCGTACTTGAAACATAAGAGCTATTTAAGATGGTGTATCGTTGAATCAGGCCATGTGATTTTAAATCACACCGTCTGATATGATCTAATTGATATAGACTTATATATATTAAATTTGGTATGAATCGGGTGTCTGAATTTTAAGATATCATAATTGTTGATTAAGCTTTTTGAATGCATTATATAAAATATATAATAATATAATTATAATTGTTCAAACATCATTATTATTATTATCATTATTTTTATATTAATTCATATGAATCACTAAATTTCAACATAAATAATGCATATTTTATTTCTTGATATAATATAAGACAATACAAATTTTTATTAAAATATAATATAAAGTTTATATGTGTCATATATTTTATAAAAATATTATAAATTACTAGATTATTGATTGTTTTTGTACAAAAATTAAATGTATAAATAAAAGCATCATAATTTATTGTTATCAAAATAAAATGTATAATATTGATTAATAATTATAATATATGATCAATTTTGAGTATAAAATTGATAAAGTATTGAATATAGTATTAAATATATAAAAATTCTAAAAAAATATATATATATAAAAAAAAAAGAAAAAAGCTCGCGAGCTGGCTCACGAGCTCGCGAGCAGAGACAAATAAGCTCGAGCTCGAGCTTGACTGGAGCTCGAGCTCGAGTCGAGCTCAAAATCGAGCCGGCTCGCGAGTTCTGCCACCCCTATTCATATGTATAGGTTAATAGTGAGTAGGTCTAGTATGATTCCAACTTCTTGATTGCTGAAATCTAGTTTTTTTCTTTGTTTTTCTTTTTTTATTTTTAATCAAGATTTGCTGCCAACGACCAATTTGTAAAATTGGCAGGACTCTATTTCTCAACCAAAGAAAAGATCCTAAATCAAATCCAGATTGTCCCCAATTTTTATTGTCATTTTACTAAAAAAAAAATCAATGTTTGCTTAACATGATTTTTCTAGCAATCGAATCGCCTTAATAACTGGGCTTCCCAAGTTAAAGAATGATAAGAGCCATTGGTCCTTGGCCGAATTCTGGCTCCATTGAGATATGGCATAAAGCTATAATGCACGGACATTTTGAAAAATCACCTGGTGCAGTGTCCGACATGTGTCGGACACAGACACGGCTCGGACACGCCTCGGACACGTGTCGGACACGGCTCTAGCGTGTCCGGAAATAAAAAAAATTAAAAAAAAAAAGAGACACAGTCGGACACGCCCTTACGTTTTAGGACACTTTAGGGGTCATTTTACAATTTCAAAAAGTTATGGGTAAAAATTCTAGAGATTGCAAATTTCTCGCTTGATGAACCAGAGTTGGAGTCTGTTTTATTTGATGAAATTACTGAAGATCTAAAAGATGATCATGATAATTTATACTCATTTGGATGACTATAAATTTTGATGATTTAACTGATTTTATATGTATTTTGGTTATAAACTTATATGTAAGACATCATTATATTATGCTTTATTTTGATATTTTTATATTGCATATATTAGTTTTATGAGAAATTAAGTGTATATATATAATAAAAAATATATTATTTATAGCCGTGTCGTGTCCTACTTTTTTTAAATTTTCCGTGTCGCTGTGTCCATGTGTGTCGTGTCCGTATCGCCGTGTCCGTGTCTATGCATGATAGACATAAAGTAGTCCACAATTACGATGGGATCTGCCACACTTCATTATGGATTAAGCTGTGTGTGAATGTGCATATTAATTATGTTGTTAAACACTTTTTTTATGAAAATCGTGTTATTCATCTAGTTTCGATCCATCTAATATTGCGAGATGGAAGAAACGTACAGTCACAAGAAACCAACTCCAATTTATATGTTAAATTGCACAAAACAAAATAGTTTGTGAACATGGATGCTAGTTTTTTTTTTAATTTTTTATGTAGGCTAAGTGCCAAGAAGACCAAAGATTTTTTCTTTGGCTGCTGATGGAGGAAAAGATCAAAAAAGAAAAGAAAAATTGACATTTCTGAAAAAGAAAGGTGTTGAAAAAGGAATGAAATCACAAAGAAAATGAAACGTTGACATTTTCAAAATAGAAAGGTGTTGAAGAAGGAAATGTTGATTTACTAAATCGACTTGGATGTAACAAATTACTGAAATGACCATGACTAATTAATCCTAGCTATTTATTAATGGTAGGTGAGGGAAAAAGTAGCATTTTACCCTTACTTATTTTAATTAGTATAATATTGTATTAGTATAAATATTTTATTTATCATCGAGAGGGGGAATGAGAAAAAAAAAAAAAGAGAAAAGAGGCTTGTACTATATTCTAGTATAACTGTGCTCAATTGCACTCTCGACCAGAAAAAGTCTAGTCGATCTTATTTTTGTACCATCAACTACAAATTAGTTAGAGACGGATATAGACACTAAAGAACTATATATTCTTTTTAAAATTTACTATAATTACATGTAAATTTTTTATAGTTTGAAAAATTATATTTAATACCCTAAAAGTTTGCTCCCATTTACAAATAGGTCCCATCGCCAATCAAAATTCACTGAATTTGTTGATATTAACAAAAAATTGAATGAAAAATTAAAATTTACTCTCAATTGACTTATTGCAGGTTAAACAATTTTCTTCCGACTAAACTATTTTTATAACTGTTAAAATACCTTATCACATGCATTAACATGTGAAAATATATAAAACTAATTTGGTCATAAAAAGATTGGTCGACCTCTTCTGACTTTGATTCTTCCTCAATCAAATGTCCAAGCGGCAGATGAAGAATGAAATCCATCGACTAGGCACATCCTTGTCTTGACATACAATAAATCAGTAATAATCAATTGACAATAAATATAGATTTTTATTTGATGTGGCCTGCCACTAGATGGGTGCCTCGTTGCACGAAGTATTGTCACTGTGGCTTCGTATGAGCCTCATGGTTTTGTCCTGAAAAGGCACATCAATAAAGAGAGGAGGATTTGGGCTTATTAGCTACTCAAACTCCTTGTCTGCAACCAATGTGGGACGCTTGCCTACATCACTATTCTATTTTTTTTTCCTTGTTAACATCAACAAATTTAGTGAGTTTTAACTAACGAAAAAACTTATTTATTGAATAAAAAATTCCTTAGAAAATATAAAATTTTAAATTACGTAAAATTTATATATAATTATATCAATTTTTTAAATATATATATATATATACCTTAAAAAATTATCCATATTCCAATCGACATCGCGTACACTCAGATTTCACAAAAACCAACACATTTCGTAGAATATTCGTGCCTCCGGGTGCGTGGCCTCTAAAAAGTAGAGAGAGCATCAATGGCTACTACTTGTCATCATTCTGACAACGAAAGAATCCAAAGGCAGAAAGTGACAACCTTAGTTGGAGTAGAAAACAATAAAATAAACACCTAACTCCTCAAAAAAGGGAAAAAGGAAAAAGAAAAGTGTATTACAACCTACATCATACATACGAAAAGCAGTGACCAGGTTCAATGAACCTTAAAAAGGCATGCTCGTGTCCTTGCCTATTACTACTATGCACCAACACCTTCGACAAATCCTCATACCAAGCTGCTGTCTGAATTCCCTTTCTGTCTAATGAGGAGAAGAGAAGACTAAAGGTACATTTTTTTATTATTAGAAATGATCATCTCTTCATGTCATTTTAGCTCTACGTAGCTATTTACTGCTTTTTCTTTATCATTTGCTGGTGGGTTTTTTAAGATATAATTTCAGGTTTTTAATGAATTTAAAGTTGAGTATTTATCACACTCAGTGGTGTTCTTGAAAATTCAAATATATACATACATACATACATATATGTACATATGAATGAATGATCTTCTTTTTTAAATTTTATTTAGTATCAAGAAAAATTAATTATATACTTCTGAATTCCAAGTTTGAATCATTTTTTTCATCATTTTCCGAAAATCTGGTGGAGAAAGCTGATTAAACACATTAATGTACCCCAAAGGGAAAAATTGTAATTTCCGTCTTTCTTTACATTTTACGAATATACACTTTCCGACCATTGGTTGCAGGATTATCACTTTTAGTCGTTTAGTTGAATTTTGTCAGTATTTTGCTAAGCACGTAGCTGTTATTCAAAACAGCTTACAGGACTATTAATGAAAGCCCCGTGACTAAAAATGCAAACATGTGACCAAAAGTGGCCAAACAATTAATGGTTACGTACTTTATTCGTCGCAATACTAACGAAATTATTTAACTGTGAGTGATATTTTTTTTGTAACTTATGGGACGTCAATCAAAATCTCGTAACTGATGTGACAAAAGTGTATTAATCCTGACATACACACCCAAAAACTAGGGTTACGATGTAATAATTAACAAACTTAGGACAGGAAAATACAATTTTCTTGTAAGAAGATTACAAGAATGAAGTCGTGTACATATACACATAGCAATGCAGCTATAAAAGTTTAGAAATTATATGCATTTTAATTGTGTCTTCCTGGATGTATACAACAGGTAGAGGATCTGGCGCCATGGCTACTGGCGATGAAGAAAAAATGGTGCCACGTCAGCAGAAGCCTAGCTACATTTCTGAGAAATAATAATGAGATACATATATATATATATATATTATTTTGATGTCAAATTGACATAATATCTATATATGTATGGTTGAGTTCCCCTGCAAAACTTCACTTTGATTACTACATATGTTATTATTTATTATGTTGTACTTGGACTGTCTCTTGTGGTCATCACATGAATAAATATTTGTCAAGATTGTAACTAATTTATAACGAGAGAATCGCCATATCACTATCAAAATCATAGTTTATTTAGAATGTATAGATTTTAATTGGGGTTGATTTCAATTTTGTTGGCACGCTCAGTCGATAAATTCGTTCTGGTATCCTATGTTTTGACCTCGTAGAAGTTTTGGTTCTTAAATTTTCTTAAAATGGTCAAATTGAGTTCTCTATGTTCGTTGACCGTTTAAATTAATAGAAATCTTGATCGCACGTGCTGTAGACAAAAGAGGAGTATAGGGGGTATCGAATTGATTTAATGACTTACTTGAGGGACCTAAATTTAAATTATATCGTGTTTGTTTTTCTTTTTTGATATAAGAAATTATCCCATGCTAGTAACGATAATTTTGTACATCAGGTTGGGTACCTATGTTGGTTAAACGATCAAAGAACGATATTGATTATTTTTTAAAAAAAATTGGAGAATCAAAATTGATGAAGTCGAAACATATATGAAGTATCAACATTGATTCGGTGACTACTTTATGGGATCAAAATTGAAATTATCCTATTTTATTTGGGAAAAAAATGCAAGTAATTTCTTTGTAATATTGTAAATGTGCAAATTACCTCTTTATGATTTATTTTATTTTTTACCAATTTACCTTATTGTCTTTTTAAAAATGCAGTAATTTCTGTGTTTTTAAAATGAAGTAATTTACCTCCTTAGACTCTAAGGAGGTGAATTGCTTCATTTAAAAAAAATACAGGGAGATAAATTGTTATTCTTTTAATATAAGAGGATAATTTGTTTAATTATTTGTAAGACATAGATGGATAAATTACATTAAGGCCATTCTATTTGTCAAGAGAGTGGAGAAATCACAATTGGGATAGAAATGGGCTAAATTATTTTTTCGTCCCATATATTAAGAGTGACATTTTCATCACGACATTAATTTATGAGGGTGGAAATTTAGTGACAATATTTATTTAATTTTGTATAGTTTAAAAACTCCGACTATTGAAGTGGTCAAATTTAATCAGAGTCGGCTGATATGGATAATTTTAGGGCTTTTAAATTGGGAATTGAGTTGATTCAGTCAAATTAAACATTTTGGCCACATGTATAATTTGTAGCCTTTCACCTAGCACATGCACATGAACTGAAGAAAATTGAAGATAGTGGAGAGAAATTGTGCAGTCATGAGTGTTACAAGCTCCAATTTTTATTTTTTATTTTTTATTTTTGGTAAGAGTGCCTTTGGGATACTTAACCAAGTATATTGTTGTATCCCAATGTTATTTGCAAGGGTGTTGCATAAATTGACGGCTAAAACTCTATTTTATCCCATTGTATTTTCACCAAATAACTAACTCTCTCTGTGTTTAAGAATAGCCTATAAAACCTGTAGGCTTTTATAAATTCAGAACAAAACCCCCATTCCTTTAAAAATTAGCGGGAGGTGGGGTGTATGCGTCCTTATAACCTTTTTTTTGGTAATTTGTTATGAAAATGCCCCTTATTGTACGTATATAAGGGACATGGTCAAATTCACTTGTTTTAATCTTGTAGGAGTGTGGCATTTTCCCTCCTCGTAAAAAAGAATATTTTTGGTTATTTATTTAAATATCAAAATACCAAAAGAAATATACAATAACTTTAAGATTTGGTAATTTAAATTGAAAATTAAATTAAAAATCACAATACAACAATTAATATACTAAATTTATTTTTAAAATTATTAGTTATATAAATACTAATATTAATTAAATTGTGACAATTATATTTTATTAACTAATTTAATTATGTTGTTAAATATATTTAAATTAATTGTTATTTACATGATTTAATATTTACATTCAATAAACATTATAAATATTTAGAATAAAATTTAATACTTTAATTATAATAAATTTAAGTTTGAAAAAATAATTTTTTTCATACTTAAAACAAAAATATTTTTTTTTCAAACAAAATTTGGGCGATGGTGGCTTGGGACAACCGCACAGTCACTGAGGCCCAGATCTACACCATCGTCCAGATCGCTGGGCCACGATTAGCGCTAACCGCGAGAGGTGACCGAGTGGGAGCAGAGAAGGAGTGAGGCCAGGGTTAGGCCGGTCGTCCGCCGCGAGCAATGCAGACTAAGAGGCCCGATATAGAGGGTTCATTTTGCACGAGATACAAGTATAAAATAATTTATTTTATTCAAAGAGAGTTTTGTTGTATACTCAACGTAGATTGCGAGGCTAGCAACAACACGGTGAGAGTATCTCTAAAGTGTCATAATAGAATGTGTGATAATGAACAGGAGACGCATGAATTGATATTAATTTATATAATAAAAATAAATATTTAATGATTATATTATAATAAATTTATTTGATATATATTAGATTATAATATGTGTTAATAGATCCACATATAATAATTCACTGTTTAATAAAATTTAATGTATCATAATTCTGTTATGCTATTAATTGATTAATTCTGAACAAGACTTTATATAAATAATTATCAAATCAAAAATATAATACCAAATAGACTTTCATAAATAGGATATAATTAAATATATTAATATTACAGGATAAAGAGGGTAGAATATAGTATGGTATATTGTATATCAATATAATAAGGAGTAGTGGCTCGTTTAAGTTATGGAATTTTGTATATAAGGAAGAGAGAATGAGTAGTTATAGTTAAATAAAAACTATAAGTAGGTTTTAATATTTAGCTAATTTCAAATTATATAAGGTATATTATATTTGATAACTTATTTTGAGAAGTAACTTAATATGGATATACCCAAATAAAAATCAAAAATATATTTAAATTAAAAGAAATGTAAAATATATTGAAAGGTGAAGAAAAGGCAAAATGGACTTAGACACATAGTAATCTTTCAAAAATAGGTGAGTGTCAACATACAGCCTTTCATTAGTTCTAAGAGGAATGAGGATTCTTCTGTTGTAATTTGTAAAATACAGGGGGTTTTTTGCCTATTTTTTAACCAACATAAGGTAGATTTTTTTTAACTAAATCTTAATAACCACAGGGGGCGATGTTTAGCAGTAACCCACCGCCCCGACCACCTTTGTTTTTTAATTATGGCCTATTTGAAAAATGATCCAAGTGACTCAACCCAAATCAATAAAAAAATTGATATTTATCCTCGATTGACTGATTACTGAAAATTTTTCGAACTAACTATCCTTATAATGGTACAGATATACCTTCTCATATGCATTAAAGCATGAAGACGTATGGAGTAATTTGGTTATTAAAAGAATATATTTAACCTATAATAAGTCAGTAATAAGTCAACTAGGGGTTAATATAGATTTTTTTTAAAAGTTCTTTTGTTAATATTAACAAATTTAGTGAATTTTGACTAATGGAGAGACTTATTTGTTAGAATAATAACAATAATATTGATTAAACTTGTAATCTAATAATACAAAGCTTTCTCGATATTTTATTCAAGTTTATTTTTCAGTAAAGCTTTAAACATTCATATTATCAACTTTGAAAGTATATTCTGCGGCAAAGTAAGGAACAAATGCTTAAATTATTTATGGTTACATGGGAAGAGCTATGTAAGAAAGCTACCCAATTACCTGGGCGCTCTGTTCATAAATGGAATAAAGGAACAGATGTTGAATGGGAGCACAAAATATTCGAGCACGCTTCTTAAGAAATGGAATAAAGGAACAGATGTCAGATAATCCATAATTGTATGTGTGTTCTTCTCAATTTTTGGATTAAGCTTATTTTTACACACACACACACAACACACACACATATATATATATATATAGTATAAAATAAACATAGTATAATTGTGAGTGAAATTTCAATCAGTAAATAGAAAATAATAATTTATATCCCCACCACCAAAAAATCAACACAGCCATTTTAGAATACATGCTGTAAAGCTCTACATGTGATTTCAGAAATGACTTGATTTCCTGACACATTGCACCATTTTAGACAAGATCTTGGCAATTCTCCACTAAAGCCTAAGATAATATACTTGGCCACACCACTAAAAGATCTTTTTAGATGTAGAATATATAGAAAAATATATAATGATATCACAATGTCCTAGCTTTAACTCTAGTGATCATAGCTCTGGATGAAAGAACCTGCAAAAATGTTAAAATACTTTAGTCCCAAACAACAATAATGGCAGTAAGCAAATGAAATTAAATTTGATTTCTCTAAGTAGCTTTAACAGACATTATATCCGCTAGGATAATAAGTTTACATTTTAGTGTCAGCTATTAATAAATGTCTACTTCTTTTTAGTCGTTTAATATATAGTCCAATGATTTTAAGACCTTTTTAGTCCCGAAATTACGTATATAATTTAGAAGTAATCATAATCAACACTTTGAGTTCTCCAAAATATCCAACAATGACAAATAGTGTATCTAATTTGAACTATAAGAAATGTTCATAAATAATAAGTTATTTGACAAAATACGGAGGACATTTTCAACCCCAAAAAACAAGTAAACGGACAAAAGCCAAGGAGGTATACCTTTGGTCCAAATGAAACAAATAGAAGATTTAGTAGGACAGAAAACCATAAATTGACTATAATATTACAACTAATGCAATCATTTCACGGATAGGTAATAAATCTAACTTTTAAACTAAAATTAAAAGAGATGTTGTTTAACTTAAACCTAATCTCAAATGATTCAATGTAATTTCTAGAATATAAATAACAAAATATGCCACAAAATTCAAATAAATAATCCAAACGGACGTTAGTTGGAATTACCCCTTCTGTTAGCTTTTGCTCGAACCCAATTTGTCCAAATTTGAACTAATCATGTGGCAAGTAATAATACGCTCTATTTTACATTGGTGTACGTTGAAAGAACACTACAAAAAAATGTGGGATTTGTAACGACTTTTATATTAATTTGTAACGCCCATATTTATTTGTAACGATTTTGAAACGCCTAGCCTACCACGGCTAAAACAGGTGTAACAAACTATATTGTAAACGGCTTGTTGAGAGCCGTTACAACTTAAAACGGCTAATTTATTGTCGTTGCAAATAAAGTCAAATTTAAAAAATAAATTCGTAACTCTCTATTATATACTAACGCTTTATTAAATTGTATTTGTAACTACCTTGTAACAATATTATGTAACGGCCCGTCAAATTGTCCAATGTATATGTGTTACAAAATTCATAAATTAATTACAAAATATAATTATATTTATATATTTATAATATTTAATATTAATTTTGATGTTTCATTTATTCAATTTAATGTTTTTAATATTTATTTTGTAAAATTAAATTCATGATCTTTTTATAAATTTGGCAATATTATTTGCTGCATAATTTCCCTTCCTAAAAATTAGATCCTCTAATTTTCTAACAATGCATTTAGGTGCAAAATTTTCAAATCTTGCATTGTACGTCATATTTTTTTAAATATTTTCATCTAAATTCTTCTTAATATTTCCTAAAATTAGTTAATCCCTTAGTTTCCAAAATTGCATTTTGGTGCATTTAATTTCCCTAAAAATTGTGAAAAATGTCTAATTTATATTTTAAAATTACTGAAATTAATTAAAAACATACAACAAATATACATACATAATTTATAATTATACAATATACAATTAATTAATAATACAACATAAAACATATATACAATAAAAATTCCATACATGATTTTGGATTTTTTTTAAATTAGGTTTTTTAAAAAAAATCTGTAATTTTAAAAAAATCATATATTTTTTTGAAAATTCAAAAAATTCAAAAATAATTATGAAAGTATTAAAATTTTGGATTTTTTTTAATAAAATAACACATTTAAAAAAATTCATTGATTTTAAAAAATTTCCTAAATTTAAATTTTAAAAATTTCAGAAATTCAAAAAAAATCTGAAATTCTTTTAAAATTACAGAGAATTTAAAAAAATCAGTTATTTTAAAAAAATTGACATTTTCTTTTAAGTTTCAGAAATGCTTCAATTTTTTTTTGAAATTTAATAAAATTACAGAAATTTTACAAAAATATATTTTTTTTAGTAATCTGAATTTGTACACTAATTAAATAATAATTAAACATCATCCAACAAAATATATTCATAATAAATTAATCAAATAAATTATATACAAAAATAGTTATATTCACAAAAATCATTCACAACAAATTAATCAACAAAATAATTCACATACCTATCAATTACCATCCCAATAAATAAGCCCATCACCAACATCCTCTCTCAATAAACTCAAAATATACATAAAATTTTAAAATTAATAGGCTAAAATGCATTTACCCCCTGTGTTTGTTGAAAAAGCTAAAACCCCCCTGTGTTTTCGAAATAGCTAAACCCCCCCCTGTGTTTGAAAACTCAGCAAAAAACACTTTCCGTTAGTAATTAACGGAAGGTGCGTTACACGCGCCCCTTGTGCGTTTGGGCATGTTTTTTGACTGATTTTGACTTTATTTTTTATGTCTTATACTCAAAATACCCTCATGTGGTATTATATATATTCACATGTATGTATTTTTTTATTTGTTTTGAGTGATTCTTTTGCATTTTCATCTATTAAAAAATAAAATAAATATATTGACCTAAAAACTTGAAAAAAAATTATATATATTTTTGAAAATTTATAATTAAATTGAAATATTAATCAAATCATATTTTTAATTTAAATCATTTTATAATTGTAAAAAAATTGAAATTTAAAAATTATAATTGTGAAATCTTTTTAATTATTTAAAATATCTAATTAATTCAATTTAAGTATAATAATTTATTATAATTTGTAAACAATTATTTTTAACTAAAATAAAATATATTTTAATTATTAAATTATTCTTTTAGATTAATCAAGAAATATATTTAATTAATTATTATAACCTAAAGTAGATTATTTAAATGAGGGAGTTAATCTAGAACTACAATAAAATTATATAGATTAATATAATTAAAATTTAAAAAGAAAAGGAAAAAAACGTCGGCGACGGGTAATGGCGATGAGGACAGCCGGCCTAGAAAAACCGCACAAAAAAGAGCGACACAAGACGCACAAAAGTACGCCTTCGCAAAAAAAGAAAAAGGTCATGAGGCGAAAGCACCAAAAAAAAAGACCTAGACGGTCAGGGTCGCATTCTCCTTGTTCTGGGCGACGCACGTCCGCCAGATTCCGATGGAGAGGACGAGGGAGGCGGGTGGGGAGGTGCGCGAAAATTTTTATTATGTTATCTAGTACATTTGTAAAGCCAACTTAGTCAAAAAGTTTTGTAAATCAATCTAAAGAGTAAATTAATCATTAAAAAACCTGGAGCCCCGCTCAAAATCAACACAGAGGTATTTTTTCGTATCTGGGCGAAAAAATTACACAATAATTATTAAATGATTAAATATTTTTCAACAATTTAGCTCATTCCGTTAGTTTTTATTAGGTTAAATTGTATTTTTTTTTTATGATGAACTGACCGACTGAAATAACTTGGTTTATTTATTAAGTTTTTCTAAAATATTTTTATGGACTAGAAGGAAATATCACCTCATCAACTTTTTTTTTTACAATTTTCCAACTTTATAGAAGGGCAAAATGGACTTTTCCGCTTCCGTTCAAAGTATTATATAAATCATTAGAGCACGGTATTAATAATTGAATAAAGACAGAGTATTTATAATTATGTCAATTATTTAAGAAGCTCATTGTAATTTTCCTCTTTACTAATTACTTTTTTTTTTTAATTTTACTTCTCTATTTATTAATTTTTCCGAATTTTACCCCTCCATCAAATACAGTCATATAGTCGTTAAAGAGTTGTATGTTTGTTGTGTGAATCTAAATGTTTAGTCTATTTTCACAATAATTTCTTCTACTTACCATTGAACGTATGCTTAAAATTTCAAATTATTGATCTATATATACTGAAATAAAAAATGCTATTTTTATTAGTAATTTTTCCTGTTGTATTTAAAAAAATAAAGTAATTTACCTTCCTTTCTAAGAAATTAAATTATTTCATTTTTTAAAACATAGAGGAGTAGATTGCTATATTTTGAAAAACACAGGGATGTAAATTGTTATTTTATTTTTCATAAAGCGGTTGCTTGTCTATATTCGATACACAGATAGGTAAATTGCAATTTACTCGTCGAAATTCTATAAAAAAGTGTTGGCTTGATTTAATTCCACTTGATAAACCAGTTAAGACAAGTTATGTGATAGATTTAGAGGGTGTTTAGCTAAATTTTTTTAAAAATTTTATAAGCTCCTACATATTATAAAATATTTTAAAAGTTTATAAGATGTTGGATCTTATTTTAAAAATAAACTCCTAAAGTGGTTGGATAAAAAAATATATTAAAACTTATAAGATGTTAGGACGTTGGGCATAGTAAGGTCTTTAATTGATAAAATAACTAAAATGGACATGTATACCATTATAATCAAAAAATATTTTATTTTAAATATTTTTAAAATACTTTTATAATAGTACATATTAGTTTATTTTTAAATAAAAATTTAATAGATAATATTTTACAATGAGGAAAAATAATGAATTTATTACCTAATCTTTGAATAAAAAATAATATATATATATGTGCATTCATGCTAGTCGAATATTAATATAATATATAATAGATATTTTTTAATGCAATGATTATTTATAGTCGCATAATTTATAATATTTTGAATTTTATATATTTTAGTAAATATAATATCACCAATCTTATTTTTGAAATATTAGAAAAATTAAATAGCAAAAAAGAACATTTAATCCTAGAGAGAGAGAGACAACACAAAGAGATACTATTGGGGTAGATATAGTTGATCCATCTATCATGCAAACATCTCAATTTCTATCTCAAGATTGGTACGTGCTTGAACGGCCACAATAAAATGATTGGTTCCAATCAACTTTATATATGCCAACATATACAGAAGGTTATTCGACTCACGCTGTTCTTGATCTTAGCCTTAGCATCACTAAAACATATGCATCATCACACAATTTTATCATTTAGTGCATATCGTGATCAAATACATTCAAGCTCTATAGCATCATCAAGCCAGCTGCACATTCCAACTGATTATGATGATCAAAAGCAAAATGAACCAACAGAACCAATGGCTCAAGAAGAAGACGATCTCGACGACAACGATAATGGCGCACTTGTGGCATTGGGGAACATTTTTAAAATATGTAATAATTTTAATTTGGTATTATCTAAGTTAATACAATTTTTTATTTGTATGTAATTTTTAATTTTATTAGTTGTTATAAATAATTAGACATTAATATATTCTTTACTAATATTTTTAATTAAAAAATATCATATAGAAAATTCAAAATATTATAAAAATAAAAACAATACTACTAATTAATTAATGTATTACATTCTTAATTGTAACATAAATTAAAAAAAAAAAAAAAGGAAAGAGATGCTCAAGTCGCTAGTAGCACTAACAACTTGGGCACAAAATAATATTTGTCCAAGTCCACTGAAAAAAATAAAAAATAAATTAAAAGAGTCGATAGTAGCACTAACGATTTTTTACAACTATAATCCATCTTGAGGTTTAGTTGCAAATATTTTTTTTAGGATAAATTGCATAACACCCCCCCCCCCCCCCCCGTGTGTTAGGAAAATAGCGTAAAATATAGGGAAAAAAAAACCACTGTCTTATTTAAAAAGCAGCAAATATCCCTTTCCATTAAAAATTAATGGAGAGTGCATTTCACTTGCCTAAATGAGAATGAATTTCCTTTTTAACACTTTTTAACATTATTTTATATTTACAAATGTCTATTTTACCCCTTTATTTGATATACAAAAGAAAATCATTATTTTAGTTTAAATATATTTTAAAAAATTGTATATTATTGATTAATTTTATTTATTATTTAGTTTGATGTATCTAATAAATTTATTTATTTATAAAATATATTAATTAAATATTAAAATACTTAAAATATATCATTTTTAATTAAATTTTAATTAACAAATCATAATACAAAGTTTAATATACTAAAATTAACTTTTCAAGTTTGAATATTTATATGAATATAAATAAAAGTCAATTATAACAAATATATTAATAACAAAATTAAATTACTATTTAATTTAAATATATTATATAAATTATATTATTTACAAATAATATTTAATTTAAATTATCATATTTTAAAAATAAAATTTAATAGTTATTTTATTATTTTTAAATTGTGAAAAATTAAATTATTTTTACTTATTTTTCAAAAAATAAAAATTTCAAATTTAGATTATTTAATATTGTATATATTTATATAAATAAAATTTACATAAAATAAAAAATTTAAATCAAAAAATAAAAAAAAAGGGAGGAAGATGACTGTCGTCGTCTTTCCTTCCGGCCAATGAGGGGCTCCCGCCACCTCCTCGCCAACGATCTGGGCGACTCAGACGACCTCTGTCGCCCAGATCGACGGGCGACGGCGAGGATGCCCAGATCTGGGCGACGGCGAGTTTCTTGCAGAAGGGTGACGACGAGGTTGCCCAGGCGACCTCGCCGTCGCCCAGGGTCTTGGCGGCGAAAAATTTTAAATTTAAATTATTTAATATTGTATATATTTATAAATAAAATTTATATAAAATAAAAAAAAAAAAAAAGGGGAGGAAGACGACTGTCCTCGTCTTTCCTTCCGGCCAACGAGGGCCTCCCGCACCTCCTCGCCAACGATCTAGGCGACGGGGGTCGCCCAGATCGACGAGCGATGGTGAGGACACCTAGATCTAGGCGTCCGTTTTTCTTGCAAAAGGGCGACGACGAGGTCGCCAGGGTCTGGGCGGTGACGGGCGGCGGCGGCCATTGCCGCCGCAGTTTAGTATATATATATTATGTATAATAATATGTATAGATATATAAATTGATATATATATAAATGTGTATAGATATACATAATTATATATATATAATATAAAATATAAATTTAAAATAAATTAAAATCTGGACCGTCCATTTTTATCTATTGAAGATCAATGGCTATCATTACGAGGGTATAACGGTCAATTTTTTAAAAAAATTAACACCCTTAACCTTAATTAACGGAGGGGGAGAGTATGCATTATTTAAAAACAGGAGCTTTTTTTACCTATAAAATTAGCACAGGGGGTTTTTAGCTAAAACATTAAAACACAGGGAAATTTTATGCAATTTATCCCTTTTTTTTATATCATTTTAATCAATAACTCATAAAGAATTAGCACTATCTATTTATCCTTTTGAAAAAGAATGTGTGGATAATATTAGGTTCCAAACCCAAAAAAAAAAAAAAAACAAAAAGGAGGAGGGATGTGGATAATCAGTTACACCGTTTTGTGCTATTTCCTCTCTCTAACAGCCCAAAATTTCCCACCATGAAAACTGCAATAAACCCTCCACGAATCCCACCACCAAACCCCAAAACTTTCTTCCCAGAAAGATTTCACATAGTCCCGTTAATCAAACTCACGACTGTAGCTCCATTTTCAACTTCAAGAAGAGCTGTGGCAGTCAAATACAGCAAAAATGGCAGCCCTGGAAATGGGAATGCGGGCAGTTTGAAAGACTTGCTGTCGGGTCTGGTGGACGAGAGAGTCGAGGAACTCTTGAACAAAGAAGAGAACCGGGGTTTGTTAGACGGGCTGGAGGAAGCCTCAAGGAGAGTTGAAATGGCGAAGAGAGAGCTTGCTGAGATTGAGAAGCAAGAGATTGAGGCCAAGCTTATGAGGGATTATATTAATCAGCTCGAATCAAGAGCGTCTGAGGTATCAAAATGTAATCTTTCGCACTTAATTTTAAGAGTCCGAGTTCTGAAATGTGTAGTCTTTTCGTTTCTTGGATTGTTGGGGGGAATTGCATTTGCCATTTGAAGAATATGTGGTCTATTGTTTCTAAAAGATCCCAGGACTTGAGTTTTCGGACAATCACAGTTATTCATGTATAATGGAAGCCATAAGAGGTTCATGCTGTTCCTTATGTGCAGTTTTGTGATTGTTAGAGACCTCAAGTTCCATTACCTCCTAAAACTCACTAAGAATGGACCAGCCATGTTGTTCCCCTTTAAATCTATGATTTCTTCGTCAAACATAGGATTGATCAAAGTACGGATGAAGCCAGGACTCTTAGCCTCAGGGTGAAGAAAGATATTTGAACTCACATGAGAGACAAACTTACTAGGATTGATCAAAGTACGGATGAAGCCAGGATTCTTAGCCTCAGGGTGAAGAAAGATATTTGAACTCACATGAGAGACAAACTTACTAAATTTGAGGGGCGTGAACTTTTGAATTTATTTTAATTTTACATGGAACCTTTAAGAATATACTCATTTGATCAGGGGGCGAGGGGTTGCCTTCGACTCTGATGCAAAGTGATTTAATAAGAATCTTGATCTTGTGGGAACAAGAATTGCATACTTAAATTCATTGTCAAGAAGTGGGGTTCTGAATTCATGTTTAATTAATATTAGCTAGTGTTCTCTTTGGGTGAAAGAGCTGGGGAGAGTATGGCAATTCTTTTTGACCCAATGGATGATAGCATCACTCGTTTGTGGTGTAGTTGTTTACTTAATGTACGTATGTGGAGGGATGAACCAAAATCTTGCGCTGCTAATGAATGAAAGGTAAGTGAGCACAATAACATACAAACGAAATGTACTTTAATGATCTTTGGTTGACAGGCAATTTACTTTGAAGATAGAGATGGGAGGTTTGTTAGAAATGAATGACATTAGAAATAGCAATGCTTGATTATGTTGATCCCAATCTGTGAATAACTGAATGCATATTCAAGTTCCTATATTTTGAACTTGTCTATATGATTATGGATAATCATACTTCAATTCATCCATCAGGCCTCAAATAGCCTTAAGGTTGTGTTCGGATTGCTAGTTCACAATGAAGTATTTCAAATCTATAAGAACAAATTGATTGAGCTTATTTGGATGATATCATTTACAATGCTTTTGAAATACTTGAGCTGCTACTTTGAATGGATTTTTTGAGTCATTTTGATGGACTTAAAATCCTTCCATCCAAACGCAGCATAGCCAACAACAGATGTATGGGTTAGCTCTACTTTGTATTTCTATTCTAAGTTCAAATTGCTAGAGCTATTGGGTTTCTTATTTATGCTTAGATATTTGTGTTTCTATAAACTCCCACTTTTCAACCAAGACACAGAGACATCTCCCACACACACACACTAAGGAAGACACAGTTAGAAATCTCACACTCTATCTCCAACTGAGTTATTCGACAAGGTGTATTAGTCAAAGATGTTAACCAATTAGCAATTGAAGATTGCAGAATGCCAGAAAGAAATATCAGAAGCAAGAGCAATGGTCGACAAAGCAGAGCAATCATTGACAGACGGTGGCAGAGATGCCTCAACAGAAACAAGAAATGAAATGATAAACAAGGACCAGGAGAGACTGGAGTCTGTTAAAGCTGCTGCAATATCTGCTGTCATTGGAACTCTTGCAGAACTTCCCATTTCCTTAACGCATGTGTCTAGCAATTCCGAGCTGATACTTCCTCTGGCAATCACCTTTGTCAGTTGTGCATTGTTTGGAGTTACTTTTCGCTATGCAATCCGAAGAGACTTGGACAATTTTCAGCTAAAATCAGGAACATCTGCAGCTTTTGGTTTCGTAAAAGGTACTAATGACTATTCCCGTCCCTCTGAAATTTGTTGTTCCCATTTATTTGTCAGCGTGTTCCAGAATGAGACTGAGGCTTTTTTTTTTTTTTCCCTAAAAGTATCCTTCTAGCTAAATTGGCGCCAACCATTATTCTTAAGAAAAATAAATTAAAGTTTGCAAAACATACATTCTAAAACTCCTGTATAAAACACCAAATTTTGGATGGACACTAACAATTAGCTGGTATTCAAAGTAAAGTATATCAACGGACATGTGCGCTTTTGAGTAAGAGGGTGTTTTTAGTTGAGCTTATTTAGAAAAGTCTTGTAAATGCATACATCTTATAAGAATTTTTAAAGCTTATTAGATATTTATTCTAAAACTAAGTTCTTGAAGTATTTGGATATAATAAGTTGATAGAGCTCAAAAGATGTTAGTAATGATAGTTTTTGTACGTAATTAATTTGAAGGAGTTTATTAGGATTTAATAAATAATTAAGAACTCTTTACAAACTTATAAGTTCCTTATATCTTATTTTTGGATTGTATAAGCTCTCGAACATCTTATAAAATATGTTTAAAAACTTAAAAGATCACCCAAACACCTTCTTAGTTGTGTTACATTCCTGATGCAGGACTAGGTATGTTGGGAGCTGGACCGCCACTGGAATTGGACATAAACAGCATTCTATCGCATGCTTTTTCTGGTGCGGTTTATGTTTCTGAAAGTCTTTTGGTCTTTCTATTTGCTGGAGTTGCTTTGGATTTCTTCATTAAATTGAGGATCCTAAGTCCATTTCCAATTGATCCATCGGTTCCAAAGACATAATACAGCTTTGATGGCTAGATCTAAGCTCAAAACAATGTTGTATACCTCTTCTTGATTTGGTTACAAAGTTGAAATCATGGCCTAAATGAGCTATCTTAAAAGTTTGATTTTATGTTAAAGTGTTCTCATCCTTGTCCATTATTTTATTTGTTTGAGCTTATACAACACACACACGCGCACACACACACACATATATATATATATATACCCTCGATTCATCCCATGATTTCATCCCCAGTTTGACCTGACATAGAGGTTTAAATCTAGGACAAAGAGTTTAAAAAATAGGCCAATGATGTCTTGATGGCAAAAACTAGACCAACCAACATTTGGTGGAATATGAAATGAAATAGAATACTAATGATATATTTAAAAAAATTTAGCGCCAATCAACTTCAATATTTGTTCGGGTCCATGCAACCACTTAAAATAAGTATTTATCAGTTTATTTTACTTAATAAATTAAAACTAGCATTTTTTTTAGGGTTAATAGGGTTAAATCTAAAGTATCATCTACATAATTATCCCCTAAGTATTAAAACTTTAAAAAAATCCTAACCTTTGCTTTAAGTTTGAAATGCCTATTTTACCTTAAAAAATGTTTTGTGAAAAAAAAAAAAATTTTCTAATGCTCTTTATTTTTGTTCCTAAAGTATTTATGACTCATTTTATTTTAGTTTTACTTATTTGTCAAACCAAGTTAAAAAATAAATTTGTACATGCATAAATTATATTATGTAATTATCATATAATTTACATATATTATAATTCTATTTTTATAGTTCATCAGCCCTTTTGATTTTATTAGTTGTATATTTGTTTAAGTAAATATATAAGGATATATGCATGTATAAATTTATTGTTAATTTGATTTTAGAAGCAAGTGAAATCAAAATAAATGAGCTCCAAGTATTTTAGGATTACGAAAGAGTTTGATGAATAAGTTTATACATACATATATAATTAATTGTTGTAATCCTAAAACACTTAAAGCTTATTTTATTTTGTTTCACTTGCTTGTAAAATCAAATTAAAAATAAATTTCATAAATGCATATATATATTTATATATTTACTTAAATAAATACACAATTAATAAAATCAAAATGGCTGATGAACTATAATAAAAAATCTGGAATTAATATATCTTTATAATATATATGATAATTATATGTGCATGTATAAATTTATTTTTAACTTGATTTGACAAACAAGTAAAACTAAAGTAAAATGAGCCTCAATTATTTTAGGATCATAAAATAAAAAGAGTACGATGATAAGTGAAACTAAAAATAGATAAATGTTGATTTTGACATTTTAAAAATCTCTTTATTTTTTTTTTCCATAAAGTAATTTTTGTAAGGATAAAATAGAATTTTCAAACTTAAGAAGCCAAGGTCAGGATATTTTTTTAAAATTTAATACTTTAAGGGGGTAATTGATGTGGGGTGGATATTTTAGGGGTAGTAACTGTATTTAACCCTTTTATTTATAATTTTTATTTTTGAAGTGTTTAAATTAAGTTGACTTAAATAAAAATTATAAGCAACTTCCGACTAACTTGTATAGTTTTTTAGTAAATTATATACATTAATTAGCTACTAGAGTTAAAATTTATTACCACTTATAAGTTTAATATTTAAATATTAGATCAATATAACTTTGAAGTATTATCATTTAAGCATTAGTTAATTCCCAAACAAAAGAAATATTATGAAGCAACAAAACAACATGATGAAGAACATGGTTAATTGCATTTTACCCTCCTATAAAATATTAGGGTAAATAAATAGCAATTTATCTTATGCAGCAATTTGCTCCCTGTGTTTTTAAATTAAGTAATTTACTTTTTAGATAAAAAGGTAAATTACTTTATTTTTAAAAAGCACAGGAAGTAAATTGTTATATATTTTTATTATAAAGAGGTAATTTACTCATTTGCAATATGACATGAGAGTAATTGCTTTAAGCCAAAAGAAATTAAAGATGAAGAAGGAGGAGGAGAAGAATTGAAGTAAGTCTTTCTTTATTTCATTAATAACTCCAACTCAACTCATTCCATGAAAGCCATGCGATTACAACATCATACTACTAGGTAGGGCAGCTCCACCGCCTCCACGGTGGCTAGGCTGAGGAGACAGCCAGCATGCAGGGCGGCACCACCTCAATGCGGTGATGCCACCGCGTTGGTTGTTGGGCTGTGCGGTGGGTCCGTCGGGGTAGAAGGGCCGCTCCTTTTTTTCCCTCCCAGAGATGATCCACTAATCATGGTATGGTCCTTCACTTCCAGTGGTCTGGCATTCGAATTATTGCAAGAACCAAACCCCAAAACCAGTGCTAAAACAAAGGTGACGAGAAGAAGTTTTTGGCTATTCATGTTTACGAAGAAATTAATGGAAATGAAAGTTTGCATGTATGTAATTCTCTACAGCTTCTCGCCGGTTTATATACACACGTTTTTAGGCATTTATGGAGATTACAGTAATAACACTTTTGTAGTTTTGTCCACCTTTTTTACCCTTTTTTTCATGATAGTTTTCTGGGTATATGTTGCATTTTGACTGCTTGCGTCACATTGTCAGTTATGTATTTGCAGGATAACACTTTACTTCAAATCTGATTGGGGTAAAATTCATATTATCCCACTTGTGATATATCAAATGTTCAATATAAGTTCATATGATAAAAAAAACATCATATAAGCTCCTGTAAAATTTAAAAAGGTGCATATTTGCCCCTAAATCATCAAACTACCCTTGTGTTTAAATTATATATATTTTAAAAATATAATATAAGAAAATATAATTTAGTTACATGTATATATATATATATATATATATATAAAGAAACCTAAAAAATATAAAACGAAAAATAGAGATAACTTGTCGATGGACGAGAGATTGGCAGTGGGTGGGGTGTCAAAATGATCGCCGTCAGATGAGCTTTCCAATGATGGAAAGCACACGTCGAAAGATGGTCTGATGTTGGAGAAAAAAACAATAGAAAATGGGGGGCGCGGTTTAGGGGCCAATATCCACCTTTTTAAATTTTACAGGGGGTTGTATGATATTTTTTTTTTTATCACAAGAACTTATTTAAACATTTTGGGCATCTCAGGGGAGTAAAATGTATTTTACCCACCTGATTCAATTAAACTTCAATAAATCAAATAGTAAGTGCAATACACTCGCCGTGTGATTGGTGTATAGTTCAAAAAAAGTGACCAATTATATAGCAAGTGTGACATTTACTCTGTCTAATTGGTTTGGTTCAATCGAATTTGATTCGAACAAGAATGTTCCCACTTTATCCTCTCAAATTAAGTAAAATAGCAACTGAACAACTCGACAATATACACGTATAATTATAGATTATAATTATTGATTTTTGAATAAAATATGAATCTAAATCTCTATAATTTGTGATTTTAACTTTTAGTGCTAAGGTTTTCTTAAGAAATGTTGAATGAAAGTGAAAATGCTGCAGTAATTGTAGAATATATTAAGCTGCAATTACCAAATAAAATATGATAATTTGATTGGGTTGGGGTTGAAATAAATAAAAGTGTTACAGGCTACTTGTAATTTGTAGCCTAAGAAATGAGAATAATTGGTTCGAGAATGAGAACAATATGTATTGATTTTATTTGGTTATAATATTTACATACAACACGCTATGCCACCGAGAACAGGCCAACACAAACACATTTTTAAGAGCGTAGAATTATCAACGAGGCCTAGTTCAATTGGCGAAGTTGAAATCCCATAATTTTAAAAATTATGGGTTCGACTCATTAAGTGCATGAATTGTTGTCTACTGTATAACAGGAGTTGGTTTACTGTAATAATAGGAGTTGTTGTCTACTATAATAGGGTATTATTCATGAGCAGGATATGATTATTGTAATAGTTTTTGTTAGATATTGATGTCGACATTAATGATTGTACTTGTAATCGATTTGTTTCAATTAGTAATAATTCATTACTTTAAAAAAAAAAAAAAAGAAACTAGTGTAGAATTGCCACTGAATTCTAGATTAATTGACGAAATGAGGACCTGATTCAAATCCACAAATGTATGGGTATTAAAATATTTTAATAGTAGTTATTTATTCTATAATAATAGTTATTGGATAATTATATATATTTTATATTGATAATTGACGTATATATATTGATTGTTGATGATTGAAATTTATGATATAATTATAATAAATAACCTCTATATGTATATACAGTGCAAAATTGAAATTCTGATTTTGGAAACGCATCCAAATAAAATAATTTTCGAAAATTGGGTACTTTTGACTGATTTTTTGAGAAAAAGTGAGGACAAAGTGTGGATAAAAGTAAAAAAAGCTATCCCATATTTTCAGCAACTGCATCACCATCCCGAAAGGTGTGCAGAGTAGGAAAATTCTTACTCGAATCCGATTAGACTAAATCTAAATCAATTATATGGCAAGTGCATTGTATTTGTTATGTGATTGGTGTACAGTAGCAAGTATATCACACTTGCTCTGTGATTGAATTGGTTTGACCAAATCAGGTTCGGGCAAAAACTTTCCTGCAGGAGTATTGCTTACATGTATTCTTTTTATTCTATATTTTTTAAGGAAAAATACATATATATCCCTATGATATGAGTAACGTGCAAAGTAATTTCCATAAAAAAATTATATTAAATTACCTCCCTTTGTTTTAAAATTAGAGTAATTTATCCCCATAGAAGGATGTGCGTAGTGCACCCCTCTTGACAGTGCAAGATTTTTTCTAAAAATAAATTATTTTTATACAATATATTAGATATCTAATTTATAATATATACAATATTTATTAAAAAATAATATACTATTTTATTTATAATATAATATTTTTAATAATATATACAATTTCATTTAAAAAAAAAAAACCAACCCTTACCACCCAATCTCAAACCAGCCACCACCCACCCAAAATCAGCCAAAACCACCTGCAAATCCCCCCCCCCCCCGAAACCAACCACACCCATCCCTTTCCCTCTCGCCGCTTCTACACCACCGCCCTCCTCCCACTTTCTCTTCTATCCTATCGCTAGCCGTGCCGCCTTCCCTCTCCCTCCCCCGTCGCCGCATCCCCTTCCCTCACCCTCATCGTCATCCACATCCCCATTCCTTCTCCGAGTCGTCTCCTCTCCCTCTCTCGCCCCCGTCGGCCGCCGCCCTCCCGCCTCTTCTACCCTCATGTTGTTGTTCTCTCTCTCTCTCTATATATATATATATATAATATATATATATATATATATAATATCTAATATATTTCATATATATTTGTTTAAATATTAACAGTAGATTGAAATTAATGCGTGCAATTTTAGCACGGATCCAACGGTCCTGGACTTGGATGCTGAATTTAGGCTAACACAAAAAAAATAACTTGAGGAACGGAACCTGACGCGCAAGTTAGTACCGATTAGAGAAAGATTAATCGTAGAAAATAAGTCGAAATGATGAAATAAATTATGATGAACGAATTCGTGAGTGCAATCATGTTTAGAGAGCAGTTTTAGAAAAAATAGCAAGATGATAGCAAGAATTTGACAGTAGAAAGTATCCCTGCCTAGGGGACTTGACCTGTATTTATAGAGGGATGTGTCCTCGAAGTAAGACTATTCCATCAGTCTTTATTCTCTATAAAAACGGATAGGGGTTGCCAGGATGAGTTTTAATTTGATTTTTATCCTGAATTAGTTGTTGTTGCATCCCTATTTTCGTGTGAAAAGGGATCCTCCATCGACGGGGACTCCTTGTCCGACAAGGAGTCCTTCTGCTCAAGGAGTTCAGGCTGTTGGGGGCTCATCCCTGTATTCCAGCTTTTACCAGGGCAAATTTGGCAGTTTACGTGGGTTCCAAATAGGAAGTGCTTAGCCATGATTGGTCTATGTGGACGCTACGTAGGGGGTGCCTCGTATTGGGCCTTGAATCCACCATAGACTAGTGGGCTTTCTCATTGGGCCTCCGTCCTAAGGTTGTGTCTTTCCTTCTTGTTGTAATGTTACGGGTCGTGTAGGTTCGACATGGGCCTTTCATTTCCTCTTGGGCCAATTTTTCTTGGGTCGTACGTATCATTCAGTCTCCCCTCCACACTCTAAGGAGGAGGAGCGTTTTCAACTCCTTCTTAGAGTAGGAGTCATCTTTAGATTGTAGTAGGGGGATGTCATCTACATTTGCAGTACGAGGCCTCCTTATCTCTTTTTGTACTTGCTCTAGAGCTAGCTGTCATTATGGCCTTGGTTAGGGAGGGGAAGGTTTTGATAACTGCCTCTCTCCACAAGCGGTTGTGGTTTGGTAACCGTCCAATCATAGGTAGTCTTTGGGCAGACATGCGTTTAACTTCCAAAGCGACGATGCCCTTCTCTCTTCATCTTCTTCCTCTCTATTCTTTATGAAGAACTAACACTCCATCTTTCAAGATTTTGTAAGTACTCCCTCTATTTTTTTCTTTGAAGCTCTCTCTTTCTTGTTTTTTAGTTATGGCATCTTCAGACGAGTCCGTCCATTTTGTGGGAGAGAGTTTTCTTGATGAGAATCTCTCCGAAGCTACTTCAAAAAGGACGGGCCTTCATCCTGGTCCTTCGAGCGGTCAGGAGAGTTGGTGGCAAGGGGCGGCTACTTTTCGTCGTTTGTTGGATGAGGAGGACGAAGTGGGGGGTTGACGAGGAAGAGGCTTCTTCCCCTAGCGAAGAAGAGAAGGTAGTTAAACAGGAGGTGATGGAGCCACCCCTTCTGGGGTAGATTAGGGGCTCCAATGTGAAATCCCCCGCCATTGATCAACTGAGGAGGGAGTTCTACGTTCCTAATTCTATTATTATTTATACTCCCATATTTCCCCGGATAATTACTTATCTTTTTTTTGCTGCCCAATTGCGAGTGGGTTTGCGCTTCCATATCCCTTCCTTCTAATCTGATGTAGCTCGTCTCTTTCAGGTGCCCTTAAACCAGCTAGTTTCTAATTCTTTTAGGATAATGGCCAGTTTTTCATGATTTTTCATTTTAATGAGCATCCAGTTTCTGCTAATATATTTCCTCAGTGTTTTCATTTAAAGTGTGCAGAGCCCGGGTTCTTCCTCTTCACCCCCCGCCCTGGGGTGTCTTTTTTGCCTGCCCCCAACCCTCCAAAGAAATGGAAGAAAAGCTTTTTCTTTGTGTTTTCCTCCTGGTCTTGGGGTTTCCCTGAATGTTGGATTGAGGAGGTGCCTCCCTCTGTGACTGTTGGTGAGAGGACTGCCTCCTTGTCTTCTTTCTTGGAAATCTTAAATGAAAAACCATATGATTGTCGTTCTTTGATTGATGAAAGATTGTTAGGGAGTTTTGGCTTGATTCCTAGGGTGGAACCCTTGGGGGACTCCCTTGGTATCCATTTTTTTTTTTTTTTTTTGTTTAACTGCTTTATTGACTCTAAATTGTGCTAAACTTATCCTTTCTTCTGGGCAGGTGACATAATATTCAGCAAATATTTGCGTGATTGTGCCACTGGGGATCGTGGTGAGGGGACTACTCCTTCTCGATCGCCTGGGGGGATGCGGCTTCAAGTTGTTCAAAGGGAGAGGCGCTCTCCGTCGTCGGGTCACTCCAGGAGGTCCTACGAAGAGGACAAGGGTGAGTTCATTGGGTACTCCTCCTACAGGGTCCTCTAGGTCACCGTCAACACCAGTTCCTCCTCTTTCTTCTAAAGAAGAAGAGAGGGGTTTCCCTTTAAGCCTTCCCGCACATTTTCAGACAGTTTTATACTCTCGTTAAGCTTTCAATAAGGAGAAGGAGGAGGACTCTTCCTTGGCGCTTACGTTGAGGAGGGTCGTGGTGACTCCTAAGAATAGATATTTTCTTACTCATAAGCCAAGGGTGGATCTTGAGAAAGTTGCCTCTTTACATATGATGAAGGTAATCTCTGTATTTTGGTGATTGTTGTAAGGTGAATTTTGTCTTAATAATCGCCTTGTTCTGTATTTTTTGCCCCTAGGCAATTTTTGCTTGTGACGTCCTCTTCTCCCAATCCCAAGGGACCTCCCCAATACCCTAGAGTGATGCTCAAAGGCAGAAATTGGAAAATAAAGTAGAGCGTCTGGGGATTGAAAATGTCCAGTTAAAGGAGGCTAAGAAGGAAGCCAACAATGAGTGTTAGTAGATAGAAAAGGAGCTGAAACACATGAGCACAGAGATTGCCGGCCACGAGAAGGCCCTCAGGAAAGCTGTCGAGAAGGCCACGCTAAAATTTCCCCGTACAGATGAAGGTCGTAATTTCTTGGAGGGTTATTGGGCCAGTCGTGTTGATGGGTTTAAAAGGTCTGATGAATATCAAACAGAGGTGGTAAAAAATGGCGATACCTTTCTTGGAGCACAATTTCAAGGCTTGCAACGAGCAATTCTTGGCTCAGGGATATCCCCCTACTGGGGAAGAACCCTCCTTTCTGGACATAGGGGTGGCCATGGTCAATGCCCAAATCCTTTTACCAGTCCTCCAACACCGATGGAAGGCGGTCTCCCTCTCGAGTCAGGTAACTTTCTTTTTGATTGAGTACCTTTGCATCTTATATGTGGGCTGACTTCAAGAGTTTCTCGCAGAAGATGATTTAGATAGCCTTTTAGGAGAAGTCAAGGCAGAGGTAAGGGGTCGCCACCTGAAGCAGCAATTGATCTTGTAGAGGAGCACGTCCCAGGTGAAGGAGGCTCTGTGTCTAAGGGATGAGGCACCCCCCTCGAAGTTGCCAAGGAGGCTTTTGACCCCCCTGCCGATATACTGGGATTCCCGTTGATGCTCTCAAAGACTCGATTGAGGCAAAAGACCCTGCATGTGGGGAGAAAAAAATGAGATGTGTACTTAGCCCCTACCCCCAGATCACTCGAATAATTTTATTTTTGCTATTTCTCTTGCAGTGGACGAGGATGAGACAATTTCTTTTCTTTTATGCTTTTGTTGAATGCTTCAACAGACTTATCCCCCAGCCATGTTTTAGGCTGGGGGCTTTGCTGTTATGATATATCTCTTTTTGCTTGATATCGTAGTTGGTATTTTGCTTTTTTTCTACAAAAGGTGAGGGATGCCCCCTGTGATTGGGGTAATCATATTGCAATGTTTCCTGCATGATGATCTTGAGAGGGCAAGGTTAATTATAGTGTGAAATGTATATGCATATGTTTGTAAGAGGTATGAAGAGATGGTCGAGGGCTTTGGACGGGAACCCGGGGACCCCTTTGATTGGCGGATGATTGTATGGTTTTTACCAAGGCTTACTCCTATGATGATTTTTACCTCGTATTATTATGATGCTTACAATTGGGGTAAAATAGAAAAAAAATGACATACCTTTGTAGGGGATACCCCCAACCCGGGGGATGTGTCCCCCTGGGAATCTTATTTCTAAAAGGAGGCATCCTTTGGGAGAACTAGTTTAATGGATGTCCTTGAAGATGTTATTTGTTTGAGGGGGGTGTCCTTCTAGAGGATTGATGCGATGAAGAGAGCGTCCTTCTAGAGGATACTATTATTTTGAAGGAGACGTCCTTCTGGAGGACTAGTAAAATGCAGAAGGCACCCCTGTACGGGATGAGTATACTGTAGGAGTCGTCCCTCTGGGGACTCATAATAAGGAGAGGGTATCCTTCTAGAGGACTGATGCGATGAAGAGGGCACCCTTCATTATACATACTATCTCTTGAGATTGTGTATGTTCCATGGACGCTGTAGGGTCGTCTTTCTTAATCTTCTAATTCGTAGGCCCCTTGCCCAATTATTTCTGTAACCTTTTAAGGTCCTTCCTAAGTAGGATCTAATTTTCCCACTGGTTTTAAGGTATCCACTCTTCACAAGACTAAGTCTCCAATTTAGAAACTCCGAGTTTTCACCTTTTTATTGTGCGCGTTGATCATGGTATTCTTGTATTTTTATATGCGAATGAAAGCTTTTTCCCTGAGTTCTTCGATGAGATCCATATTTTCCTTCAAGAGTTTTGTGTTACATCCTTTAGAAAAGTGCAAGATTGTATAAGAGGGCACCCCCAACTTAGCGTGGAGGAGGGTTTCAGTCCCATAGACCAAAGAAAATAGGTTTTCCCCTGCAGACCCTCAGGGGGTTGTTCTATATGCCCATAGGACATATTGTTAATTCTTCTGTCCAGTTCCCTCCGACTCGCTCTAGCTTCCTTTTAATTCCTTGTACAAGGATGCGATTGGTGATCTCCACCTGTCCGTTGGACTGGGGATGTGACACCAATGTGAATCTTTATTTGATAAGTAGACCTTTACACTATTTTTGTATTCTTCGACCTTAGAATTGTCTACCATTTTTTGAGATTAGTTCTCGAGGTAGTCCGAAATGGTAGATAATGTTTTTCTATATGAACGTCATGACTTCTGCTTCTATGATACGAGAGAGTGACTCTGCTTCTACCCACTTAGTGAAATAATCGATTGCCACCAACAGGAATTTCCTCTGACCGGGAGCCAAGGAAAAAGGGCCTACGATGTCCATGCCCCATTGCGCGAATGGGTAAGGTGATAACATAGTATTGAGAGGCTTAGCAGATTGGTTTATTAGAGAAGAATACTTTTGACATTTTTCACATTTGTCCACCAATTATCGTGCATCTTGCTTCATTGTAGGCTAGAAGTAAGTGGCTCGTAAGGCTTCATTAGATAGTGCCCATGTTCCGGCGTGTGCTCCACAGAATTCCCTGTGTATTTCTTTAAGAACATGTATTGCCTCTGGCTGGGATAAACACCAGAGTATGGGGTGTGTGAAGGATTTCTTTTAATGGATCCTTCCCTATAGTAGAAAGCGAATCACTTGGATTTTAAGCTTGGTTGCCTCCCACCTGTTAGGAGGGAGGTCTCCCTCTTCCAACGATCGAACCACGGGGGCCCTCTAATCTTCTATTGGACAAATTACTTGTACGTTCAAAGGAGTTCTTGGCTGGTGGAGGTGTTGTATAATAATATGCCTAGTCCTGCAATCTTCCAAGGCGCGAGCTTAGAAAGACAATTTGCCTTAACGTTTTCTTCTCTTGGAATTTTGGATCAATTTGAGACTTTTGAATCCTATTTTCAGTTATGCTATTTGTTGTAATTAATGTATGATTTTTTCTTCCTTGGCTCCGTAGGTGCCTTCTACCTATTTGACTATCAACTGGGAGTCTGAGTAAGCTACTAGGCGTCTGGCTCCTACATCGTGGGCCATCCTCATGCCTATACCAATGCCACGCATTCAGCTTCATTATTGGAGGCTTTAAATCCAAATTTGACAACAAATTTTAAATCTTCTCCGTGGGGCGAAGTGATGACTACGCCTGCACCACTGCCTTGAGTTGTGGAAGATCCATCCACATGTAGTAGCTACTTTTCAACCTTGGAAGCATCCTCCATGGGTGTTCCCGTCATTTATAATACGAAATCAGCTAGAACTTGTGCTTTGATTGTTGTGTGTAGCAGGTACAAGATATCATACTCGCTTAATTCTACCGCCCATTTCACCAATCATCCAAAAGTATCCGGCTTTCTCAAAGTTTGCTTTAAGACATGTTTGTCTTTACCCCTATAGGGTGCGAGAGAAAATAAGAGTGCAATCGTTTGGCTGTGATTACCAATGCTAGAGCCATTTTCTCGATAAGAGTGTACCGTCCTTCTCATCCATTTAGTACTTTACTAACATAGTAAATTTGCATTTGCTTCCCTCCCTCTTCACCAATGAGTATAGAGCTAACAGCTTGGGGGTGATCGAGAGATACAAGTAAAGGGTATCCCCCTTATTGGTTTTACCAGTAGGGGGAGTCCTGCTAAATACTTCTTGGGTTCTCCGAATGCTCGTTGGCAGGAGGTATCCTACTTGAACTTTTTTGCTTTTCTCAGTACCTTGAAGAAAGGTAGACTTTTTTCTGCCGCTTTAAAGATAAAACGACTAAGCATGGTTATCTTTCCCGTCAGTTTTGCACTTCATTGACATTAGTTGGAGCTTTCATGTCCAATATAGCTTTGATCTTGAGGGGGTTGGCCTCAATCCCTCTATGGGTAACCATGAATCCGAGGAAACGCCCTCTTTGTACTCCAAATGCGTATTTTTTTGGATTGAGTTTCAATCGATAATTTCTTAAGACAGAAAACGTCTCCTCTGGGTCTGTGATGTGATCTTTGGCTTCTTTACTTTTTACCAACATGTCGTCTATGTAAACTTTAATATTTCTTCCAAATTGCGGACGAAATATCTTGTCCACCAAACATTGGTAGGTGGCGCCTGCATTTTTCAGGCTGAATGGCCTGGCCACATAACAAAATATACCAGCGGACGTGATGAAACTGACCCTTTTACCATCTTTGGGGGCCAGCATTATCTAGTGGTATCCTTGAGAGGCGTCAATCATGCTTAGTAGTTCACACCTGGAGGTAGAATCGACTAATTGATCAATCCTAGGTAGAGGATAAAAATACTTAGGACATGCTTTGTTGAGGTCCCTGAAATCGGTGCACATTATCTACTTTCCTCTTGGCTTTGGTACGAGGACCACTTTGGAGAGCCACTCGAGGAACTGTATTTCCTGAATATGTCTGGTTGCCATCAATTTATCTATTTCAGCTTGTATTATTTTATCTTTTTTTGACCCAAAATGTCTCTTCTTTTGCTTAACAGGCTTGACACCGGGATCTATGTTTGGATCTATTCCCTCCAAGTCTTGGGGTCCGGGTGAAGATGTCCATATTGCGGCATAGACATTGAATGATCATCTCTCGAACAGTATTCTCCATTTGAGAGCCAATTATAATGGTTTTCTCGAGATCTCCGGGTAAAAGTTCAATGTTCAGCAATTCTTCAGCAGGCTGTACCTTGGGGGGTGCCCCCTTAGCCTCCTTTACCCATTCATCGTCTTTTACCCACTTGTTAGGGGGTGCCTCCTTACATGTTTCTTCTTTATTTCTCTCTTTTCCTTTACGCACAACCTCCACATAGCATTTACGTTACTGGAGAGGGTCACCTTATACTTCTCCCACGTCTCCAATTGTAGGAAACTTGATCTTCATATGGTATGTGGAGATTATTGCATGGAAAGTATTGAGAGTGGATTTTCCCAAGATAGCGTTGTAGGCGGAGGGTGTGTCTACCACTAAGAATTTTAGAAGACATGTCATTCGGGTGGGTTCGGTCCCTAGGGTTAGTGGGAGAGAGATCATGCCCCACGGATATACTGCTTTCACTACGAAATGGTACAGGGAGGTGTTCACCTTTTCTAAGAGGGTGTCCCCTAGCTGCAATTGATCGTAGACATCTCCAAATGATATATTAGCGGAACTTCCTGAATTTGTAAAGATGTGTCCCACTTCACAGTTAGCTAGCAATGCTATAATAACTAGAGCGTCGTTGTGGACATTTTTGGGTCCTGATCGTTCTGCCTGATCGAACTAGATGAGGGGGTGTCTTCCATCGCCTCCACATCCAACACTTCCTTTACTGTCACGTCATTCGCTTCTCCTACTTGTGATTTTCTAACACTGTGAATCACTTCCATTTGGACCTCCTGCAATCATTTGTACGACCCCCTTTACGGGGAGAGTCATTGGTATCAACTTTCCCACCAGGTATAATTTTGTGTCCTTCTCTGGGAAGGCTACAGGACTGAAGGTCTTTGCCTTCTTTGCGTTGTCAGATTCTTGTTTCTTGTACAACCCTGATCCTCAGGCTTTCTCCCAACATACGTACTCTTGCAAATATTTGTTTTGGATAAGTCTGTCAATCTCATTCTTGAGATGTCGATATTCTTCGGTAGTTGAGATGTCGATATTCTTTAGTAGTATTACTGTAGTCATTGTGGAAACGACAGAATTTGTTAGACCTGGGTCATTGAGGGCCATCTCCCATGACTTGGGGTGAGTCAACAAGTCTTTTCCTTCTACGACCATGAGGGCTTGAGTGATGGGCGCGATAATTGGAGTGTGCATGGTGTTTACCCTTGGGAAGGGGGGTTTTCTGTCCCGAGGATCAGTCCGAGGTTTCATGGTGGGAGCCTCCTCCTTCGTGTCTTTCCTTGTTTCTCCACGGTTTTCCTTCTTAACAGCTTGGGCATCCTCCATGTTAACGTATTTGCAGGCACGGGCTAAGAGGGCATCGAATTTGGAGACGGGCTTCTTGGCCAAGAATTTGAAGAAGTCCCCATCCAAAAGTCCTTGGGAAAATGCGTTTGCTTTCACTTCTTAAGTGGCAGAAGGTACCTCCAATGCAGCATGAATCTTTGCAGGTACTTTTTTAGTGGTTCGTTCTCCTTCTGTCAAACAGCAAAGAGACTAAGCTTTATTTTTTGCAATTTTTAACTGCTAGCGAATTGTCGCACCCCTGCCATTGCCGAATATGACGGGTCAAATAGATTTGGACTATGGGTTGATGCTTGGGCCGAAACGAATGCAAATCCTGAAGGGGGTACCTGCAAAAAAGAGTTAGCACTCCGACCCCTAAGTTAGTATTAGATTTGAGCTTGAATAAAGCTAAAGAGTAAATAAATGCGATTGAGAATCGAGATATGGTAAATAATATGCATAAAGAGTGTAAGAACACTTGATAATGTGCTTGTAGAGTGCTTAGAGAGTGAGAGACGTGTGAGAGATGTGAGGAAGACATCTGGAGAGTGAGAAAAGTGTCAAGAAAGTGTTAGAGAGGTCCCCTTTTCGAATGGAGGAGTGGACTTGTATTATAGGGGAGGGGGATAACCCCTCCCGGCTGGAGTCTGCACGATTCCATATTTTCGAGGAGAATGGATAAATATTGTTAGGATAAGGCCTCATTTGTCTTGATCTTTGGTTAGTTGTATTGTTGAATCTTATCTCTGAGTTTGAGGGGAGTCTTCATCAGTGAGGACTCCTAAGTCAACAAGGAGTCCTTCTGCTCCAGGAGTTTAGGGCTGCAAGGAGTCCTATTCGCTAGGGGGAGTCCTCCTATGGCTAATGTGGTCTAAGATGGTTACTGACATATGGGCTGATGAGATGCCACATAGGAAAGTGGGTTATCACGTGTGTTAGCTTTTTAGGTCGAACGTTTTATTAGGCTTTGACCATAGTTCGAGTAGGGGGACTCCTCCTATAGTCCGAGTATGTGGATTCCTCCTATAGTCCGAGTAGGGGGGCGCTTCCTAGGTCCACTTACCCGTGGGCCTTCTAGGGTGGTAAGGGCCTATCGTTTCTTTCTTTTTTTGGATCGTATAGGCCTCTTTGGGCCAACCTATTTTCATTCACATCAATAGCCCCCCTTCCACTTTAATAAGTAGAGATTTCGACACTTTTTAGAGTAGACGTCTTTAGATCTAAGGTCCAGAACCTTTTTTTATCTTCGAATCCCTGTAAAGAATTTTTGTAGCATAAACATTTAGAAAATATAGGAGCTTGCTTCGTGCTTGTACGGAGCAGGACTTTTTATGAAGGTGTCTCCATAGATGAGGGCTTAACGGGTACCTTTTGTGCCTACTCCGATGTAGGTCTTTACTTTTCTGTAGGAGAATGTTAAATTAATAATAAAGACAAGCATATATCATGAATGGATCTTGCATGGAACAAAAATTATTGTGCCTCCTCGGAGGAGGGCTTATTCGAGAGGGTGCCTCTTTGGAACAGGACTTAGGGACCTCGCCGGAGGAAGAATAAGGTGTCCGCCAAGTAGGGCTTAGATGCCTCTGCAGAGGAGGGCTTAGGTGCCTATACTGGACAGGGCTTATAAGTCCCCTAGAGATGGACCTAAGTACTACCATATGATGGGGGGTGCCTCCATGAAAGAAGGCTTTTGTGCTTATGTTGAAGACGTGGCTTTTATGAGAAGTTTAAGAAGGATACCTTCTTCGTGAAATTATTACAAGAAGACACATGTTAATGCATCGAAGGTGGTAAAATAAACCTCTAAAATTATTAAGCTAAAATATTAAAGATACTTCCTCAAAGAAGCTTGTATGTGAACATTTATTCGTTGAGGGGGATATCTACCTGGGGCAGGGTTTATTTTCAGAGGAGGATGCCCCTTGGGGGCAATTCTTATTCTCTGAGAGGGACGCCCTCCTCTATTCATCTTGCAGATTTTTCTGAGGAGGAAGCCCTCCTGCTTTTCTAGAGGGACGTCTTGCAGATTTTTTTTAGAAGGATGCCCTCCTGCTTTTTCAGGGGGCGTCCTGCACATTAAAAATTGAATTAGTGGGAACATTTGGAATTATGTAATGAGAATGGTGCGGCTGCTGAAGTTGGGCCTTAAACAGAGGTAGTAATCATCAGGGGGTGGTCCTCCAACGTGAGAGGGACGATCCTTCTAGGGAAGTCCTCCTAGGAGGCGTGGACTCATTCCATGGATCTCACGTCTTAGATCAATATTTTCACAAACGGCGCCAATGATGCATTCGAAAAATACACGGGTCCAATAAATATGGACTATGGGTCAATGCTTGGGCCGAAGCGAAAGCAAATCCTGAAGGGGGGACTTGTAAAAAAGGGGTTAGCACTCCGACGCCGAAGTTAGTATTGGATTTGAACTTGAATAAAGCTAAAGAGTAAATAAATACGATGGAGAATTGACATATGGTGAATAATATGCGTAAAGAGTGTAAGAACACTTGATAATGTGCTTGTAGAGTGCTTAAAGAGTGTTTAGAGAGTGATAGAGTGTGAGAGACGTAGAAAAGACGTCCAGAGAGTGAGAAAAGTGTTAAGAAGGTGTCAGGGAGGTCCCCCTTCCGAATGGAGGAGTGAACTTGAATTTATAAAGGGTTGGAGTCTGCCTTCAAAATGATAGTGTCCTCTAGAAAGATGTCCTCTTCATCGCATCAATAGCCCCCCTATGATGCGTATAGCCCAAGAAGAACTGGCCCAAGAGGAAATGAAAGGCCTATGGCAAACCTACACGGCCCATAACATTACGACAAGAAGAAAACACACAACCCTAGGACGAAGGCCCAACGAGAAAACCCACTAGTCCATGGCAGATTCAAGGCCCAATACGAGGCACCCCCCACTTGGTGTCTACATAGACCAACCATGCCTAAGCACCTCCTACATGACACCCACGTAAACTGCCAAATTTTCCGTGGTAAAAGCTGGAATACAGGGAGGAGCCCCCCACAGCCTGAACTCCTTGAGCAAAAAGACTTGTTGTCGGACAAGGAGTCCCCCTTGATGGAGAATCCCTTTTCACACAAAAATAATGCAACAACAATTAATTCAGGATAAAGATCAAATTAAAGATCATCCTAACAACTCCTAACCATTTTTATCAAGAATAAAGGCTGATGGAAGAGTCCCACTTCGAGGAGACATCCCATATAAATATAGGTCAAGTCCCGCAGGCGGGGGACACTTTCTACTCTTCAATTATGTCTATCATCTTGCTATTTTTCTCTAATACTGCTCTGTAAACATGATTGCACTCACGGATTCATTCATCATAATTTATTTCATCATTTCGACTTATTTTTCTATGATTAATCTTTCTCTAATCGATACTAACTTGGGCGTCGAAGTGCTAATAATCTGTTTGGTAGGTTCTGTTCCTCACGTTACTTTTTTTTTGTTGGCCCAGATCCAACATCCAAGTCCAGGACCATTGGAACGGTGCTAAAATCGCACGCATTAGAATAATTTAAAATTTGAGCCATAGATTTACTAGTTAGATTTGGACCTTAAATTCATATTAGATCCAACGGTTATTAAATAAGGTTATAAATATAATTTTCATAATTAAAAATTAAAAAAAAATAAAAAAAATAAAAGAAAAAGAGCGTGGATTACACGAAGTAATTGCTCTATTTTTTTTTCATGAGGAGATAATTTGCTTTTTTTTTTTTTACAGGGAATAATTTGCATTTAACCCATTTTTTTTTCAACAAAATTGATTTACCTGTATTAAAGATTCAGTACTTTCGCAATATTCAAAGTTAGCATCTGATTTAGATCCATTGATTCTGTTTTGCTGGTCAAGCTGATTCCCATGTACATAGAAAATTTAAGTTATACAAGAACTTATTTTCTGTCACCATGATATATATGCATCTACGTTGGGATTTTATCATTATGATATTATGAGAAAATGTTACTAAATTAATTTTTTAGTAGTATTCCATTACCTGACGATCGAACAAATAAAAATAAGGGTCAAATACACTTGCCCCCAACTTGTTTGATGTAATCTTTATTTTTTTAAACTATCAAAGACTTACCTTTTGTTTGGACAATACTGTCCATAATGCTTTGAATAATTATATAATTTTTAATATATTTAATATTCTGCATATTAAATTATCACAAAATTATTTTCTAACTGAAAAGAAACTTTTAATACGTGAAGAATTTAAATTAAAAATAGAGTAATAAATTAATAATATATATATATATATATATATAGCAGTCATCGATGCTGCCAAAAAAGTGAGATCAACTACATTTGTATTATCAAGACACGATCCAACACACTAACACTAGATTTGTAGCTAGAATCTTCCTCCCCCCAAATGAAAGAATGGGGAGGGTATTTATACTATCACAAAGATACATTTTTAGGGAAGGTGAGGGTGAAGTACCATTTCGTCCTTCACTTACTCCAATTACATGGTTGCGATTTATTCGTTGAGGGTATTCACTAATCTATCACATTACTCTAATTTGCAAGTTGACTACAGACTTTCCTTCAAGGCAGATATTCTTCTTTCCCTGTTGGGATGATCTTCATCAATGCAATTTATTTCTCTCCCATCAATAGTCCCCCAATTCTTAAATATCTCTTCGGATATTTATGAATCAAATTGAATCTTGGACTATTCTGCAAATTAATTTCTTTATTATTTTTTTTTTTTGCAAAATATCTTCATGGCTAGGAGATATATCTTCTATTAACTTTTCCTTCCCTTCTCCCTTCCCGCATTATTGTTTATTTATTTCTACTTGTTGTGCCGCATTAATTCATCGTTTATGAGTCAACGTACGTGAGGGTCGGTTAGGTATCCATCCGGGTTAGGTTCACGATATGTCGAAGGAAAACATTGAGAGTGGGGGGTTGTTGCCGAAGGCACAGTGTCGTTGTTGGTCTTTAGTGACACCACAGTTGATCGAGGCTCGATGCCTCGTCCAAGTTTTGGCCGACGTTTGCCTTCAGATTCCTTGAGTCGAGCAGCGTTGCCTTTACCTCGAGCTGCTTTGATCGAGTCTCGTTTATGGAGTCGCGTCCCACAGCACTATATCGCATCGCACTTTGTCGTGTCCCATTGCATTTGCATTGCACTTTGTCGTGTTATTTTGTTCTGCATTGCATTGCCTTCCACTTTGTAGTGTCCTGCAGCGCCGCATCGCACTATGTCGAGTCGCGTTGTTGTAGTGTGTCGCACCACATCACACTTTCTCGTGTTATGTTGTGCTGTGTCGCATCGCACTTTGTCGTGTCCTGTGCAAGCGTGCCGCTTCTTTCCAAATTTCATGATCGAGGATTCCCGCCTTGACTTGCATTTGGTTTAGGTTTCTTGCTTCGACCTGAATTTTGGTCACAGGGCAAAGGTTTCTCCTCAATCCTTCTTATTTATGACTTTCTTGATCTTATCTCTTTGTGGGATCTGTAATTTTTATTAATTCAATGGATGATTTTTACAGTGAAGTTGTAGAATCCCCAAGAGAGTTGTTTGAGAGTCCTTTGACTGTGTGTGTCGCTTATGATACCTTAAAGAAAGTCGGTTTTCTTTTGACTTTTGGGTGTTGCGTATGGCACCTCAAGAAAGCCACTTTTCTCTTATTTTCTTAGACTTCGGGGTGTTTAGTATGATATCTCAAGGAAGTTGTTTTTCTTTTATTTTATTAGACTTTGAAGTGTGGCGTATGACACCTCTCTTTTATATTTCATAAACTTTCGGGTGTTGTGAATGACATTTCACAGAAGCCATTTTCATTTTTTAGCGTCGTAGTAATGAAGACTATTTATTTGATATTGAATAAGAAAGATTGACATTTTATTTCTTGGAAAGAAGATAAGGAAATCAATACATCTTGAAGCCTCTAAACATTAAACCTCTTTGTCTTCTACCGTTCTTTAGTTATTCGTTTCTTTGATGTGCAAGAGGCACCTCTTGTACTCAATCATTCTTGTCCCCTGATTGAAGATATGTTACCAATAATTCAAGTTGTTGACGGGTCCTCGCTATCCTATCGTGGTTCTTCAACGTTATTCATTCTTCTACTGTGATCCGGAAATTCTTGGAAATGTCATTTCTGAATCTTCCTTTCTACAACATCTTTCAAATTACAACAATCTTCTGTGCTATGCCCCTATTTTCATGAAATTGCCAATACCATTCTCACCCTCTTAAGGATGTCTTACATGGGTGGCGGTCGATGGACTAGACCCTACTATTTCGCGATGACGAGGATTTTAGCTGGCAAAATGTTCAACAGCGTGTAGCATACTAAGTTGTTCAAGGGCATATGTTTGCTTTCACGTCTGTCTTCCTCTACCTTCAGAGGCATAATTCCCCCTTCCTCATTCAATCTTCTTTACGTTGGAGTCATATGCTCGTGTCTACAGTCTTTTCTATACTTATATATTTTTCCGCCCTTGCTAGTAACTCGTCTAGGATAGCTGAAAGTTTTCTAATATCGATTCCTTAAACCTGTTTCTCCTTAGGTTTTGTTGCATGATACTTGCTAAAAGTTCTGGGTCCATGTGCTGGACTTCAAGCACTGCCTCTAAAAACCTCTGGACATACTCTCGTGGACCCTCATGCTCGTGTTGAACTATGGTGAACAAATATGATGCAGTCCTCGGATACCTTTTGTTGATTGCAAAGTGATGCAGAAAAAGCTGAGAGAACTGTTCAAAGCACTCTATAGTCTCAATGGGCAGCTGGTTGAACCAAGTAATGCTTTTTTCCAACTAGGGTAGTTAGAAAAATCTTACAGTATGCGTTATTGCTTATGTTTAGCAAGTCTATTTTTGCTAGGAATCGATCTAAATAGTCCTGGGGGTCTTTGGTCTCGTCACACTCACTAAAACATAGAATCTTGATTCCAAGATGGCTAGTTTCTGCAAAAATATGAGGTGTTAAAGGACTACATTGTGGAGGGGCCACGGCTAAGGGAAGAGCATGATGTTTTTCCACCTCTCTAGGCTAGCTTGTCTAGCAGTTGCTTGGTCTCTCTTTTGAGGTATGTGCTCTCTTGGTGGCGCTTTTTTAGGAGGCGGTGGGGGCAATTCGTCTTCCGATAGGGAAGGCCCACTGTCTACTTCCTCCTGAAGATGGTCATCCTCTTGTTAGTTCGCTGGCCTTCGCTTGCTATTTCTGGACCCAAATCTACCCCAGTACCTCTGCAAAGATAGAGAGTAGGTCGTAGCTGAGCTGCATGCTCCAAGATCTACTGGGCAACTGCTCTTGATGCGACTTGTGTTGAGGCGTCTTCGATCATCTGTCGAAGGGCTCCATGCGTAAGCTGAAGCATAGGGGGAGGGAGAGCCCGCTCCTGCTCCTCTTGCTCCTTAGGTCATCAGTTGTCCTCACCCCTCCTGTGATGAGTGGTTGCTAGTCTTCTTCTTGGAGTACGTGCTCAGATATCCCCTCAAGCTCCCTTGGGCTCCTGTTCCCGTTCCTATTTCGTGCTCTGCTCTTGATCTAGTGTTTTTCTTCGAGTGTCGAATCGCAACATTTTAATAAACGACGCCAAGTTGATGTTGTCAAAAAGTGAGATTGACTATATTTATATTATCAAGGCACAATTCAGCACGTTTACACTTGATTTATCTCTAGAATTTTCCTCCCCCAAATGAAAGAATGGGAAGGGTATATATACTATCACAAAAAGTTACATTATTTGGGGTAAGGTGAGAGTGAAGTACCATTTCATCCTTTACGTACTCCTATTACAAGGCTGCAATTTGTTCGACGGGGTATTTCAATAATCTATCGCATTACGTTAATTTGGCAAGTTTGACTGCCGAATTTCCATCAAGATATTCTTCTTTCCTTATTGGGATGATAATAATCAATGCAGTTTGTTTCTCTTCAATCAGATACATAATAAATATAATATTCCAAAAAAAAGCTTTTAAATAAAAGTTTTTAGTGTATTTTATTGTATTCATTCATACTTTAGTTAAAGTCTTTTCATGTATGTGTTTTACAGTTTGGACTATTACATACTCAAAATTAACTAATGAATAAGTACAATAAATATACAAAAATGAATCATGTAATTTTTTTTATTAATTTGATAATAAAATCAAATTATTTTCTATCTATTGTTTTTAGATATAAATGAGAAAATTATATTTCCATTTTCTAAATACATTTACTTTATTGAAAAGAATATGACGAAATACAATTTAATTCTTTTTTTAAAGGTGTTAAAATTCTGGTTAAACATATATACTGATATATATATATATATATATATATATTTAACCTAAAAATAACTACTTAAATTCTCAATAGATGCAAATTGATGATCATTGAAAATTAAATAATGATATCGACTGTCCAAATGACAGACATATATTAATTACTTGAAAATTTAAATAATGATCCTAAACTCATCCGCTTGAATTTCCGTTTAACTCTTATTTGATTGTTTTTTTATTAAATAAACTAAAATTAGTGTTTTTTTATTTATATTTCTACTTTTAAAGTGTTTAAATTAAATTGATTTAAATAAAAAATTATGTGCAACTTTCCTACTGACTTTTATAGTTTCTTACTAAATGATAAACATTGATTTGTTTTCCATAACATTCCAACTTTAGCTACTGGAGTTAAAATTTATCTACCACTTAATTTTTGTTCCTTTTTTTATTTCTAAGATCTTGAGAGAGTTTTTGGAGAGAAAATGGAGAGAAATTTTGTGTATGTGTGTGTAGCAGCTACTGATCGGCCATGAGGGTTTATGAGGCTTTATATGTGACCTAGTCACAAGATACCAAGGAGTCTTGGCTAGGAAGACTCTAACAACCATCTAACACCTCTAGGCCACCTTTATGGTTAATTTTGGTGCACCCAAGACACCATTTCGTGCATACACACCCAAGGAGCAGTCCCTCCTTGGCCTAGCCATGGTCTAACCAAGGCCTTGGGCTTGCATTTTAATAAACCGGGCTTGACTAGTTAAAATTAAATTAAGCCCACGTCTTATGGACTTCAAATCAAACGTAGTTTAATATATAAGTCCAATATTAAAATATCCTTTAATCCAATTGTCGGATCCAAGCCTTTTATTATCTCTCCTTCAATTAATAAATCCAATTTATAAATTATCAAGCCCAATAAAATTAATCTAATTAATTTTAATGACGAACTTAAAATTTTAATTAACCAAATTAATTAAATTTCAAGTCATCCATCCCATGAATTGGTCTAAATAAATGATCCAATCATTTATTCTTCCAAAAATTAATTTAATCCAATTAAATTAATCCGACTCTTCTAGAAGACAATTCTTTAATTCGTTTTCTTTAGGTTCACTCTCAGCTAGACTTGGGTGTGTGTAAACAACACAATTAATTAAATTCAATTTAATTAATTATTTTTAATTATCCCATAATCAGAAATTGCCCGTTACCATGGATGGTCGTCTAGCAATAGTCCATGGCACTAAAGACTAGGTGAATATTGGCGTGACATTTAGGCTCTGAATCCATACGAGTTTGGTCCTACTGTCAATCGTCTCCTGGCCTTCGTGTAGGGCATGGAATTGAGTGTTAGTTCACATTCTTGATTAGGCAACTATGTTTAATACTCGAGTTGCGTTTACTTTACTGATCCGATCTAGGAAATATATCCCTGATCGATTAATCGCTTTGGCTAAAGACTTTTAGAGTAAAAACCATCTGAGAGTGCATAGGAGAACTCTCTGTCATATACTGAGAGTGCATAGGAGAACTCTCTGTCATATACTGACAGGGGACAGATCATTTCTTGGAATCCACCGTCCTCGCTACATACTCCGACTGCACTGGATAAGACTTATGATGAACATGCTTCACGACACAACCACCGCTCGCCATATCCAAGATACAGTCTTTGTATGCACGTGACTACCATGATTTCTCAAGTCCGAGGACTAATCTTGTTTATCGAAACTTGGAATCCCAGTCATACCGACCAAACCTTAAGAGGCTTCCATATGACGATTTTGCAAGTCACTTCAGTCAGTTGACTACCTTGCCAACTAACCCATTAAAACTGCATAGACGACCTACATCTCCTATCAACGAAACATGGCTGCAGTACTTAGTGCAAGTCTCCATAGGACCCTCGATGCCCAGTCTCGAGGTTCTCGACTTGGAATGTTTTAAACCGACCCTCAGGAGTTGGTTTCATAGCTGCCAAACCTATGCACAGCCCAACTTCAAGGGTTTAACCTTTCGGCCGTGGGCATTTCGTTGTGACATTGAAACTCCGTTCAATATCAGTGGTAAGCACAACGAAACATGTTGCAATCTTGATGAATTCTTACCGTATTTATCAATCTAATATTATTTGATAAAGATTATCGAATGGAAAACAACCAATTCAATTGGCTTTTGGTCACCCTTTCCAACAATTACATAGTTGCGATTTGTTTCTCTTCCATCGCACTATGCTAATTTAAGTAATCTATCGCACTATGCTAATTTGGCAAGTTTGAACAGACTATCCCTCAAGAGAGATATTCTTGTTTTTCTTGTTGGGATGATCTTCATCATTGCAATTTCTTTCTCTTCCAACAGATATACAATAAATATAATATTCCAAAAAAAAAAAAAAGCTTTTCAATAAAAGTTTTTAGTGTATTGTATTGTACTCATTCATACTTAACCTAAAGTTTTTTTGACTCAAAATTAATTAATTAATGAGTTCAATAAAAAAATCATGTCATTGTTTTTATTAATTTGATGATAAAATCAAGTAATTATCTATTTACTTATTTAGATTAAGATACAAAATTATATATTCATTTTTTAAATACATTTTCTTTTAAAAATATGATAAAATACACTTTTAATTATATTTTTTTCTTAAAAGTGTTAAAATATTGGTCGAATATATATATATATATATATATATATATATATATATTTGATTTCTTTTCAAAAGTATATATGAGTTGTAGAAATATTATATTTATTGTGTATCTATTATATATATTAACTTATTACTCTATGTTATGTTTAAATTCTTCACTTATTAATTTTTTTAAGTAAGAAATTAAATTGGTGAGGATTTAATACGCAATATACTAATTTATATTGAGAATAATATAATAACTCAATACATGACACTACCAAAAACAATAATAGTTTATTAAAATGGCTTTCGTACAGGTGATTTTTAATTTTGTAACAGTTTTTATTAATTTGGAACGGCTTTTGGTACGGAAGCCCATCTGCGGCTATTTCAGGCGTTATAAGAAAATTGTAACAACTCTAGACGAAGTCGTTCCTAATTATACTGGATTTTGTAATAGCTAACATAACTGTTACAATAATTGATGCAAAAAAATTGACTTTGGAACTCTTTTTGGAACGACCACTAGACCAATGTTTAGAACAGCCTCTGGAGCGACTTTTGTTCGAAGTTTTTGTAACGATTTTTTTAAACGGAGACATAAATAGTGTTTGTATCTCATTTTGGTACAGTTTTTGGAACGATTCTTTGAAATTATTGGAACGACTTTAGGAATTGATCCAGGTTTTGTGATAATAAAGTTTAATCCTAAAACCATTATAGAAGTCGTTACAAATGTAGTATATTTTTATATAATTTATTTATATTTAAATTATTATAACATTTATTTTTACATATTTTTGTTGAATCTTTTTAGTTATAATTTTTTTGATGACACTACAAAAAAATACGGAATTTGGGATAGTTTTAGGAATGATTTTTTTGGCATTTGAAATAGTTTGAAATTGAAGAAATTATACGGGTTACATTCCATCGTTATAGACAGTGTTCCTAAATTTAGAGGCGGTTGGTGAAGGACCGTTCCCAACTGAAACGGGTATTGTAACACACTGTTGTTGACCGACTATAATAGTGTATTTGATTATGAAAATTTTTATTTTTGTTGGAACACATAGGATAAGATTTGGAACGATTATGTAATTTAATTCGGGATATTTTTAGAACCGTTTTGGTAATACTTATGGTTAAATTTTGGAACTGTATTTATTTGTGTTGGTGATATATTTAGTATTAGGCACAGTTTTTTAAATAGTATTAAGCACGGTTTATTTTTTGTTTGGAACAGTTTCTTGTAACTGTGTTAGGAATAATTTTTGAAACACAGTATGGTGTGTGCATTAATTTCAGTTTTAATACTTTTAGGAATGGTCAATCCTTTATAGGAACACTTATTTGAACAGTTTTAGCAATTGCGTTTGGAATGGTCTTAATTTTGAAATTTGCACTTTCTTTACAATTACTAAAATCGTTCATAATTTTTTATTTAATAATAATATTTTAAAGTAATTTAGTTTATCTAATTAATTATTAAATTTAATTATATATATGAGTTTAATTAATTGAATAAATATTAAATAATAGAATGTAATAATATTATGAAGCATGAATAATTAGGGAAAAATATTATATTAATCATATAATATATTATCCAACTAAAACATTAAGAAAAAAGATAAAACTAATCTAAACTCTCCTAATCAGTGATGTTCATATCGTCCTCATTCAGGGCAAGGGGATCTATTGAAGGTTGTGCTAGAGCGCTAGTGGAAGCGGTCGACTGTGACGATCCTGTAGTCAAGGAGTTGGCCTGCATTTCCCTCATCATGGCCATCATGTCGACCATCATCGTCTCCAATTGAATCATACGATCTTCATGGTCGGGTTTGGTTGTGGCAGTGGCCATGGGGGTGGCGATTGTGATGTGTAGGTCCGGCTGGAGACGTGGGCCTCAGAAACAAGGCCGAATACATACCCTTGTTCTTGTCCCCAACTACGACCAGCCACAACTGCTACTTGGTCATCACCAGCGAAGCCTCCGATTCGATCGAGGTATCGTGGTCCTCGACTGTGGGCTGAGGCTGATGACTCTAGCAGCTTTTGAAATGTCTCCTGCAAAACAAACAAAATTATTATAACTTTACTGCAAAAATATTTTTTTGAAAAAATATAAAATTATTATTGTGCTTACCGCTATCTAAGTTACCCTTGGGTCGCTCCAACCACCATCGCCCTTCTTCTTGTAGCATTTGACAAACAATTCCATTTGCTTGGGCGGCCGACCAAGCTCTTCCTCCTGTAAAAGAATAAAATAATTAGCATAATATTTATAAAATAATGATAAATCTTACAAAATAATATAATTTACTTACCATCTTCCTCTTGTGCATGCCGACAGAGGAAGATCCCCCGTGGTACGCAGTAGAGGAGGTCGCGGGGTTCGCCACCCGGTTTATCTTATTCTTCGTGGACTCATCCTAGAAGTCCGCACTAGCCCAGTACGCTTGGAGCTAGAGCCATACCTCGTTGGCCAGCCAAAGTGGCTTGACCAGCTCCTTTCGGGCAACGACGAACCATTTTCGGATGAATTTGCCCGCCCACATGAGGAAGACCCAGAACATGGACTCATCATCAAATTCCCACCAGCAGGTCATCTACAAAATATCAAATTAATAAAATAATTAATAAAATTCATTAAACAATTTAGATTATAAGATAATACAAAATTATTTTATATTATCTTTATGCTCTCGAACCAGAATCGTTGGTGCTCTGGTGGTACCTGCCTCAAACATCCCCAAGGGTGGAGAAAGTTTACCTGCACCACCCCATCGATACGCTCGTGGAATTTGCGGTTGACCTGAAAGGACATGTTAATTAGTGATCTTCAAGATAAAATAATACTAAAAAATATTCATAAAGAAATTTACCTCGCGTGATCGAGGCTGATATACTGGCGCGCTGATAGTGGGGGGAATGCTGCTGGTGGTGGTGGAACAACCCACGGACGGGCAGGATCAGCCGCTGGTATGGCAGACGATTGTCCGACCTCCTCATTGCCAATGCCACAGCAAATGGTCCAGCATCATCTAGAATCTGCACAATTGTAGAAGGTCCAACCATGTCAAGTGGTAGCATCATCTAGAATCTGCACAATTGTAGAAGGTCCAACCATGTCAAGTGGTGGAGGTGGTCGAAAGACTGCAACATCAGACGACACTGGTGGAACTAGCGGGCCACGACCGCGACCATGACTACGCCGTCCAAATGGTAGAGGATGCGTACCGCTAGACATAATCATACAAATTATAGCAAGTATTAGTTTTTGTAATTGTTGAAAAAATTGTCCTGATTTCATAATTATTGCAAAACGCGCGCCTAAGTTTGTGATTATTGGTATTATTATTTAAATAATATTATAATTTGGAATAATATTCTAATTATTTTTTTATTGTATTATTAATTATTTATTGAAACTTATATATATTAGCCTTATATTGAGATTATTGATATTATTATTGGAAATTTTAGCCTAATTTTGTGATCATTGACATAATATGTAAATAATATTATCATTAAGAATATTAGTCTAATTTGTGATTATTGATATTATTGTGCAAATAATATTATTGAGAATATTAGCCTAATTTTATGATTATTGACATTATTATGCAAATAATATTTTATTAGAATATTTATCTAATTTTATGATTATTGATATTATTATGTAAATAATATTATTATTTATTGTTGAAATATTATCCTCAAAATTATTATGTTATTAATTTTCATTACCCTAAAAAGTGTACTATATTCACTAATTTTTTAAATTACACATATTTACATAAATATTTACACAAATTTCACAATAAATTATAGAAAATACATTGTTACACAATAATTGCAGAAATTACACAATATGATCTAAATTACACAATTATACAATAAATTTGATAAAAATTACACACAATAACTTGAAAATTTTAATTTCTGAAAAAGTTTCAGAAAAATATTTTTAATTTCATTTTTTTAATTTTAGAAAAATATATTAATTTTAGAAAAAAATTCATAAATAGTTTCTAGAAATATTTTCTCAAACTATTTTCGAAAATATTTCAGAAATATTTTTATAAAAAAATATTTTTAGAAATATTATTAACAAAGTACAACAAAAAAAAACGAACAAGGAAGCCGACAGCGGACGGAAAGCGAGAGAGGGAGGCGGACTTCGAGAGACAGAGGGATAGCGTACGGTGGCGGTGGTTAGAGAAACGAAAGGGCAAGGTGAGAGTGAGAGACAGAGCAAGAGTGAGGGAGTGAGGGAGGAAAGAAAAATCTGCTAAGTAAAACTTATATATTAAAATTTGGAACAGTCATTCATAAAGAAATCGTTCCACAATCGTTCCTAATTATGTAGAACAATGTTGTTTCATGTGCTGTGAATTAGTTAGATTTTGGGTTCATTTTGGCAAGATTAGTTATTAAAATAAGTGTTCCTAAAATTGGTCCTAAATATCTTAAACTATGTCGTTTTATATGAAAACGGCGTCGTTTAAGAGGGCATTTTAAATGACCGTTCCTATATTTAACAAGACGGTTCCTATATATGTGACAAAATTATTTTTCTTTTAATTAAAAAATTAAAATGAAAAAAATCATTCCAGACATATTAATGATAAAAGAAAAGTAGACTATAAATTAATTATAACCATTGGACACATATTTTTTTCATTAAGGGCACCTTTACTTCATTTGATTAGCCCAGATATCATCATAATCCGGATCAATTTCATGTTTACTTTCTTCAAGCTCAGCCCGTGTCTAGCAGCCTCGACCCGGTACACATACAGACTATTGGGTGATTTGTATCCTTATTTGATGGCTAGAATTAGATAATCCTGATGGCCCACCATCTTTGACTAGTTTTGACATTCCACTTGTATCCCCATATTTTGTGCCATTATTTCTATTTTGCCCTCATAGTTTGTAATAATTCTCTACCAACCAATACAGAAAAAAAAAAAAAAAAGACAATCTTAAACTCTCCATCTTTAAAGAAGAGACAACAATGGTGATGGAGCTTAATTTCTAGTAAATGCGGTTGTTTTAAAAAAATGTCCATATTATACTCTTTATTTTGAGATCCATTTTGTCAATAAAATTTTTTTGTTCGATTTTCTTTGTCTATCTTGGTGCTCGATCTTTGTAAATAAAAAAAGAAAACTTTACCTGTATTCTATTTATAAGAAAGAAGATGTTGGTAGGGTGGAGACGGCGGTGGGGGAGGGGAGGGACGCTGAGGCGACGGCGAATTTTGAATTTTTGGTGAAATAGGGGAGAGGATGCGAGGAAGTGTTTTAAGAGAAGAAAACAATTTGAGAAGAAGATGGGTTTTTAGTTTTTACAGATACGAAGATGGGTTTTTAGTTTTTTTCAAAAGAAGAAGATTGACTTGAAAGAAATGTGTTTCTACGAAGAAGAAGACATGAACAATTTTCTTTTAACCATTACTTATAATAATTTATATTATTATGATTAATTAATTAAAATTTCTAAATCTTTTAATATAAAAGTTATTTTAAATTTTGCTTTAAAATTTATAATAAGTATTTATTGTAAATTTAAATTTGGATAACAACAAATAAATCATAGATAAAATTTTACCATCAAATTTTCTTTTGATGTTAAAAATTTGATGTTAAAATTATAATAATTTGTAGAATTAATATAATATCAAACATATATTTGATATTATTTTATCATTAATATTGTTATTATATATATTTATATTATTACTATTACTAAATATTGTTTTTGATGGAGATGAATATGATGGTGATAGAAAATAAATATAAATATAAGATGCATGTATAAAACTATTTAAAAAAATTTAAATATTGTTTTTGTTTTATCACAAGGGCAAAAAAGTCTATTGTTAATTTAATTGATTCTAATATGTTACATAGTAAACATGAGATAGACTAATACTTCCATAATCCAATTTTTAACAGTAATAAGTAAACATACCACAATACAATCAATCGTATCATTATCACAATTTCAATCACAACTTAATATATCACACTTTTATCATATCGCCCAAAGTAAAGGTGCCCTAAATTGATGCATATTCAGCATATCAAGTATATTTGTATATCCAAGATTATTAGTCTTACACAGATGGAAGTAGTATCTTATACTGTTATATTGGATCGCCTAATCAGACTGTTAAAATTTTAATCAGACCGTTAGATATGATTAAATCAATAAAATACTAAATTCAATAAAGTTCTGCACATTTTTGTTATACGAATACTGAGATATCGTATCTGATTCACAATCAACGAGGTTCAAAATGACGCTACTGTCAATTAGACCATGTAATTTTACATCAGACCGCTGCATATATTCACAAATGTGTAGTTTCTATATGCATGAATATTAAAATTAATTAGGCTCACGAATGTGGAAATATCGTATCCGAAAAGTGATTTAGTTATAATATTAGAGATGAAATTTTGAATAATAAAATAAATATTTAACATATTTAAAAATATATGATATTTCTAATCAATAATTTTTTTCTAAACAATTAAATAATTCAATTATAATATTATAAATAAAATTTCAAATAAATATTAAATATATTAAAAAACGATGATGGAACTAACCAATAACAATTTGTTCTTGATACTTGCAATATTGTGAAGATGATTTTGTAGATAAATACAAATTAAATTATTAATTTAAAATAAGCGAGAACGAAAATTTATCTTATTAATTAAAAAATTCAAAAGCACCATAAAAAATATTTGATCAAAATTAAACCAATTTGGTCAAACATCGCTTTGCTATATATATATATATATATATAGATATTATTCTCCAATTATCAACATTATTTAGTGGAATATAAACTAAAACTTATATTCTTTCACCTTTCTCGTGTGTGTGTGTGTGTGTGTGTGTGAGAGAGAGAGAGAGAGAGAGAGAGATGTTAGGGCAGTATGACAAACGAGGTTATAGTGTTAGAAAAGTGAGGTATTCACAGATGAAAGGTTAATTAGCATCCAGACTTGCACAATGCATAATACAAATGAGATAAAAACCTGTGATGGATAGTATCAGCAGATCATATACATTACATCAGACGATCACAACAGCATCTGCACAAAGACCTCATTTCCATTTATACTGACAAAGAAAACAAACGGATCAATTTTCGTCATCAGCTCACTATAACTTTTTCTTACTCATTGTAGAACAGGGTTGGAATCCTTTCAAGCAAAGTTTGCTCCACAAGCCATTATTCCAGAAATACGAAGAGCATCGTTCCATTCTTCCTACTCTTTTCACCCTGCAAATGAACAGACAGAGGGTGTAAATTGTAAAGAGCACCAGCAATCGGTAGATATATCAATCGAGCCGAGTCCACTTATTCTGCCGCACCATCTCAACCAAACTCATTCTATCTTATTTATCCGAGATGAGATGAAATCACAAGCAATCCCTCCTAGAAACTCAATTTGAAAATTTTAAGCCGAGCATCAATAATCCTACTAATCAAGTTCGAACTTCAGATTAATAAAAAAAAAGTAAGTCTATATGCTCATATAAAGTCCTTACCTGAAGTTACAAAGATGCAAACATTTCAAAGTTTCGAATTTAACTTGAAAATCATGAATCTCCTTCTCATCTATCTCCATCATCTTCAAGACCGGACACAGAATGTAGTTGTTGTTGCAACTGCCAGAATAGACAAAAATGATCACAAATTTCTCACACCCAAACATTCAGGTCTAACTGTCTGTGAGCTACTGGCTCTTTTAATACTCAAGTCATTTTTCAATTTCAGACATGAAAACCAGGAGTGCCCCATCATATTATACAAAATAGCAGCAGAAAACTTACCTGCGTGTACTTGACTTTTTCGGCAGTCAGTTCGTCAGTTAGGCTAATCATCCTGCAAGTAGAAACAGAGTTGAGCTTCTCTTCAAACACATAAAAAAATGGAAAAAAGCAGAAATTTGGCCGTCAAGTCAAATATTTCTGGAAACTTAAACAAGTCAAGTTCACAGAGATCTGCCACCTTGCTTGAAGTTCGGAGATCTTCGTAAGCAGCATACGTTCCCTTTCAGAAACAACTAATTCCGCCTGTGCAGGAGTGGAAGATGTCAATGAAATGCAGCAATCAGATCAATACTAGTAATAGCTTTTATGTCAAATTCAATGGCTGAAAATGTATGGATTTTCTGAATTTCAATGTAATGCTAAAAATGAGGGAAGACAGGCCAAATTCTTGATATTCGCAAATATGGAGATTGAAGGCTACTTAACTTTGAGCTTGGCTTAAGATTATATCCGGTTGTGATGACAAAGTACAAATACATGAATCGCGATTGGCGACTGAGCATGGAAGTTAAACATGCTATGTCTTGAGTTTGCTTCTTCAATACTAGATATATATGAATAGAATAACCTATAACTAACTTATAGCATTTCTCAAATCTCAAGCTGAGGCCATTTTCAGCACTACTGAAGCTCAAGAAATGCAAGCTTAAATAGCTCAAACCAATATACATACATACATACATACATACATACATATGTATATTAAATGTAAACTTCAAGGTCCCTGCCTCCTTATTCTGACAGATGGGCCAATTCAGAACTATATAAAGTCAACAGAATAGGAGCTCTGGGTCATCAATTCTCTCAAATATACAAGGGAACTCTTCTATTAGCACTCAAGTAAGCATTGCAAAAACCTCAATGAGACAAGAATAAAAGGTATATTTTTGTCCCTGCAATATTGCAGTACATGGACTTGTACCCCTGAATAATTTTGATGACATTAATGTGAGCAGCACAAGTTTAAATTATAAGTGGCATTATTAAGAGGGTGTTTGAACAAGCTCAAAGCTCCTCTAAACATCTCATAAAATGTTGTGAGCTTATAGCTCCCAAAAATCATTTGGCTAAACTTTTTTAAAGAGGTTATAAAAGGTCAAAATAACATGGTTTGGATCTTATAAACTCTTTAGAAAAAGTTACTTTACAACTCTTTAAAGCATCTATAAGATTAATATTTCAGAAGACATAAAAATCATCATTATTTTTGTCTCTATTCCATTTCTACCCTTCACATAATTTCAGTTGTTTCTCAATGATGAAGGATTCTCCCTTCCTCTCTGCTTGACATAATAGCTTATATGACTAAAAATAATCATTGCAATTAACAAATAAAATATCTATTATATATCTATGTTAATACTCGACAAGCATATATTTATTTTGATGCAAAAGTTGAGGTAATTATTTGTCAACTTTTTCATGTTGTAAAACAGATTATGTATTAAATTTTTATTTAGAGTTAAACTAATGTTCAATATTACCCACATCTTATAAGTATTAGCATCTTATTTTATCCAAACGCTTTAACAGCTTATTATGTATAAGCTCCTAAAACATGTTATTAAATGGAAGAACTTATAAGATGTTCTATATAAGCTTAGCTAAACACCCTCTAAAAGCTATATTTCTTTTACGAAAATCATAAAATGCACCTGAATGAACAACTCAAAGTGGGAGTGTGAAGTATGTACTTACACTGCCATTATTTTCTGAACGAGGTAAAGGAGGCAGTTTCCCGTTTTGAGGAGCTGGAAGAAGACAAGAAACTTAAATCAAACTAATTAAAAATCCTATAGTAGGTATGTACATGTAAAACGCCATCAGATTTTAAACACACCGTTTCTATATCCACCAGTTGCAAGCTACTCAATAAAATTCATAATAAGATCCTGCAGATAATGCGGCAAGAGACAAGTACAAGATAAGAGAGACGTAACCTGTTGAACTTGCTGTAGTAAAGATTATAGAAAAGATCTTACTTGTTGAATTGATGTTTGTTGGAAAAGATTTTGAAGCTGAGGCATGAGAACTGAGGCAGGCACGTTACTATTTCCAATTTCCTTCGCTGGCTGACTGTTGGGCTGAAATACAATAACTATTTCACCACTAAAGCAAAAGCAACAAAACAATAGAGTTTACTGGGACAATGGGGTACAGAAAAAGGAGAAGACCGTACTCAGAAATGCTTTCTTTAGCTTAAATGTTAATTGTACAAGACATTCAAAGAGACGAGTTTACAAACCATTTGCTTGGAATCAAATTCCCACACTGGCAGACTTCCTCAGTGTGACCCTGCTAATGAAAACAATAGTGAAGAAGAAGAAATATAATCTTCTCGAACTAGTCAAGGCAACAACTCGCTTCTTACCTGGGAATTACGTCGAGAAGCTGAACACAGAGGAATATCCTAGCATACAAATACAAGTCAGCAACACTCGCAGAAATCAAAGTACCACATGAATGCAGCTATACCTTCACGAGATCTACATTTTCAGATGTTACAGAGAACCGCCCTTTTATTTGTACCAAATTGGTCTTTGTCTTGTCCTCCAAGGAATCCTTAAAACCTAGCAAAACAAACGGGGTGGCATTGTGCTTCTAAGTACTTCTTCATGGAGTGCTGTAGCTTATCAAATGCATGAAAACTGTAAACCAAAATCCACCTCCAGAAGATTTTATTGGAGCTGATAAACTGTTTCCTGATGCTCGATTTGGAAGGTTTAGAGGACCACTAAACTGGGCTGTCTTCGTACTTGTTGAACCTTCTCTGCCAGTGGCTGATTTTCAATCTCAAACCTGATAGAATTATTTGTCTTTTATCAATAAACTTAACAAGGTAGACTCATCATAATGTGAGGAATTGAATAAATGAATACAGAAAGAAGAACAGCTTCAATTACTCATCAGAAAGAATCTTAAGTCAAACTTTCCTGAGTCCAAGGAAGTCATCAACAGATACTTAAGATTTATAAATTAGTCCTCATTTCATATTTCATATCCAAGCACTTTACTAGGACCAAAAGAAACAAGACAAGAAAACCAAACTTTTCTCTTGGAATATCTGCATTATAGTGCTGATAAGTTTTCCACCTTTCCTAAATGTATCTTAGAATTCAAAGCTGAGAACAGGTTTAACTGCAGAATGACCAACTCTTTCAAACCAAAAAAGATCTCTTGGTTCTTAATAACAGAATCATCTTTCTCATTTGGTAGAAATAAACAAAAACAACAAAAATTGTTAGGATTACAAATGTTCTGGTGAAGAACTAATTTTTTGTCAAGAAACTGCAGGTCGTACTTTGGTGAAAGTTCCCCACAAGTTGATGGGAAAACTGAGATGAGATCAGAGAAATACAATAGATTCATAATGATGATCAAAGCCAGTTATATCTTTCAAGTTTGTTACTGCACTTTGAAGTAACAGCAACAGTTCTCAAGAAATCCATGACCAAAGTAATAAGTTTTGACAGGCCAAACTATCAGCACAGAGAGGATGAATGGGAACGAACAGAGTTGTTTTACAATTGGTTAAATTACAAGGACCAAATCAAACCTAAATCCAAGTCAAACAAATAGTTCTACACCTCGAACAACACATCACATGGAAGTCCAAGACTAACAGAGAAGATGATGCAAACAGTCTACAGGTAAGAGAAACTTCTAAGAAGAAAGGCAGACAAAACACAGAATTCGAAAAAGACGAGGAAGCATTTATAAATAGATATGCAATCAGGTTGCTGTCGGCATAACCAAGAATTGAGCATCTAGAAACACACATGAATACAAGATTGACCATTATGCAAACGTTGTGAGCCATATCAAGAAAATCCTCCTACATCAAAACACAAGACTGTTGAATCAGCACTCAAACACTTAAACATAGACTAAGTTGATTAGCTTTGAGTGCAGGAACTTTATTCTTAGAAGATTATGTGTATAGAACTTTGTATAAACTTACCCATTTCTGTTTCCAAGAAAAAAAAACTTGCACATTTGAGTTTAGGCTAGATTCATGTTTAGATTATCCTTGGATTTTTTTATCTCAAGATTGTATAAAATTTAGGTGCAGGAACATCATAAGAATCAGTTCTATGTTACACTGAGTAGATAAAGAAAAGATGTGGGACAATATGTCAGGAAAGCAACTAGTGAATCTACTCCATAACATTGAAGAAGAGTGGATATAGAAGGAATATCATCTCAAACCACTATACATATCTGGCTTACTTTACGTTTTCTCTTCGTACTCAAGTGTTCATCATCAGAACATTCTATTAATATCTTATATCAAATTTTATGAAAATATTCCCTGCAAATTGCTCAAACTAAATTCATTTAGAAACATTACCTGTGCATACATTCTTACTTAGTTCAATATGGTATGGAAGTTAGTTCAAAACAGTTGCCAACTTTTCAAGAATCTGTTATTCATTCCAATCAATGTTGAAAAGGTCAATTCACACATACACACCTTAAACCTTCTTTTACCACTTTTGTCCAACAAGAATGATATATTACTTTTTTTTCAAGTTACAAATAAGGAACTCAATACTCAAACTGGTGTATGAAGTTGACAGCGGATATATTATTATGCTATAAAATCAAGTCGACTCAAAGCATGATAGTTCATTTGAAAATAATCAAAATCAATAGAGATAGGTATAGATGTAGAACATAGTCAAGCTAGTTAAAATAACACTGCTCATTTCACTAAACTGTTGATAGTAAGATCATAAAGAAGTATACTTGATCTTGCTTACTTTCCACTGTCACAAACACAACTATGATTTGCAGCAAGCAATATAAGGCATCAAATCAGGTAATGTAAATACCAATGTCTTGTTACGAATGCCAAACAAAACAAGAGCAAGATGCCGATGCAAGGTACAGTTTTCCACCGAAGAAATCTGCATTTGGGCGCTAATATTCCAGGTAGACATTCATCATCTTCAAACAGGATTGAGACGACTTTTTGGATATAATCCCATTGAAATCAAGTTCTTCTCATGCAAGCATAAGATAGACATAAAGTTCAAATTAAGCAATCTATGAATTTTATAATAAACCTTTCTAAGTTGCGCACTCTTTCTGACTGAGAGTGACTTAGCACAGCACCAGGAATGAGAGGTCCACTTTGAGTTTGACGAGCTCTTCCTGTCTGGGTTCTAGTCTTGGCCTGTGCCACATCTTTCTCTACCACTGGTGGTGCCAGATCAGCTCTTGACCCGCCCTTGACTCCAGTATTTACCTGATTGTCGGTCTGAAATAAATCACTGTCTGATACTTTTCCATTTTTCGTCTGACTTTCAACCACAAGCACGTCATTAACGACTAATTTTCCTCTGGGAAAAGGAAGGTGAAAAAAGCTTTCAGAAACATGCATAGTTGAGAGCAGTTAATCATCTATAAGAGCATTTGTAAAACCCGAAGCCTAAAATTGGGAGGAAATTAGTATCTAGCACATCATAACTTGTAGCTTTACAAGAAAATAAAACCAAACAAGGTAGAAACTAAGGGTATTCAGATTGAAAATTGCTGCAAAAATGGACTGAATTAAGTAACCACCTGCTACTATTATCGCCTGTAGCTTCTTGTTTCACCACAGAACTTGACACGACCTACAAACAAACAAAAGGATTTAGATTACATCCGTTAGGAACCAATATAGGGACCTGCATAAAAGATGGAGGATAGAGAGGCAGCTCCATAACATATAAATAGTTATACATATTAAACTATTGATGACCTTATGGTTCGTATGGTATTTAACACTGTCTTCTTCTTCCTTGATTTCTTGTATTTCATCCTCTTCTCTTGTAGCTGCCAAGATAAAAACAACCCATATGCGCCATTTTCAAAGGCTTATGAGATTCTACCATGAAACGACTGCTGCATATAAAAGAAAGTCATGTCACTAACATACCAAAGACGCTTGGAACTTCAAATCTTCAACATCAAAGTTCCACGCACTTACTCCACGCTGGTACTCACTCTGAGAGAGACAAATAAACCAACACATGAATCAAGAAAAACATAAATATACATACAGAGAATAGAGAGAAAAAGAGAGTCACATACACAGAGGGGATAGGAGAGAGGAAAAAGTACTATCTTAAAATTTCTAATCAAAAACTTACTTGGTGCCACTCTAGCATGCAGCAGACTTAGTACATTTGGCTACCAAACAAACTTACATTTCATAATTTTAACAGAGTATAGAAATTGAAACCAGAGTTTCCACCTTCTTCAGCCAAAAAGGTCTGGTACTAGTACTCACAATACTTAGAAGAATACATCTGAAAATTAAAAATCTATGCATAATGTCTACATAATTAGATATATTTATAATTATACTCGTCATTCTACATACATAAGTATATATAGATATCTGCATTCACACTCAATCATATATGCTCCACATATATGTATCTACAATGTATATGTGCTCACATAGTTTGTAGACACACCGCCAAGGTTTTTATTTATATAAATATTGCGCATCATATACACTGCTTTCTTATAAAAGTAAATAAAATTACTTAAATATATTAGATCTATACAAGTTAGATATATAATATATATATATATATATATATATATATATTATATATTTATCTTATCTTAACACATTATATGTTCTTTAATAGACGTTTAAAATAAGAATGTCTAAAGTTTATTGATATATTTACTTATATCCATTATATTACGTATAAACTAAATACATGTAGAGACTTATAAATATCACAGATATCAATAATATATTATGTTCAATTTATTATTTTTAATATTACTATGTATACAATATTTGGGCTTAATTATTTTAATAATATATAAAAAAAATTGCAAAACTAAGTCAAAACAAAAGATTTTATAAAACTAAAGGACGCCATTACTGGAGAAACAACTTCCAATTTTCCTTTTCGGAGTCAGTAACAACTCCAAACTGTTTTCATTTATATATTTTTTTGAAATTCGATTATATATTCATTTAAGAATATATTTTGAATAACATAATTAAATGTTTAATTTTTTTAATAATAAATTAAATATTTTTATTAATGAAAATGTCATGTAATATTATAATGTGCATAAGGATGCCATGTAATATTATAATGTGTATAAGGAATTGACAAAAACAATAGTGTGCGACTTTGTGTGGCAAAAATAATAATACTACAAAATGCTGACACAAATTCTGATAATGTCCCCTAGCTTACAAGTGCGTCCTTGGCATTGACGTCAACATCTTCTTGTTTCATCACCTACCAGTTAATTGTTGGCTCATTTTGTATTTGATCATTATTATCGACATCAATGTACAACCGACTTGATAATGTTGTAGAGTTTGACTTCATGTGATCACGGTATGAACTTATTGATCTTGATCTTGGTCTTGGCATACTCAAGGATATACATAAGGATATAACGTTTCACCAATTCAATTTCCATCAATGAGTGCATATCATGATTATATAGTGCTCAAGCTCTACAACATCATCAAGTTGGTTGCACATTTATGCTAATAATGATGATCAATTACAAAACGAGCCAACAGAGCCGATAGTGAGAAAGAAGAAGACGGCAACGCCGGCGACGTACTTATGGGACAGTAGGACATTATTAAAATCTATGTTCAATATTCTGGTAATAAGATTATTTTTCCCTCACAAGTCACCCGCTATTATTTCTATTAACTCTTTATACACGACGTAATATTACATGGCATTTTAATTAAATAAAATATTCAATTTGTTAAAAAATGGGGACAATTATGATTTTGGCCCTATACTTAACCATGTATTCAGTTTTGGTCCTCAACTTTCGAGCTTGACAATATTAGTCCACAAATTGACACTTTATTAAAAGTTTTGGTCCCGATATTAGATATGGCGTTAGAATTGACGGAGAATGTCATATGATGTGCATGTGAGACAGAAATGACAGGGGAAAAACTAGGGAGAATTACGATTTTGATCACCAAACTTAACCACTTCTAGTTTTGGTCCTCAAACTATCATGCTTGACAATATTAATCCTTAATCTTAGTACTTTTTAACTCCATTTTCTCAAACTCCCTCAATTTTTCCTAAAGGAACCCTAGCGCCATTTCCACGCGATTTCATCAAATTCACCTATAATTTTTCTGTTATTCACTATATTTAACCAATTTCCCTTATTATTCTCCGAAACCTATTTGAAATTTTTGAGGGGCAAGCATGAATTTTTCTACCCAGATTGCGAGGAGTCCATGATGTTAAAATGGAAGCTTAAATCCACAATTGCAGAAGAATGGAAACTAGGCTTCTAAGGAGTTTTGAGAAAGAGAATTTTTTTTCCCAAATCTCTCAAGTAAACCTTCAGGCTTGAAGATGTTTTTAACCAAATTTCATGAAGCATCCAAGCTCAAAGGTGGGAAAAGGGGGGTTTTTTTTCCCTCCAATGTTGTCTCTGTCAATTCTAACGGCAAATTTAACACCAAGATGAAATTGTCAAAAAAGTGTCAATTTGAGAACTGATATTGTCAAGCTCGAAAGTTTGGAGACCAAAAAACTAAATAAGTGATTAAGTATAGGGACCAAAATCGTAATTCTCCCTTAAAGATTAAACATTTAATTATATTATTAAAAGTATATTCTTAAATTAATACATAATCAGTTTTAAATAAAATATAAATAAAAAAAGTCATTATTGGAAGTAACAACTCCAAGCTGGCTTTTAAAAAAATATTTGGAAGTCATTACTCCGAATAGCAACTTCCTTTAATTCTATAAATCTCATGTTTTGAATTTTGTATTGCAATTTTTGTTATATATTATTAAAATATTAAGCCGACAATGCTTATATAAGTTTATCTATATGCATAAACACAAATGTTGTTATTTTAGTTCACAAGGATCACAATAATTGCTATTGGAGAGATGTTGAGGATAAAAGTGAAAGTGTCTCTTCAGTTGAGATTCTTAACAATCCCACTTAAGTGGGAATACCTATTCCTCATGGTTCCATAAGGAATGAGTTTAGCCACCACATCCCTGGAGTTTTCAATTTGACTTATTTTAATTCTACCAAACATGAAGTAGGATTAAAGAACTAGGTAGCATTCCCTTGTACCAAAGACACGCACTTCTTTAATCCCACTTCTTGTCTGGCACGGACTAAGAGAAGTGGGATCCATGAGGCAATGGATGGTGTATTCCAACTAAAGTGGGAAAACTCATTCCACATTCAACCATGAGGAATAGTGATTCCCATTTGAGTGGGACTTTGGAATCTCGACAATGAAACAAAATTCCATCTTTAGACTCAAATCTCCAATATCTCTAATTACAATGCTTATTAACTTTAAAGATAACTATAAAAATGTTTGATTATGTGTGTATAACACATAGATGTAAATAAAACTAACAAATAATGTCTACATAAATAATATTAAAAATATAATAAATTGTATGTATATATGATGCATATGTATAGAATACATAATATCTTATTTGCAATACTGAAAATATGTACTGTCTTCATTAAGTTATGTTAATAACACATATTTGATATTCTTAAATTTTATATTTCTTATTTTACAATTATTCATATAAAGTTCACTTGGGCAAATTTGGGTGAAACTTGAAGCACCAATTGATATGTACAAAAAAACATAAATAGATTATGGGTTATAATTAAAATGTACTATTTAAGAGACTATTTTGAAGCTTTAAGAAGGTTTTGGCCTCAAATCATATAGGCTTGAAAGATAGGATCAAATCGTGATCATAAAAGATCCTTTTTTAGCAAAAGAGAAACAGAAAAGATAAGATATATATCATTTGAAGAAGGTAGCATATGTCCATTCGGTGATGCTTTTATATGCCACCACAATCCACATACACATGGCTAGTCCCTTTTGATCTAATATGTATATACACATGTATATGCATATGTATGTGTATACATATATATACATAGATAAGTAGAAAAAAGTGGAAGACATTAGAAATATAATTGCAAAGCTCGAGTCTCTCTCTCGGTCAGTACTCTTATCTCTCTTCGAATTATTTGTCGGTCAATTTCATTTTAAGACAATGATTATTTAATGGCTAAGGATATGTTATATCAACTAGTTGTAATTAACTAATTACACTTAGGCCACCTTTACTTTGGGTCATGTGATTAAAATTGGATGTACTAAATTGTGAATATCATGAGAAAATCACATCATGTATCGGGTTTGAGGCACTAATCACTGATAAAAAATGAAGTAAACATAAAATAAAGGGTGATTAGCCATGATATCATGGCTAATCACCCATGATATCATGGTTAATCACCAAAGTAAAGGTGGCCTTAGTTTCGTTTCTAGATACTTAATATATAATTGGAAATTGTATTATTATAACATTACTCTAATAATTTCCCATGATATCATGATTAATCATCCAAAGTAAAGGTGGGCTTAGTTTCGTTTCTAGATACTTAATATATAATTGGAAATTGTATTATTATAGCATTACTAATAATTTCCTCTTAATAATTGTTTTCGCTTCATTACTAGATAGTATTTGCCAATTAGTTTACTCGAATTAAGCATCTGTTAAGTAAATATAAAAATATTTGTCATTGATATTGTTTAAGATACGATGTTTAATAGTATTTGTCATTCGTTAAAGGTGTAGATTATATATACACTAATTATATGAATGGATTAAATGTAACTAATTTCAATTAGGCTAATACTATAAATTACAAACGAAGTGGAGAATACTAAGTTTACATATGGGTTTGCCTGGTGTGCTAAACGTTCTCATTTTTCAACTAGCTTTGCTAATTATATATAATTAATCAATCAAAATACAATATGGTATGATTGATATGGATATAACTTTAAGCTTAAACTACCGCTATTCTATTTAGTATAATATAGATATAAACTAAATGTATTTTACTAGTGGTTACCGAGCTCATACTTTTAAGAGTACGACGTGCTCTTTGAAATTTGGTATAATTTCAAATACCCAATCATTGTTTGAAAAATTGGTCCCCCACTTGATTCGGATGTCCTTCCAACAATCCGCTCATTCCATTAGTCTCCATTAAGATTTCATCCATTTTTTGTGGTGAACTCTTGTGGACTATGAAATAATTTTGCTTATCTTTGCAAAATTTTCTAAAAATTTTTATGGACTAGAAGGCAAGAAGGAAATTTCACCTTGTCAGCCTCTTTTTACAATTTTTCAAAAAAAATTAAAAAAAAATAGCAAAGTGGATATTTTGAGGCCTGCATTCAAGAATTACATAATTTCATCACATATTAGAAGGGTTTGTTAATTTCCCTAACAACGAAGGGGTATCTATTATTATGTTAAAACCGCAAAGCTCGCTCCAATTCACCCTAGTTTTAAGGATATCGAAATAAGCTTGCAGATGAATCCGCTCAATCTCTGTGAAACCTCGAGACTAGTCCTTCTGTAGACCCTATCTAATCACGGGGACTGTGTTGCAAGTGTCATTCAAATTATATTAGTATTTTCAAAACTAGAGTAATAATATATATAATCGTGCATGCCTATATACGTATAAAAGGTGGACTTTTCTTAAGACAAACTTGAGTAAAATGTTTCTTTAAAATTATTCAAGCGGTTCTTGCTAAGCGGTCAACAAGCCTAGGACTAGATAGTTTGAGGGCAGGTTGGGTTAACATTGGTTCCCGATAGAGACTCCAGTGTTCACTTACCACTTGGGTGTTCTTTCACAGGCAGGGTGGATGTTGTCTACATATGATTAGCGCAACCATGTACCAATGCATGGCGAGTTTAATGTGGCCACGGGGTCGCTCCCTGCATGGAGGATGAGGTAGTAAATGATTTTTTGGGAGTCATAAGATAGTGATTATATGATTAGGTCCTTACCTAATGTGATCTTCACACGCTCAATCAATATTGTTACAATGATATATTTTCTTTTCCCATTGAGGCCGAACCTAAACCAATGCTCGAGAGATAGCTAGAGATAGATGTGTCCATACACTCATAAGGATGTATGGATTCTCGAGAAGAGAGGAGTCGCGGTGCCCCCCCCCCCCCGGGACCGTCGGATCCCATGAGTGAATCGAAACTTGGATCTACATTGGATCTCACCCGAATCGCCCCATCTATCCTCCTAAGGAGAGGTTTGGTTTCAACACCGATTCAAACAGGAGGAGCACGCCAGGCTAATGTGCCATGGATGATGGACGGTCAAGCGCCAATGAGCACATTAAACTATCCATGTAGCCGAGAACCCTCACAAACCAGGCACAACAACGCAATTATTCAAATATTTTGATCAACTTTTCCATTATTAGTATTTTATTTCATGTGCACCCACTTATTGCCTCACTAAGCTTTTTGCTTACATAGTTCAAGTTTCTTCCTCGAGATATAGGTGATAAAGTGACAAGTCAAAGTTTAGCCACCTATGAAGAGACCGCAGTAGTTGGAAGAGAGGTCAAATGAATGGTTAGGACAATCATCTTGGATCTAAGATTATTTTTTGTGTGGTATATCTATCAATTTCTATTAAGTTGTGTTCTTAGAGTAAGATCTAAAGCAGGACTCATATTTTGGGGCGTGACAATATGGTATCAGAACCTAGGTAGTAGCCCTGGCTATACCAATATAGATTTGGACCTAAGGGGTAAGTTAACTATTGGACTAAAGTAGAGGTTCAAAATCCTAAGTTATTTGGGAATTTTTGGGTTTGTTTTGGAATTTTTGAGTTTGTTCAGTGCTAAAAAGAATTGTGATGGATCACTGCAGTCGACCAGTACACTATTACTACAATTGGAGAACTAAGTCAAAAAATTATGTCCTTATTCTGTTTGTATAGGTCCTTTATGTGTTCTGACAATGTTAAAAGTTTGGGTTGAATATTGGTTTCAATCTGATAAGGAGTATTTGGAGAGAAATTGTGTTTGATATGTGTAAATGGACTTGTGTGCCAGGTCTAATATTGATTGTTGACAAAATGTAGATATTGGCAACTGCTAATAGTGATTTTGAATAATAATTGATGTTTTGGGATTTAGTGTAAACCAATTAAATGTTATCTAAGTAATATTACTAGGGTGTCTTATGGGATGATCTGAACTTTTGTAATAACCTGTAAAAAGAGATCACAGTACCAAGAGCTCGATTGAAGCTTTGCAATTTTTTCTACTCATCTATGTATGTATATGTATGTACATGTAATATATATCACAAGAGGCTTGTCATGTGTACGTGGTGGCATATCACACAAGGCGGCATGACCTAAAGGACACGTGCTACCTTATTCAAATTTGATCATTTATATCATCTTTTCTTTTCTTCTTTCTTCTTTCTTTTCTTCTTTTTTTTTTTTTTTTTTTTTTTTTTTTTTTGGCAAAAAAGGACGGGTTGATCCTCTATCTTTCAAACCTATAACATTTCACGCCAAAACCTTATAAAGTTTCAATGTAGTCTCTTAAAATTTTAGTACATTCGGATTATAACCTATAATCTATTTATCAATAAACATAAGTCTTTTTATATTTATGAATTGGTCCTACAAGTTTCATATAATTCCTTTTCGTATCAAACTAAACCAAATAAACTTTTTATGAATAATTAATAGAATACGAAATATGCGGGAATAATTTCAAGAATATATTAAGTAGGTAGTACTAACATAATTTAATGAAGATAGTATGTATTTTCAGTATTACAGATAAGGGGTGCCACAATATGTACATTAAATTTATATATTTATGATATATATGTATATAATAATATATAGCATGTTTAACACATACAATAACTATGTAAATACATATTTATATTTATGTACAATCTAATATATACAAGTATATACGTTTTATTTTATACAAAAATTATGTATATTATTGTGCATATTATTTATACAGATAAAATTATCGGTGGTGTGTATACACACTATGCGAGCATATAAACTTCAAAATACATAGATAGTGAGAGCGTGAATACATGTAGACACATTTTATACATATATAATGACTGTAAAATATGCACAGTTTCTAAAATTTTAAATGTGTTTTGAGTATTAAGTACTAGTACAAGTAATAATATAATAATCACAACAAATATACTTTTATTCTAAAACTATATATTTAATTAAACCAAACAAAGAAATATCAAAAATATTTTCCAATTTCACTTTAATTTGTGTACATGAGCAAAGAATGGTATTGAAAAGATCAATCACATTCCACTTGGACTGACCTTTCCTGGAATGTCCAATCTATGAACCAAACATGTTGTAAGAGTACAGATCGGCGTATGTAAAGTTTTTGAACTTCGCTTAGACTAATTGGCAAGATGGCAAGTAATGAGGTGTCATGAGGGGGTATTTGGAGTATTTGTTATATGGCCATTAGTTTCAGGGGGTATTTATAATTTTCCAAACAACAAGGGGTAAAATTTACTCATTTTTTAAGTGATCCAATTATTTAAAAATGAATCAAATATATAGACAAATACGTAATGTTTAAATACACATATAAATGTATATATATAGTAATGCTTAGGATATTTTTTAAGTAAAATTTGTCAGTTAAGAGGTTTTGAAAAGTGGAATATGTTTGGTTTGTAAAATGAAACCAATACAGAAAATGTAGTTGCTTGCAATAAAAGCAAAAAAAACAAAAAAATATAGGAGAAATGCCAAATGTAAAATCAGTATCACAAATATATCAAGCAAACATCACTTGAAACGCAACCATATACCATGTCAGTGAACATTAAAAGAATTTCGAGCCATTTAAAAGAAAAGAATATATGGTAATGCTGTAATGCTTCAAACCTGAGATATTGCCTCTTGTTCTGCTGAAGGTTTTTAAAAGCAAGTTGAGCAGCATCTTTGACCTGCATCGAATTAGAACAATATAAAGTCGAATTCTAGGAAAAGATTACTTCAGAACCCTGCAATTAGCATAACCTTGGTATACCTGGAGATCTTTTACACGCTTCCACAATGGTGGCAGGTCAGCAAATAATTTTTTCACAGAAAGCTCTGGAGGCTTGGCATTCTTGAAGAAGGGATGTTTTAACAACTTTTCAGCAGTTGGCCTTTTTGTTTGATCTTTCACCAAGCACATTGCAACCATTTCTTTAAAAGACTGTCAACGCCATAGCTTGCTAAATAAATGATTGGTAAAATGGAATTACGTAGATTTCAATATGCAGTTGAACATATCATTGATACCTTGGAGAACTTTTTATCACGGTCATAATCAAGTCCAGGAGGAGCATTTTGTATGGTCATTAGCAGAACCTGTTCCAAAGGGCAGGGTAGTAGTAAAAGGGTTTGCCCAAGTGTCCTCCAAAAGCACAATCTCAAGCTTTCAAGTAGATATGTATACCTTCATTGGAGGATATTTTGAAAATGGTGCGTGTCCATGAGCCAACTCCAATGCAGTTATTCCAAATGACCAAATGTCAGCCCTATAAAGTGATAATCAGGTAACCCAATTACGCACATTAAAATGCACGTGATGGAATATTAGCCAAAGAATCAACTTGGTATTGCAGCAAATATAAATCTCAGCAGATTAAACAAGATCAGATTATTGGACAAATAGCTTCAGACAATTTTTCTAAACCTTAGAACGGAAAATTCATATACTTTTTGAGTCTCAGTATATGACAAATGATGATATCTAAAACTCAGAACTTAATGGGAGAACAATCATTAGCTTTATTGACGAGCACAAGTTTCTCGAAACTAGCTTCATGAATCTTCTTATCTACACTCAGAACATGACAGGGCAATCTAGTATAGCCTCTTGAAGTTGTCACATGTAATTATGCAAAACAGAGATTCAGGGAGTGCAATCATTAACATTGCAGGGGCATGCATGAACGACAACTTTTGTGATGCTTGGTTGGCATTTATTGAGGCATGGAACAGAACAAGAAGATGGAGTAAAACCTACTTGAAATCATATCCAGTTCCTGGCTGCAACACTTCAGGTGCCATCCTGTAAAATAAGACAAAGTGAAACACATCATGTCTACAATTATCATAACGTAGAAGCAAACATCCATTAGAAAAATTATACAATATACATACATATCGAGAGAACAAGTGAACAAGTGAGAGAGAAGGATAAAGCAAAAGTACCAGCATGGAGTTCCCACCGGTTTCTCGAGCGCTGTCTATCACCTCTGTCAAACAAACAAGCTGAAACACCAAAGTCAGCAAGCTTCACCTCACCATTACTATCCATTAATATATTTCCTGCCTGAAAAATTGAAACTGTTAAACAAAATGTGCAGTATTTCAATCATTTAGGTGGATCTAATTATCCAAAGTAAATGAGAAATTACAAGACTGTCAAAATAAATTTAAGGGTTAATTACATTTTGCCAACCGAACTACGACTATTTTCTATATTTTGGTACCTAAACTTTTTTTGTGTCAACTTACCATCTCAACTTTACGAAATTTTGTACTTTGTCATTTATAGTTGTTTTTCAACCAAATTTTTTGTCGAAGAAACATCACATGCAGTGTACATGCGATATTTAAGTGATATGATGTGATTTCACATATGCACATATGCACATCATGTGATGTTTTTACGGCAGAAAAATCAACAAAAAGGTCATATATGTGCAAAGTGCGAATTTCACAAGTTTAGATGTTAAGTTGACAAAAAAAAGTTTCGATAGTAAAGTGTAAAAACAGGCATAGTTCAAATGGCAAAATGTAATTTACCCTAAATTTAATATTTAAGAAACAACTAACCTTCACATCACGATGGATATGGCCATGTCGATGAAGGTACTCCAAAGCCTTCAGAGTTTCTTTCAAGATAGACCCAATGGCAGATTCTTCAAAACCTTCCGGGTATGCTATCATCATGAGATGTAGACAAGAACCCTCAGCCATAAAAGGCATGACCACCCAAAGGTTGCAGTCAACAACAAATGAACAATATGCTTTTATAATATTAGGATGATCAATTAAGGTCATTGTTTGTGCTTCCCTGCGAATATCATCCTGCAAAATAACAGACGCAGTTTTCCACATGAAAACCCTACCTAGCCACATTTGCTGGTTTATGGAAAAGAAATATTGTTGAAATATATAACCTGAAATAGAGCATAAAAACTCACCAATTTCCTATTCAAGAGAAATAATTCTTGTGCATGGGAAAATAGTGATATATTGTGCTTAACAGGTAGTAATGCAAAATATATTTGAACTGAAACAAAAATGCAGAAGCTCAGAGGTACTGTTTGGTCATATTATTTGGAGGACACATCCGAATCTAAATAGTGAGAACTTGGAAGTCATCCACTACAACCATTTTTGGATATAAACTCAAAATATAGTAATATACATATTCATTTATTGAAAATCTCACTCCTTGTTATACCAATCCTTGCTCTTTCTCTCTCATCATAATTAACCCCCAATCCATAACATCTTGTATCATTGTCATCATTATCATATTTTATACTTTAACCCATAACCAACTTCATGCTTTGGCACTACTAAAAACACATGAAGCCACTTGAAACGTCATGGAATCAAATGACAATATTTTAGAAGAAACCTACCACAGTTTCACCAAATCCAACTTTCAGAAATAACTCAACCAAACGCATTTTTCATTCCCAAATGAACGCCTTTCCACTACATTTTAAACCTTGCTCTAAAATAAACTAAACAGTGTGCACAGTGTCTGAGTAAACAGAGTAAAGCAAAGCCAGGAGCAAAGATGAACATGCAGAATATCACTACATTGTAATATACTAATTGAGAAATTTAACACTCATACAATATCTATAATAAAACAATGTTGTTGCAGTATTCAACTGAAAACACCCTGCTTATTGGACACTATAAGTATGTGTGAAACAAAAATGAACCCAAAGTATCTCCAGAATATACTTTCTAGAAACAAGTTTCTTAGGAGGAATCCATTTTAAGAAGTTGACAGAAACTGCATGTTCTGGATTCACGTTAATCCATAATGACTACTGATTAAAAGGATTTTCTCATGCAGGTGGCAGATATCACTCGATATGATTTGCAAGCCAATCGGGGCATCATTAAGGATAAAGCACAGTTTATAAAATTAAATTGTACCAATAGAACAAGGTTATACTGCAGACAAAGTAAGTGATAAATATAGTACAATAACAATCTTTATACAAAGGACCACAGTTAAAAATTAGCACTGTTTTCTAAGGCCAACCTTCCTAACTATTGAGATGTATAGGCAAGACAAGTAGCGAAAAACGACAGATGATGTAGAGATTAGAAGAAGCTTACTGGGAAATTTATGTATTGTCACTTTGACAAGTAATTTTTAGCTTTTAACGGGAGAAAATTTTGATTATAAGTCGAAGGCAAGGAGAAATTCTCATATATATAATTCAAGATTAATATACTTGTCGTGTTCTATACAAACTTATCAAACCAGCATGGATCCTAACAGCATATTCCCCATTTGGTGGCTAGAACATTGATGTCACTACGTGAATCCCTATGTCTTGCTGTATACATCTGATGAAGGTCCAGACATGGATGACAGGTAAAAACTGTGGTAAGACTCCAGGAATTCTAGTTTTAAATCCAAAAGATACATGTCTAACTGGACGATATGTAATTGTTTTCAGATTATGTTTCCTACAATTTAAGCATGTTTCCATTCAGAAAGCAATTGATTTCCTGAAAGGCATATAATACAAGGAATCCACAAAGGTTGAACTTAGTCTTGAACAATAATGAGAAGAGGTGAAACGTTGATGTTTTTTCAACTAGTTCAACTAATTTCCAGCAGAGTGTTGAAACACAGCAATCTTTAACTAAGTATAACCACACACATAATTGGTCAGTACTATTTTTTATTCCTGACACAGCCTAAATTGAGCACTAGAAATTTGGCTAAAATTCTGAGAATCAGTTTAAATTTTGTTAAACATTCAACTTTGTTATCTGACCTCTATGATTGATGGCATAATATATAGTAAAGGAATTTTTCCATGGAGATCCCAACTTCTGGATTGGTTAAGTTATGGGACACAAGTTCCACGGCTTACAAATCGTTGCAGTTTTCTGTAAGTTAATTTCATGGAGCTAGAAATTAGAGCACCATATTTTAATATTTCACAACTTTCTTGGCTTTTGTATTGGATTCTCTCGCATACAACTGATCCAAATTCTTCCTCGACCTCTGCAATATATTCACTACAATCAGATCCATGGGCTTCAAACTTCACATACAAAAACAGACAATGACTCCAAAATAAACCTTATAAGTACAAAGAAACAAAATATAGCAATTCAACATTCCCTGAGCATGATCAACCTGAACCAAATCTAATACTCGAATTTTAAATTTTCAACCTCCGACACTCAATCGACCTCCACTCAAACAAGTTCACAATCAAGTCCTCAACGCCCCCGCCATCCCAACACCCAGCAAACAAACTCACAAGCTATACATTAAAAGTCAAATCATATGAACAGTCTCCACCCGCGGGAACAAAATTCACCCCACCCGAAAGCCCACTGAATTCAAACCAAACCACGAACAACTCACATCAAACACATCACTCAACAAAAAATCACAAGAAAATTGAAGAAATGAGAAAAACAAGACAAACCAGATTGCTACCGCACCGATCGAGATCCAAGCACTTGACAGCCACCTCTTCATTTGAAGGCAAATAGATCGCCCTGTAAACAGTTGCGCTGGCACCAAATCCCACCTCTTCTAGAAGCTTATAATCATTCGGGTTCAACGAGTAAATCTTTCCCATTTCTTCACACAACCACTGATGGAAACATCAACCTTACAACCCAGAATCCTCCAAGCTTTTCCAGGGGAAAACTGAATCAATCCTCACCGAATAAAAATGGGTCTTTTGCTGCTGTTCTTTTCTCTCTTATTTCCTTTGCTTATGAGTTGAATTCTTGGCAGACAGTGCGAGTCTACAGCTACGAACTGTGTTGAAACCTGTTGAAGTTTTCTACTTTCTCTATGACAATGCTCCCAATTATCAGCAAATTTACATAGATTTTGTTTCTGTTTTCTTATTTTTTACAGTCCCCTTTTCTCTTTATTGTTTCTTTTTTCGGTGTGGGGTTTGGATTTTTCGTCTTTTCGGTTGTTTTTGTAAAAGGAGTAACCACGGAACCGTTGACCGCCATGAGAAGAGGATATAGAAATTTGAGGGAGAAAGCGACGAGGTCAGATCATGGTGCTGTTCCTGTACACCGCTGTCCCTTTCATTTTGCTGCAACCAATGCATTAGGGTGTTGTACGTTGGCAAAATTTCTGGTTGTGGTCGTGCTGCTTAGGATTCGGCCATGTTTACTTTTTTGTTTCAATTTTCAATCGGAAATGTGTGTTTAATTTGGTATAAATTTTTGTATAAAAATAAGAAAATAATTTTAAATTAATTGATGAAATTTTATGTTCATTTATGATGTTAAATTAATATATTTTATTATTTGATGAAAATAATAATTTTATTTTTTATTATTCGAAAGGTTTAATTAAATACATTTTTATTTTAATGAAATTGATGGTTATAGTTTTTATTGATTTATAATTGTTAGTAATGTCGTGTGAGCATTTGAATAGAATATATATATTATCAGTTTATAAATTAATAATTGAAAAACTTTATTTGTATGTAAAGATAGAAAAAAATTTCCAATAAAAATATAAAAAAAAACAAATATGTTTCACTTTATCATCGTTACAAAAATTGAAATAAGAATGGAATCAAACAAAGCAATAGAACTTGGACTCGAGATTGTTTTAATCTAAAAAAACACTCTTGTCCTTCCTATTTTTGAATACTCGGATTTATGATTTATTTTATTTCTTTTCTCTAAAAAAATTGATCGGATTAATAATCTTAATTTTTTTAATAATTTACAATTATTTTTTTCCTCTTAACTTTCAATTACTCCACATTTCATCTGACCTTACTTCTCCACATTTACTATAATTTATAATTTTAATTTATTTCTTTTCACAAATAGAATCAAATCGCGTGCAACGATAATTAGTGTTCTTAAATTTAAAATTTCAAGATCATACTTCGAGCTACTTACATTGAGAATAGAAAAATATTGAGTAAAAATTGTTGACCATAAAATTTTATTTCGATTCAATGTTATTTAATAGTGTTACACGATTTTGCAGTTATCAAAGCTTTGGATGGAATCAAACTATATTCTAACATGTACGTTTTGATTCTCACATGATTAGATATCTAATTCATATCGTCGATCGCCTATAAAACTTTGGTTGAAGCGCAAATGCAAACGTGATCCTCTCTTTGTGGGTAATGCTCATACTTTCCCACAAAAACAAAATTATAATTATTCAATTATAATAAAAAAATTTAAAAAAAAAAACTATGCAATTGTATTAAATCGTTAAAGACTGATTTAATTACTATATCTTCATAAAAAAACAGCATAGAAAATTATATATGTATCACAAAGACATTCAAGAATACAGTTTTAATGAGTTTATAAGTTATTTAAAATATTTTATAAGATATCTGTGAGTTTATAAAATATTGAAAAGTATTTTATAACATTCTAAAAAAAAGCCTATAAGTTTTAAAAATAAAATATTACAAGCTTATGAGCTAAAAAAAGTAAGGAGTTTTAAACTTATTTTTAAAATTTAACAAACTCCTTAATTTTTATCTTACTGATTATAAAATTATTTTTATAACTTAATTTTATCCAAACACTTTAAAATCTTATATAACAATTTTATAAGATTTAGAATATCTTATAAGATAAATCGATTTTATAAGATATTTTAAATAAACTTATTCAAGTCCCTTCTAACTCTGTCGAAGTACTAATCAGATCGTACTATTTTATATATATATATATATATATATAGATTATATAAAGATACTTTATTTTAGAATAAACTACAATGAGCTCTCTTAGAGTTTGGCCTAATGGCAAGTACCTCCTCATTGTTTAAAAAATTATAAATACTCATTCTTGATGTTTGATAAAATTATATAATCATTGGATGGAGGTCTGGAATTGTCAACTTGTCATTGTTTTATTTTTTATTTTTTTAAAAATTGAAATTTGTAAACAAATTGGACACAGTGGAAGAAAAAATTTAGAAAATTATAAAAAATCCTCCACTTAATAAATAAATAAAAGTATAATTTATAATTTACAAGAACATATTGGTCAGTTTACCACAAATATAGATGAAACCTAATAGAGACTAATGGATTGAGCTAGTTGCTAGACGGCTGTTAAAATTATGGGGTATTAATAAATTTTTAAATAATGAGACATATTTATAATTATGTCGAATCTCATATAATCTCGTTGTAATTTATCCTTCATTTCATAGTTATTACTTGCACTACTTGAGTTATCATATAATTTTTTAAATTTCGCTAAAGTGGTTCTATTATTTAAATGATATTCTTATCAATGATGCTTAGTTCAGTTGGCAAAGCTGAGACCCATAATCGTAGAGGTCATGGATTCGAACTTCACTAGGTGCTTGAGATATTATCTGCTGTATAGCAGAAGTTGGTCTACTGCATAGGAGTTGATTGCACTTGTAATAAAAAAATTAAATGATATTCTCAAATCTCATATATATATATATATATATTTTGTACAATAGCACTATTGTTTCTTCTATTAACAAACTATTCCGTTTAGTTGTGCAACCGAGCAAGCACAAGGTACAACTCGTGCAAGGAAATTGCGTGAACGCGTCAACACGAGATTACTACTTTGTCCTCTAAAAAACAAAAAAAGAGAGATTATTATTGGAAACTGGGTGTGTGGGCTGATGCCAGGTGGATGGCAAATGATAAGGACGGGGGGCCCACACCACGTGCTACTCATTAATTTCGAATATTCTAAGTTTTTGCTCCTAATAATGTTTTCCCATTCATATTATCAATGTATTAGTGATCAATGGCTCGTGGTGCACACTCCGTTTATTTGTGTTTTTATTTTCAGTTTTTTAATTTTTGGAAAAAAAATATGTATTTTTTATTTGGGTAAATTATATTTTATTATTTGAATTATATTTAGATACTTTGTCATTTAATTTTTTTTGTATGAATTTATTATCTCAATTTTAGAAATTTGTACTTTATGGTATATGATCATTTTTTAGTTAGTTTTTGTGCCCGAAAAATATGACATGCAGTGCACATATGATATATTAGCCGTTGTGGCACGCCGTACATGCGTGCATATAATAAATAATTTTTCATACTTTAAAATATATTATATAAGAGTAAAATATATAAACTAATTTATTAGATTTTAAAAAAAAAGAAAGAAAAGAAAATAAACTAATTTATCAGTTTAAATAAAATTTAATAACTTGAATAAGTTAGTATAGAGATCTAGATACAAATATATAGAGTATATAATAAAAAAGTTAATTTTGGTATTTCAATAAAAATGGTGCGGCAGGTGTCACGTAACTTCCATTTGTGAGTATATAAGGGATTTTATTTTTATATTATTATAGATTAACGGCACTATAGTGATATTTTTTCCGCAATGTGCATTGCATGTGATTTTTTTTAGCAGAAAAATAGACCAAAAAGGCCATCATATATGACAAAGTGCAAATTTCATCAAAATTGAAATGGTAAGTTGATCATAAAAAAAAAAAAAAAAAAAAAAAAAAATAAAACAATCATAATTCATATGAAATGATAATATATTTGGATTTATTAATGAAATTTCGTTCAAACTACTGCGTTAATCAATATACTTTCAATAAACATACCTATAAACAAACATGTTCTCACTATAATTATTATTTTAAAAACTAAAAACTAAAATTGGAAACACAAACAGACACTACAAAAAATTCAATATTTAACCATGATTACTTATCGTAGTTAAAAATAAAATAGTCACAGCAAATAGTCATTAATCACGTTCATGCCACGGTTGTTGGTCATGTTATTTGCAAAGATGACTAAAATATTTGTCATGACTAAAAGCCAATGACAAATATTTTTACCATGTCAATAACTTTTTCTTGGTGAAAAGTTTATATTTTTGCAATGGTTATATTAACTTTGGTCAATAAAAATTATTTAACAAGATTTTTAGTCCATAACTATTAAATTTGTGGCCAATAGTAATTTTTTTCTAATGAGAACTTAATTCTAATATGTCTTTTTAATTTAACTTTATTATATTACGTATATTTAGTTAAAAAAATAAGGGTAAAGTACACTTTGCCTCCTTAGACTATCTTTGATGTCATGTAACACTTATCCCCCTAAATTAATAAATATAACCCTTATCCTCTTGGTTGGACAAAAATAACCTTGAATAATTATATTTTTTTAATAAATATATTTTATTTTTTTTGCACATTAAATCATCACCAAATTATTTTTTTTAAATTTTTTACTAAGAGAAGAATTTAAATTACAGATGGAGTATAAATTAATATATAGTAGATACGCAATAAATATAATATAACCAACAATTTATATATGATTTTTAAAAGAAATTGATAAATATATATGCCTAACCAAAAGTTAAATATTTTTAGAAAAAGATGAATAAATATAAATATGTTATCATATTTGTTTAAGAAAATATATTCAAAAAATCATTTAACTACACATTTTTATCTAAAACAATAAACAATTAATAACTTAATTTTATTATCAAATTAATAATTTTTTTTATGAAATTGTTTTGTATATTTTTTTGTACTCGTTCATTACTTAACTTTGAGTCTCTAAAATATAATAATTAACATTCAAACTATTTAATTTACTAATTTTCTATTACTTCATTATAATTAAAAGATTTTTCTTTTCAATTGAGGAAATTCTAATTAAACTTAAATTACAAAATTATTAGAAAAAGAAACTTTTTGAACTATATATATAATATAAGAGCAAGATTGTCCAAATAGTTAATTATAGGGGTAAGTGTTACATTTATTAATTTAGGAGGGTAAATATTACATCAAGTATAGTTCAGCGAGGCAAAGTGCCTAAAAATAAAGCAAAATAAATAATTGAGCAAAATTGATATTATTTTTAAATGTGTATGAAAAAAATAACTAATAAAATTTAAAGAAAATATTATTTTTGAAAGAAATAAGTATATTTAAACGCATTTTTAATCAACCCACATTTGATTGAAGTTAATTACTCTAAAGTCTAGAGTCCGAATAAATAGTATACATTAAAATTAATTACACTTTACACCTCGGAAACGTGCCATAAGTTGAAAATACTCAGCTCAACTTCAAGATTTACCAAAAAAGCCCTTCCCATTTGCACTCAAACCCCACATAACCAATGGGATTTACTATTTCATTGATATTACTTTTTTATTTTAACAAAGAAAGTACAAGTAATTTATACTAATACAAGTTTTAGTACATCATGATTGGAGACATTGCGCACATAGGAATTACATCTATCCGAATGCAAAATTGGTGTAAAAAATTAGATGTTATGAGTAATTTGCAAGGTTTAATGCAATTCATATTATGAGATATTGTAAATGAGCAAATTACTTTTTTATAAGAAAAAATAACAAATTGCTTTTGTATAACTTTTCAAATGGAAACAATTCACCTTCTTATCTAAGAAGGTATTTTAAAAAGGGTTAATAGCATACATCCTCCAATGTATGAGGGGTTTTTCACTTTGCCCCCCAATTATTTTTTTACACTTGACCGTCCAATTTTTTATTTTGTTGCACATTGCATTTTTCGATGAATCAAATGAGAATATTTCGTACGTGTGAACACACACACACACACACTCTTATATTGGGTTTAGAATAGGGTAACATTGTAATTTAACAATATAATTTTCTTTTTAAAAAATGTCTTCTTCTTTTTCGTTCGCCATTGTCAGTCACCTTTACCAAACCTCTCCAAATCCAAACCCCCACCCATGGCCAAAACCCTCAAATACGATTTTGGGGAAGGATGCCTTGTCGGAGAACAAACCGGTGGTGGTGAAGGCAAAGCTTGTCACTGTAGCTCTACAATTTCTTCTCCATTGCCACATCTTCTACCACCTCCTTCACATCCTCTCATTTGATTTTATCATCTCTTTTTCCTTGTCCTTTCTTTTCTTTCAACCCAACTACTCTTCTTAAATTATATTCACAAGAAATGCACCACCCACAATAAACTTGAAAATCCAACTCATTTAGTATCCAAAATCTTCTTTTCTAGCGTCCCTTTAACTTGAATGCCAAATATACTAATTCAGACTTATGTATCTCAAAAGCTTGTTTTATTTATGTTTTATGTTTGAGATGCACAATAATGGTGGATGAAGAATGTCGTCCCAAGTGACAACGAATGGAGATGAAGCAGAAATTTTTGTGTGTGTGTGTGTGTGTTTTTTTTAATGAAAGTGAAAAATACAAATTTACCCTTTGCAAAATTGGACCTAGGCGCGTGCATTTCAACGACTGGAAAATAGATTAATTTTGCCCTGAAAATGGTAATATGAAAAAATTACAAAGGTAGGAAGGTGATTTGTATAAAAAAAGGGTTGGAGGGGCAAAGTGCAAATGACCCAATACGTTGGGGGTGTCTACATTTAACCTATTTAAAAAATATAGGGAGATAAATTACTATTTTTTTTATGAGTAATTTGGTCATTTACATATCACAGGAAGATTATTTGCATTTTTTTCATAATTTGTACAAAAAGAGCCGTCGCAACTACTTTAGATAGTCGATTTGCTGCTTGATTTGCCTCTCTATAGCAAAAATTAGGGGTGTGAAGATGGGTTAAGACCTCTGGGTTCAACCCAACCCAACTAATTTTGGGTTGTGTTGGGTATATTTTAAAATGAGTTTATATAAGTTGGAGTTAAATAAAATTATATTTTGTATGTGTTAGATATGGGTCCACTATGTGTCTAATATGAGTTTCAATGGGTCCAATCCATAAACTAAAATAGAAAAAGTTAAAAGAACCTATCATTTCCTCTTTCTTCATATACGCACACTCTCACACATCTCTCTCTTAAACACACAAGCACGCTCACAAGTCACAACTTTCTTTCTTCATATACACACACACACTAGGTGTGTGCAATTTTTGGTTAACCGACTGGATCAAATATTCAGTTTGCTTTTTGATTTTTTTTAAATTTTGGTTATTCAATTCGATTTTGATTTTCTATCCCGGTTAACTGAATCAAATCGAATATCGAATTTTATATATATATATATATATATATATATATATAAATATATTATATTATATTATGAATGTATATGAATATAATAAAAAATAATAATTTTATGATGAATACGTACTTAATTATAATAATTATTAATCATTTATAACAAATAAATTAACATTTATATATTTTTTTAAAATTTTGATTAATTTGATAAAAAGTCGAATAGAACCGAACCGAAATAAGTTCGATTAAACCAAACCGAATATTTCGATACGGTATTCAGTACGCCATTTTGGCGCACCAAAATTTTGGTTAAACAAAATTTTTAGTTCGGTTCGGTTAATCGGATTGAACACAACACACTCTTAGATTTCTCTCTAACACACATCCCTCTCTTTCTCACACACACACACACACACAGAGACACACAAAGACGCTCACAACCTCTTTCTTCACGTACACTCACTCTCACATCTCTCTCTCACACACAACTCTCTTTTCTCAGACACGCACATAACATAGAGAATTTGGTTAATGATAATGAAGATGATGAAAATTGTGTCTCAACAAAATAGAAAATTTGGTTGGATGGTTTGGTGTTCATTCAAGATAAACATTCAAAATGTTATTAATTATTTTAATAAAATATGATATTTTGTTAGATATTTAACAGATTTTTTTTTTATGATTTAGCAAATAAATTTTAATGTACATGGTCATTATATAGAAATACACAAGTTTAGTCGTATTACATTACAAGTAGTAATTACCTTTCTTAATAGTTTCAATATTGTCCTTTTCTTTCGTTGTGTAATTTTTGGAATCTTTAAATTTAAATTAATAAATGATTTATATTAACCCAACCTAACCTATTTCGGACCGGTATATTTAGACCCATTTAGGATCCAACTTATTTTGGACCCGACCCTTTTGGACCCGACCCTTTTGGACCCAACCCAATCTACACCCAACCTAAATCGCCCATTTGCCACCCCTAGCAAAACTTTACTTGTACACATTGCAAGCTAGTGAAGTTTTTCCAGAAGTCTTGCAATAACTGTATAAACTCAATGTGTTGCGTCTACCTCCTGGCAATTATGTAGAAGACAATTTTTGAATTAGTTCCAATAATGAGATTTCAAATACTTTATTTCCGTAAGTCAGATATCATGGTGGAGAGCCCATGAAATCAGCCAAATTATTTGTATGGTGGTCGATATGTGTTTGGAACACGACAACGAAATGCCCTAAATAATTTCTAAGAATGCCACCACAACCTACTATGCTTGGATTACCTAGTGATGAAACATTAGTTTTAAGCTTGTAGTAGTTATGTGGGGGTGGTTTTCATTTAATAAAAGGGATAATTACACTCCCCTCCTTTGATGTTTGCTTCCGTCTAACAAATAAGTTCATATTGGTCAAATTTTACTAATAAATTTCTTGATATTAACAAAAAAAATTGAATGAAAATTGATATTTATCGTTAATTGACTTTTTACTGACTTATAATAGATCAAATAATGTTTTGGACTAACCTACCCCTATAACAGTGACAATATACCTCCTCACATGCATTAATGCATAAAGACGTATGAGGGTAATTTGATCATAAAAAGATTTATTGACCTGCAATAAGTCAATAATAAGCCAACTGAGATAAAGGAATGTACTTATCCCTTTAATAAAAGTTTCCTTTTCTGTAATGAGTGATCGTGTTGGTAGTTTGTTATCGTTTTCCGCAAAGGAAGAATATGTTTTCAGAAGTGGATTTGATTAATAGTTTTATTTTGAAAATGGGTTCATTTCTTGCTTCACATATGTACCGTATAGTAATGAGTAATATGTTGGATTTATATTTATTATTTTTTAGAGTGTGTAGGATAGTTAACAAGTTTTCTTATTTTAAGTGAGAAATTTCTTATAGGTATTTACAGAGGTTTTGGAAAGCAGGGCATTAAGAATAAATGCATATCTCGAAGATGGCACAGGCTCTTCTACAGTTGTACACTAAGGAGGAGGTGAAAACGACACTGTTTCATATGGGTCCTCTCAAATCTCTAGGGCTATACAGTATGCCTCCTATATTCGCTTTTGTCATATCGTTCAATTTGATGTGTTGATTGTGTACTTAGCATTCTTAATGGCTACCATCTATTACCATCACTCAATTGCACCCACATTGCTCTTATTCCTAAGTGTTGTAATCCCAAAAGCTTCCCCCAATTTCGTCTGATTAGTCTTTGCAATGTTGTTTATAAGATTGCTTCTAGGACTATCACAAACCGGCTCAAGTCTTTCATGATCCTCCTATTTGAAAGGGAGTGGATATGCCGGGAAACATGGTGGAATCATGGAATGAGGTAAATTAAAACAAAAAAATGGAATTAAACCGGATCGAAGGGGTGTACCCTTTGATCATTCTAGGGCATTCAGCACAAACACAATGCAATAACCATATAAATAATCATGTATTATAAAGTGACAAAGGATCAAGAAAAGCGAATAGAAAAATAAACACAAAAATACCTTTGTTCTTTATCTGTTCGGCTACTAGCGTTGAATCTTCTCATTTTTCGGATCCATTTACTTAGAGGGTTCAAGTGTAGAACCCCTCCAAAAGCTAATCCACACCACATTGTAGGAAGTTAAATCTAACCCTTTTATTAGAAAGAATAAGATCTGGTGGAAAAAAAACCTTTTGCAATATCGATTAGTGTAAACGTTTTTCTATCATTCTCAACTTAAATCTAATTCAAGGAGAACTCAAAATCCATTGAAAAAAGCTGAAAAGTTCGTGGCTTTTCAGCCCCAAGAGAGAGAGAGCTTGATGTGGAGAAAGAAAAAGACTTTTGACATAGTATTGTAGTGTGTTTAAAAAATCTAGTCTTTTAAACTTCCACACTTAATATTTGGAATGGGCTTGTTTTAATTTATCCAATAAATTAAATCAAATTCAATAATAATCTATTAGGTTTATTATTTAATCCAATTAAATATGCATATGCCCCAATATGCTTAATTAATAAATTCAATTTATTAATCAAGCTCAAATAAATAATTATTCTAACTAATTAATTTAAGTCCATCTCCATCAATTAATTAATCAAATCCATTAATTAAACAAGTCCATCTACTAATTAATTAATGAATTCAATCTACTAATTAATTGGCTCAAGCCTATTTTAAATTAATCCAATTAATTTAAATGGTTAAGCCCAAACTTAATTAATCCAATCAATTTAAATTCTTGGGCTATCATGTATTTTCTTCATGAATTAATTTAATCCAATTAAATTAATTTATTTCTTCTGAAAGTAATTCTAAATTATTTCCATCACTTCCACAGTGATTTGTGTGTGACTCTTTAGGTTCACTCTCAACTAGACTTAGGATTGTACTAAAAAAATAATTTAATCTAAATTTATTAATTATTTTAAATTATCCCATAACCAGAAATGTCTGCTGTCATGGTTGGCCGTCTAGCAACGGTCCATAACACTAGGGACTAGGTGAATGTTAACATCAATATTTAAACTCCGAATCCATACGAGTATGGTCCTATTGTCAACCGTCTCCTGACTTTAGCTTTAGGGCATGGAATTGAACGTCGATTCCCATTCTTAACTAGGCAACTATGCTTGATACTTAAGATGCATTTTTACTCTACTGATCTGGTCTAGGAAACCTATCCCTAATTGATCAATTGCTTTGGCAAAAAAACTTTTAGAGTTTAAACTATCTTAGAATGCATAGGAGATTTTACTATTACATACTAACAGGGGACATATCATTTTTTAGATTCCACCGTCCTCGCTACAAACTCCAACTGCATGAGATAAGGCTTTACCATGCCTCACAACACAGTCACGGCTCTTTATATCCAGGATACAGTTTTCATATGCACGTGACTGCTATGATTCCTTAAGTCCGAGGACAAATCTCATACTATCGAAACCAGGAATCCTAGTCATACTGACCAAGCCTTATTCCATATGACGATTCCCCAGAGTCAGTTCAATCAGTCGATTTACCTTACCAACTAAACCACTAAAACGCACAAACAACCTACGTTTCATGCCGATAAAACACAATTGCACAACTCCATGGGTTTAACCTTTTCAGTCTGTGGGGATTTTGTTGTGACATTGAATCCTCGTTCAACGTTAGTGGTAAGCACAACAAAACAGAGTGCCAACCTGATGAAGTCTTATCGTATTCATCAATTCAATATTATTCGATAAAGATTGCTAAATAGAAAACAATCAATTTAATTAAGTTTTTGGTCACCTATTCCAACAATCTCACACTTAATCAATAAGCCAATTACCCATGTCGCTCAAAGCCTATGAGCAATCTATGATACTAATTCGGTCTCGTGGGTTTACCAAATTTTCTACTGGAGTTACATAGTCTAATCGTATGCCTCCTTCACCATTGTTTCCTGCAGATGGTGGTTAATCTAAGAATTTTTCATAGATTTTGGGCCTAAAAGATTTTGCCCTAGCCTTGTCGTTCGTTGCCAAGGTTACAATTGGCTCGACCATGCGAGACACCACATGCATCTGATGGATAGTATTTTTTGATCCAGATCACTTTCCAAGACCGACTTGTAAAAGTCATCATACATTCGACTTTTAAGATGGGACGTGCTTGAAATCCCTTCAAGCTACCATGTTCACAATCAAGTCTAAATGTGCATATACTTTGAGGACTTATCCATTATTCACATGAATTTGGAAGCAAGTATCATTTAGCCTTCTAAAATCAACTCTCCATAAATCGTGTGTCAGGAACACTTCGTCAATCCTTATTCAGATATTAAAGATTGCTTTTGACAACTGTCTACTATATCATCGGTGTATTCTCGATATATGTTGTGTCATGCTCAAAGCATACACAACATCAGGTCCAACATACAGAATCAACACTTTCGTACTGTCTACAGTGAAGACGTAGGGGATGTCAGAGACATCTAAGCTTCTCATTAGTTAGACATAACTGAATATTGAATAGTTTAAGCTCTCTTATCAGTCAACCGTGATTGAGTCTTGAATAGCTTGAGCTTTCTCATCAATCACCCATGAACTCCTTAGGCTCCAAGCAACTAATTCTGAATGATGTCCCGCATCCCTCCTGGTTATGTCCTATTGGATTATAATCCAATCATTTGGACAATCAAGGATTGGAATATAGTCTGTTAAAAAAATATGTAATTATAAATGATATTTTCGAGAAGTTGTATAAAACCAAACTCCCATTATTTCCTTAACGTGTATAGGAACATCCTATTAACTTAAGTACTTTGAAGGACGAGGTTTGTCATACAATAATGGCCAAGTTGTTCCAATGAAACACCGATCAAATAAAATCAACTTAATTTGATTTTCTTCTTTATCAGAGACCGTTCTACCGTGGTCCTTTCAGAAAGAACTTCATTAAGTGAGAATTGCACTCATTATTGATATTCAAGTACTCCCACTACATACACACCATCTCGATCAATCGAAAGGCAATCAATTTAGTTCACCACTATGAGCCTAATTCTTGAACCCCATTAAAGGAAATTAGACTTTGGTGACCTACTTATGTCATATTGGATCCAATGCAACTGATTACTGGTAAGCTCAGTTTGCCCATCAAGTCGTTCGAGAAATTTACATGTTCACCATCAAGTCCAAACATGCCTATACTGTGACACCCCCTCCATATCACATTCAATTACTCTCACAACTCATAGTTATCCTAATAAGATAATTGACAAAGTCAAAATTTGACGAACACCTCAACACAATTACATACTTCATTAGAGTTTTTAACTGTTACAAATATAACACACCAACTCAATCATAATTTAATATTCTTGTATCCATATATCTAGAGCTCCCGAATTAGAATGGCACCGCAAACCCACCTATACTGCTGACACTGGTTTATGATCTATCTCCTGAAAAAAAAATATGACAAATTTATGAGTTGCCAACTCAGTAAGTATAGCCTTTCGATCTATATATATACACAAGCAACATGTCAAATATAAAACAATCATACCAACATAACCAATAGTTGCCATACACTATCAATAGATAAAGATATTATATAGCTACAAGCAAACATCAAATCAAGACATAATAGTGACGTTTCAGTCTGTTTTCTTAAGCCCCTGCTTAACCAAACTAGAGCGCGTACTTAATGAGCTTTGCTGGCTATCACCACCACCATTATCTCCTTAATCACGATACTCTTTTTTTCACCTTCTTTTATTTTCTTTTTTTTTTCTCGATACCACACAACACACAGCTCGTGTGTATCCCATTATCACTAATACCACACATCACACTGCTCGTGTGTATCCCATATTCTCCACTGATACCACAAAGCACACAACTCGTATGTATCCCATCGTCTCCATTGATACCACACAGCATACAACTTGTGTGTATCCCATCATCTCCATTGATCAATGACAGCACACAACTCGTTATTGATTATACCATCTAAGCCATTGAGCATGTCCCTAGTTAGGTAAGCCATCGTTTCATTTTAATCCCCATATCAACATCATTAACTTCCTTATTCAATTTCATGTAAAATTATTTTCTCGTCAATCACATTCTATTCATTTTCCTTCCACATTCAATTACACAACCACACAATCATTCAACCAACATACGTGTAGCATGATCACAATTAAGCACATAATAGCAACTCCACAAATATAAAGATAATCTTAATCACCATCAACATCCATTAACGAGTATATGTACAATCCATATTTTATTCAAATAAATATATATAAAATCCAACATTCAACATATGATACTCATATAGGCATATATATATATATATATATATTCTAACAATAACCAACATTCACCATCAAGTATATCTATAAACAATCCAGATATTATATCCATATATACACAAATCCAACAAGTAATACTTATATTCACCCCCCCATATATATATATATATATATATATAAATCAATAGCTATATTACCTCACTTTCCTCAATTATTTAAATAGTAGAATGATGTGTACAATCCTGAATATTGTTTCCATGTCCAGATCAGGTATATAAATTTCTTTAATGTTGGTGGTAATAGAAGTTCTCCCTCGTCTCTTCTCTTCTCTCCTCCCCCCTCTCTTCTCTTCTCTTCTCTTCTCTTCTCCTCCTGCTTCTCCTTCTTTCTCTTCTCTTTTCTCCTCTTTCCTTCTCTTTCTTTCATATTCTTTTCTCTTCTCTTCTTTTTCTCCCTCCACCGTCTCCCTCTTTTGTATTTTCTACACTCTTCTAGAGTGTAGTCTATGTTTATATATATGTATAGTTAATTATAAATATATAAGTTTGTAAGTGGTGTATGTATATATATATATATTATTATAGTATTTGATATATATATATATTGTTAAGGATATATAGAGTTTCATACCTTTGTTCTTATTTCACCACCTCGTCTCATTTTTCATCTTATTGGTATTTTGTTTTACTAACTTTAGTATATAGGATGTAGATATGTATACATCAAAAGAAGATTGTATTTGTTTCAGTCCATTTTTACAATTCTACACTTTTAAATCCCAAAATTTCTATTGTTCAAATTTTCACTCATCTCCAAGAATTTATCATATCAAATAATTTCTACTTAAACACCAAATATTATATAAATCATCACACCACTTATCCATATTATTGAGCTAATAAATGGTAATTATGTATTAATGTACGAGGATGTTACAATTCCCCCCTCCTAACAAAAATTTCATCCTTGAAATTCGATCATCTTACCCATTCAAGAAAATAAGTATGATTACTTTTCTTTCATATCTTCAACCTCCATAGATTCCTTTGGAGTGTAATGGCTCCACTATACCTTCACTAGAGGGATCTCTTTGTTTCTCAAATTCTTTACTGTCCTATCCAAGATCTCTATTGATTTTTCTACATACGTTAAGTTCTCTAAAATTTCTTTCTCTGGCTCACGCAAAGCATATATATAGGGTTGATTTAGTACTACTATAGCATAGCTATCAAATATCAGTATTTCTATTCACGAAAATATTTTAATAGAACTTTTCCACCTATGTCATATTCCTTCAATGATAGCTAACCATTCGAATTTCCTTAATCCTACTTACACCAATTCTAATGGTATCTTCTAATATCTGAATTGTTGTTTTGAATTGCCCCTCTATTGGAGGATGAAAACGCAGTACTGAAATATAATCATAGTCCCTTTGTAAACCTCCAAAATGTGTATTAAATTAGGGATCTCTATCAGATACTATAGAAATAGACACACCATGCAATTTTATAATTTTTGAAATATAGACTCAACTAATTTATCCACATAATCACCTTCTTGTATAGGTAAGAAATGAGTTGACTTAGTCTATCCACAATTACCCAAATAAAATCACATTTTCTAAATATACATAGTAACCCAAATAAAAATCCATAGCAATCATAATCTTCTATTCCGATATGGTTAAAGGTGGAAGTTTAACTTTTGTACCTGGTCGTCTGCTCTCCCTTGCCGTTAAGAATTCATCCACAAATTTTGCTACATTATTTTTCATGATCCACAAGAAATACTAGAGTCATAAATTTTAATATAATCTTGCACCAAGATGCATCACATATGATGCATCAGCGTTTTCTCCGCCCAATCACTTCAGGGATACAAAACTCGCTTCGCATTCACTATCACTTGGTCAATCTTTTAAAAACATATCTTATCCTGGATTAACTTTCTAATATCCTTAATAAGAAAAGACCCAACAGACCATAATAATTAACCACTAAAGTAATTTCACCAACTATTCTTCTCTCATATTCAAAACTTATCCATGAATAAAAACTCTATTACTTAACTCTGGATTAACATTTGTTTTTCTTAAATCTTATCCATATAACTCAGCCAAAATTATTATCCCTAAACCCAAGTACTTCTCCGATATCTTTGCATTATAAATTTCATGGAATATCCACAAATCATCTCATCGATCTAATAAACAATAGACAAGTCAAGATCATCTCTTAAGGCATTCTGGAAATCTTTTTTACATAACATTAACTGATATTCAGTAATTCCCAAGACAACTGTTATAGATCGAATATCATGAATGATGGTTATTAGTATCTAACCTTTGTCGAATAGTAAGTACCACGCTCGTTCCTTAAGTTCTTTTTCACGTATGAAATATAGCATATCTCAAAAAACTCTTTATCAAATTGAGAGCAATTATTATACCCAAACTTTTAATATTGTCAAAACCTAAAGACAACTACCACATCAAGATAAATGACAGAATTTCTCACTTTAGTACTTAAACTATAGTAACCCTTGTGGTTGTCTATCGCCAAATATTGAATCATCACATTTCAATGCTAAATAAATTCAAGATCCTAAATAACTGAAGTTTCTAAACCTTTACTCTGATTCAATAATCAACTTACACCTTAAGTCTAAATATCTTATCCTAGTATAACTAACATTGTATGTGCCTTAATTTGGAAAGCTGCTGACAAATCCGCTACATGATCAACCTCTAACTTCATATTCATTGATACTATTTCTAATAACAATATCACACTAAGACTTCCCAACTTTACTAAAAATTGATTGAACTCTTCCGACTCATGTCATCCACTACTATTATTCGATTTTCCAAAATGATAATCAATCATATAATCATAAAACCTTTAATAATTCTACACGACCCAAAAAATTATTTCAAAGCATCTATAGACACCACATACCATATAATATCCTAAGAAGTCCTAAGAAATTCCAAGCTCTAAATAACTTTATTTGATATTCTCCATTCCGTAATTAACTTTCACTCTTACTAGGTCAAATATAAACTAACGCCCGATATCATATGTTCTAGAAGAACTACTTGATTTCCCCAAATATTTGCTCTCACTTAACTTAGTATACAACGCTTTCTCTTCTAAGATACGTAATATTATTTTTAAATGTTATTCATGCATTTCTTTATTTTTCGAACACACAAGGATGTCTTCCATAAATTATCACAAATTGACCCAAGTACTCTAAGAATATGCGAATCATCAATGCCATGAACGTTACCTATGAATTCCATAATCCACTAGCATTACTCAAAACTCATAAAGAGCATAACAATTACAAAACCTATTTTATCATTCGCTGCTATCCTCAATTTTTGATAACCAACTCTCAAATCGATCTCTACTTATTTTTCACCGTTATTCTATTCAATTAGTGATAATAAATATACAACCTTATACAATATCCTAAAATTTTCCCAAATAATTCTTCTATTTACATTTTCAACTCTTATTTATCTATCTTGACCACAATTCCTATAGTAAAATCCACTTTCCTTTATTATGGAGAACCTGCGAAATCATTAGGTAACACTTCATGAAAATCTCTTGCTAAGAGGATTTCTTCCAATTTGAGATTACCTCTTCGGTATTTATTGTACAAGCCAACTAAGCTACACACCCATCTAACATCAATTATTTCACCTATATAGTCGATATTGGACAAAGTGGCATCACTTATCGATCTCCACGATTACTACTTTTGGTTTGCCCATAGATTCTATTACTACCTCTTTATAAAGTAGTCATAAAACTTTATTCAGCATTAATAAATCTATATCACCTTAACTTTACATCAAATTGCATCAAGTCATCACTATAGTATCTACACATAGATTTATATACCCAAATCAGTCAATACATCTTCTATTGTAGGTACAATCATGCCGTGTATTGATTCTATCTACTCATTCTTACTAACTACTAGGTTAGCATGTGCTTCATAACAAATCATCCTTCAAGCACTAGACGCATCTTGGAGTCCATGTTTTACCCTAGAAACGTAGACCCGCTCCGATACCACCCAATGTGACACCCCCTTCGTAATCACATTCAATTACCCCCACAACTCATAATTATCCTAATAAGATAATTGACAAATTCAACATTTGACGAACACCTCAAGCCAATTACATACTTCATTAGAGTTTTTAGCTATTACAAAATATAAGACACCAACTCAATCATAATTTAATATTCTTGTGCCCATATACCTAGAGCCCCCAAATTAGAATGGCACCGCTGACCCACATATACTGCTGACACTGCCTTATGATCTATCTCCTAAAAAAAATATGACAAATTTATGAGTTGCCAATTCAGTAAGTATAGCCTTTCGGTCTATATATATACACACAAGCAACAGGTCAAATATAAAGCAATCATACCAAAATAACCAATAGTTGCCATACATTATCAATAGATAAAGATATCACATAGTTACAAGCAAACATCAAACTAAGCCATAATAGTGATGTTTTAGTCTGTTTTCTTAGGGCCCTGCTTAACCAAACTAGAGCTCAACGCTCAATGAGCTTTGCCGGCTATCACCACCACCATCATCTCCTCAATCACAATACTCTTTTTTTTACCTTTTTCTTTTTTTTTTTTCTCGATACCACACAGCACACAACTTATGTGTATCCCATTCTCACTGATACCACATAGCACACAGCTCTTGTGTATCCCATCATCTCCACTGATACCACACATCACACAACTCATGTGTATCCTATCATCTCCATTGATCAATGACAGCACACAGCTCGTCATTGATCATATCATCTAGGCCATTGAGCATATCCCCAGTTAGGTAAGCCATCATTTCATTTTAATCCCCACATCAACATCATTAACTTTCTTTCAATTTCACGTAATAATAATTTTTTCATAAGTCACTTTCTATTCAATTTCTTTCCACATTAAATTACACAACCACACAATCATTCAACCAACATTCGTGTAGCACAATCATATTTAAGCACATAATATCAACTCCACAGATATAAAGATAATCTTAATCACCATCAACATCCATTAACGAGTATATATACGATCCATATTTTATCCAAATAAATATATATAAAATCCAACATTCAATATATGATACTTATATAGGCATATATATATATTCTTTTTTTTTGACAAAATATATATATATATATATATATATATATATATATATTCTAGCAACAACCAACATCCACCATCAAGTATATCTATAAATAATCCAGATATTATATCCATATATACACAAATCCAACAAGTAAGACTTATATTCACACACACACACACACACACACACACACACATAATATATATATATATATATATATATATATATATATATAAACCAATAGCTATACTTACCTCACTTTTCCTAATTATTTAAATAGTAGAATGATGTGCACAATCCCGAACATTGTTACTGTATCCAGATCAGGTGTAGAAATTTTTTTAATATCGGTGGTAATAGAAGTTCTCCATCATCTCTTCTCTTCTCTTCTCTCCTCCCGTCTCCTCTTTCTTTTTCTCTTCTCTTCTCCTCCTTCTCCTTCTTTTTTTTTCTCTTTTCCTATTTCTTTCCTCTTCTTTTCTCCTCTCTTCTTTCTCTCCTTCCACCGTCTCCCTCTTTTGTGTTTTCTACACTCTTCTAGAGTGTAGTCTATGTTTATATATATGTATAATTAATTACATATATAAGTTTGTAAGTGGGTGTATGTATGTATATATATTATTATAGTATGTGATATATATTGGTAAGGACATATAGAGTTCACACCTTGTTCTTATTCCACCACGTCATCTCATTTTTCATCTTATTTGTATTTTGTTTTACTAACTTTAGTATATAGGATGTAGATATGTATACATCAAAACAAGATTGTATTTGTTCCACCCCATCTTTACAATTCTATACTTTGAAATCCCAAAATCTATTTGTTCAAATTTTTACTCATCTCCAAGAATTTATCATATCAAATAAATTTCTACTTAAACACCAATATTATATAAATCACACCACTTATGCATATTATTAAGCTAATAAATGGTAATTATGTATTAATGTATGAGGATGTTACATATACTCTAAGGACTTATCCATTATTCACATGAATCTTGAAGCTAGTATCATTTAGCCTTCCAAAACCAACTCTTCATAAATCGTGTTCAGGAAACTTTTCTTAATCCTTATTCAGGTATTAAAGACTGCTTTTGACAACAGTCTACTACTTCATCAGTGTATTCCCGATACATTGTACCATGCTGAAAGAATACACAACATTAGGTCCAACACACCTAATCAACACTTTCGTGCTGCCTATGGTGAAGACGTAAGGGATGTCAAAGACATCTAAGCTTTCTCATTAGTTAGACATAACTAAGTTTTGAACAACTTAAACTCTCTCATTAGTTAACCGTGACTGAGTCTTGAACAACTTGAACTTTCTCATCAATCACCCGTGACTGAGTTTTGAATAGTTCCCTTTTTATAGGAATCAATTCATTTGATCAAGAATTTTGTGAACAATTACGTTTGCGCTAAGTGTTTTCCAAACATCTTAACCTCATTCTAAATGAGTAAGATGTTTATACACTAAATACTTTGGAACTCAACCTATCTCCCATTGACCTTTAAGCTCATTCTATCAAATCATACCCGGTATGATCTATGAAAAATTGAATATTCTAGTTATGTGAAGCCTCAAAATCCAGTTTGGACTCCATAATGAATTCTTAGGCTTCAAGCCACTGATTGTGAACGATGTCTCACATTGTTCCTCTTTATGTCCTATTGGATTATAATCTAATTATATGGACAATCAAGGACTAAAATACAGTCAGTTAAAAAAGATGTGATTACAAATGATGTTTTCGAGAAGTTGTATAAAACCAGACTCCCATTATTTTCTTGACGTTTATAGGAATATCCTATTAACTCAAGTACATTGTAGCTCGAGGTTTGTCATAGAATAGTGGCCAAGTTGTTTCAGTGAAACGCTGATTAAACAAAGTCCAACTTAGTTTGATTTCTTCTTTATCAGAGAACGTTCTACCGTGGTCCTTTCAGAAAGAACTTCATTAAGTGAGAATCATAATCGATGTTCAAGAACTCCTACTAAATACACACTATCTCGATCAATCGAAAGACAATCAATTTGGTTCACTGCTATGAGTCTAATTCTTTGAACCCTATCAAATAGAATGAGACTGCGGTTACCTACATATGTTACATTGTATCCAATGCATCTAATTACAGGTAAGCTCACTTTGTCCAACAAAGAGCTTTAACGGCCTTTCTCCTTCTTAGAAATATTTTGAAAACTAATAGATGCAAAATAGTCTATTTCTACTACTATTTGTATCCATCACTCTTTCTCATTCGTTACTAGAAGAGATTATCTAACCAGAACTGTAACTCTTACTCTTGATTATCATTTTTATCTTTTATACGGGTATTCATAATCCAATTATGAGATAGTGTGAGTTTTATGTTCAACCTGATTGGCACGAATCTCTTTTAATGTAGAAAAAATAACTTTCGTTTATCAAATATGTAATCAAAATTATTCAACAATAAATGAAAATATTATTTCAACCATGTTAAGTTACATAAATACTATCCTAACATGATTACCTCTAAGCCTAACTTAGTCCCCAGTCTTTGTAGCAATAGCCTCGCTTTCGCTAAGCCTTAGAACCTTTTCATTTTTATTTTTCTACTGCTCATCACTACCTGGAAACCATTCGCAGATTGTGAATTATTAGTATCCAATACCAAGAGTAGAATAGTGATAATTTTAATACTCAATAAAAGGTTTACCTACATCGGAGAGCAGTTTAGGGCACTCCCTCTTCCAATGGCCATTCTCTAGGTAACAGATGCAAACATCATTTGAAATTCTTGACTGCCGAATCCTCTTCCTATTTCCTTTACCCCCGTCTAGCTGTGTAATAGGAGCACTTGAAGTGCTTGCAACATTCAATGATGTCTCATCCTTCTTCCTCTTTCCTCATCTGGTATCTCTGCCCTTCATTTTAAAGGTTGAATCCTCTCCCACTAATACTAATAGCGTATATTTTTCAATCGTTGCCTCGTATTGGACCAACATATTAATCAACTCACGAAGGTTTTTTCTCAAGCCCATTCATGTTATAATTGATAATAAATTGATCAAAAGAGTGGTAGAGATTGTAGGATCACATCAACATACGTTTCTTCCCTCTCGAAATCAACCTAGAGATCTTTGAGCTTCTCCACTAGGGATAGTATCATCACTCCGTGCTCTCGTACAGACGGTCCTTCAACCATTTTAGCACTGAAGAATTCCTTCGTCGCAACATATCTAATATGGCGGCTGGTACCACATAAAGCTCTTTCATGTGGAGCATAATCGACCAGGCATCATCATACATCTATTACTATTTCTGGATCTTGTTAGTCATCGAGACGAGTACGATACTGCGTACTTTTTGGTTATGCTCATGCCATTGTGTAATTTCTTGAATGTCAAATGTACGAGGTAGAGACTTATCCAGAACATAGGTATGATTCTCGAAATTGAGGACTATCCTTAGATTTCTCAGCCAATTCGCTTAGTTCCATTAAATTTATTTGCCTCAAGTATGGAAGTTAGTGGATTTTTAGATATCTACAATTAATAGAAAAAGATTTAGTATTATTATATTGTGTTTAAGTTAAGGACTTAGACTTCAGTCATTAACCCTCCCACTATTTCTACAAAAGCCCATCACTCTCAAGTGGGGTTTTGGAAAACCTTTTCCTAGCGGACTTTAGGCCTACAAGCAAATTCTCCATGCCGCTTTTACAATTTACATGGAAATAACCTCATCGGATATATCTAATATCATTGTCAACCTATGAGATCCTCAAAATATTTTTCTCACATTTTCACGTGATTTTAAGGACTCTAAGCGAATCACATTACTTGGCGTTAGACCCGACCCATGAACCGAATCATAGTACAAACTATTGCTATCCATGACTCGTGAGATAGAAAAATATAAGCGTATTCACTTTGTTCACAATAATAGTGTAACTTTATTTCAGTCCAAATGTGTCATGACTCGTGAGACCACATATGGGTGAAATCAGTTTTCTAACTACATTATTGTGGATGGAAGGCATGGAAAAACAATACTTAGTTGTAAATTCTATTTCAGGGTCTAATATTTTAACTTGGTTCAACAAATCGAGAGTTATTAAATTTGGACGAAGACCTCATCACATAATAAATATCTTGCATGCTAAAATGTATCACACGCAAAAATAAAACCCTAACACGCTCTTGTTGGATGATCACAAACCCAAAATCTATGCGACCCATTGAACTCGCAGTTGATTAATGGTCAGTCTAAGTGTAGGCCTATGCTATTACAAATTATCAACCCATTAACACATCGTGGGTCTTGCAATACCTCTCTTTATTTTCTTGATCTCCATCGTGGGCTCCCTCCTTTAGGCCTCTTCTCCATGGATCTTTGTGGCCCAACTCATGACCTCTTCCATGAGTTTCCATCATCTGAACTTTCTCTTTACAATTTATTTTACAACAAAAACAAACCTTTTCAACCTATCTACTTCATTACAACTAAAATAAAACCTCAATCAGAAGTTGGGGGAGTACATAAACAGGAAGAAAGCAAGCCTTAAAACAGTTAGGCTAAAAATGATGCAATGAGGGAATAAGAGACACGCAGGCCCCCAACCCAACAAAAATTAAACCATCCATACGGTCCAAGGGCTTTGTGATCATCCTATGTTAATCCAATTAACAATATAGAATATTTATTTCCAAAACAAACATACACCGCATATAACACAAGTCATGCATTAAAAAAATAATATCTAATATCATAAAAATTAATTGACACAATTATATGGAAAAAATTCACATTTAATAATGCAATTAAGAAAATGGATATCCCCTCGTACATTCAATGTATAATTTTTTTTATTTGGAAACAATTTCCAAATTAAATTTAGGCAAAATTAATTTTTAAAAAAACCAATTTTGACCAAAATAAAAATTAGCAAAAATCATAAATTTTAGAACATGCAGAAAAATAAAAAATTAATTTTTTTTTTCAGGAAAAGCAGATCAAAACGATCAGTTGGTCGTGCGTAGGCAAGCAAGCCCAGCGTGCCCGCACGCACAGGCATTGGCGCATATGCACAACAACATGCCTAGTGTGCAGGTGTGCTACACGGATAGTGGCTACGCAGTAATGCGTATGCATACCCAGCAGCGATTGCTGCTGCCCTATTCCCGCAAAAACTGTGACGCCCCGTACTTAATTGTATTAAATATTATGTATCAATTTTAACAAATTAATTTAGTATACCAACAAGATTTGATATTTTTTTTACCTACTTTCATTAAAGGTTATTTATGAAAATTTTATCTCAGTTAATTTGGGGGAAGAAGAAATTATATGAAACATGCTTAAATTGTAAAAGTTGGAAAGTCTCAAATCGATTAGAAAATAAATTATTAGATATGATTCAAATAAATTAAAATTATAAGGGACTAAACTGGACTATACAAAGCTTTAGGATCAAATTAGATGAACTTATAAAAATAGAGGATCAAATTTCAATTTCCTTAAAATTGACCAAAATAAAAAATATATTTATATAGAAAGAGAAGAGGGGTGATGATGAGGATGAAGAGCAAGTGATAAGTGCCATTACAAATGAAAAATCCCACCATTATTATAATATGTACATATATGTGTGTATATAAGAAATCTTATGAATGTATTTGTTTCTCTCAAAAAAATGGAGGAAGAGGCAGCATGTATCTTTTCTCTCTTTTCTTTTCTTTGTTTCCACTTGAATTGCTACAAGAGATTAATTGTTTATTTAAGTATTCAACTAACAGCTAATTGATTACTTTCAAAAACTTCATTACAATTAATTGATTAATTTCATAATTAGCCAATTATTAATTAAATGATAAAACTTATATTGATTAATTGCAATTAATCAACTATACTCAGTTTTGCTTTGAATTAAAAATCATTTGATTATCCACAAAGCTTATAATGGGTAAATGTAATTCAATAAGCTTATGTTGACTAGCTACAGTTGATTATTTATTCTTAATTTTGCTTACTGAAACTTCACATATAATGGGAAATTGATTTGTTTTTCTAATATAACATTAGTAGTTGTTTAATAAATAATTGTAGTTTCTTCTTCAGTAAATTGCTTGTTAATTACTTTTTGAATAAAATTTAAAATATGTTAAATAGTTGGCAGTGACATTCTCTAGGATGAAAAGTTTATAATAATTCTTCAATTATTGAATTTGTGGATTATGTAAATACTAATTATTACCTAATTAAGTCCAAATAACTGCAATTGAATTAATATGATATATTACAAATAAAACAAAGAATACTAGATTTACTTATGAGTTGGCCTAATTGGCTAATCGTATTTATTTCTCGAGTAGCTTTGCTAATTATATTGAATTAATTAATTAAACAAAATTTACATAATTATAATAGATAGGGGATGGGATTACAAGCTTAAAATATTGCTATTCTATCTTCGACAAGAATATAGATATAATTTGTATATACCACAATCGGATTTAAGTGGACATTCTACTCACAGTTATGAGGATATTGGAATTATAGGATTTGCTTGCAGATGAGTTATCTGCTTAGCTTTCTTGTGATCCTTCAAGACCGGTTTTGCCATGGACCTAGGTGAGTGCCATTTAAATGTTATTTGCAAAACTGGAGGAATATATGTATATCCTGCATGAGTCTATGTATGTGTAAAAACTGGTCTTTTGTTGCGACGAACTTGAGTAAAATATTTCTCGAAATCGTTCATTGGTAAAAAGAAAATGAATGTGATATTTGGCTATCTAATTTGATTTGAATGGGCCTTCGAAACTAAATGGAGCTAAGTGATACAACGTGATTATTATTATCATCATGTGGTATTTTGCTATTCTTTATGAAATTCTGTTGGGAGCCACCTCTAGAATCCATATGAGCATCCAAAAGGCCTCATTTATGTTGATATTGTTTAGTTCGTCGTAATATTTGATATGCATGCAGTCTTTAGGTGGTCTATTTCCTATATGATTGTTCGATTGGCTTTATGGATTTGATCATGTGGTTCTCGCTAAGCGGTCAATGGGCCCGAGGTTGGACGGTTCGCGGGGCACGCTGGGGTAACATTAGGCTGCCAGTTGAGGCTTCGTCATTCAGTTCCAACTTGGGTGTCCTTTCATGGGCACGCTGGAGGTTGCCTGTATGTGATTGGCGCCATCATGTACCTAGGCATGGTCAGTTCTATGCAGTTGTAGGATTGCTCTCTGTATGAAGGATATAAGGTAGTAAACGATCTTTCGGGCGAGACAAGTGGTATCTGTGATCATGTGATTCGATCAATGCCTGATATGGTATTTATAGGCTTGAGTGATATTATTGCTAGTGAATACGAAATGTTTTAAGTATTCTGATCGAATTTTCTATTATAATTATTTTCTTCCACGTGCACCCGCTCATAGCCTCACTAAGTCTTTGCTTACATAATTTGAATTTCCTCGTCCAAATACAGGTGATTCGAACATGTCAGTATTTGATTGACCTAGAATAGAGATCAAGGTGATTATGAAGGAGGCCAAATACCTGGATCTCGTAGTTGTTCATGTTATTAAGATCAATTTTGGTGTGTATATTATTGTTATGACTTTAGTTAGTTCGCATCTCGAGAATAAGGCCTAGAATAGGGGTCCTACTTTTGGGACGTGACAAAAACCTTTTTGTTCTACAAAAAATTGAAATCATATATTTCCAAAAAATCCAATTTTTCAAAAAAATAAAATATCCAAAATTTTAATTTACAAAATTAAACTATACATTTAAAAACATGTAATTATGCAATTAACAAATCATGGTTTCCAAAAGCAATCAAACATGTAAAACATGTTTCAGACATATAATACATGTTAAATCCAATGCCACAAGTACCGAATCGGGCTCTGATACAGCTGAAATAGAGCGAATCGGCTTGGGAATACAACAGAAGTGTGGAATGTGGTAAATTAAAATGAAAAAATAAAAATAAAATCAGATCGAAGGGGTGTACTCTTTGATCATTCTCGGGCGTTTGGCGCAAATCAAAACTCAGTAACCATATAAAATAAACATGCGCTATAAAGTGGCAAAAGATGAAGAAAAGCGAACAAAAAAATAACTACGAAAAATATCTTTTGTTCTTTATCTGCACGGCTACTTGCATTGAATCCTCTCCTTTTTTGGATCCATTCACTTAGAGGGTTCAAGTGTAGAATTCCTCTAAAGTTAGTCCATATCGTACCGTGTTAAATATCATATAATTAATTATCTTCGATTATTCCATAATAAAAAATGCCAGTTACAATGGGTGGGGCCGAATAGCAATGGTCCATTGCATTACAGATTGGGTGGATGTTGGCGTGAACATTTAGTCTCCGAATCTATACGAGTATGGTCCCATTGTCAACCGTCTCCCGATCTTGGTCTAGGGCATGACATTGGGAGTAGGTTTCTATTCTTGACTAAACAACTATGCTTGATACTCAAGATGCATTTTTACACTGATAGGATCTAGGAAACCTATCCCTGATCATTCAATTGCTTTGGTCAAAGAGTTTTAGAGTCTAAACTATTTCAAAGTGCATAGGAGATCACACTATCACATATTGATAGGGAACATATCCTTTCTTGAAATCCACCGTCCTCGCTACATACTCCAACTGCACTGGATAACGCATATTATGGCTATACCTCATGACACAGTCACCACTCACCATATCCAAGATACAGTTTTCCTGTGCATGTGGCTATCATGATTCCTCAAGTTCACAGACTAATCTTGTACTATCGAAATCGAGAATCCTAGTCATACTGATCAACATATGAGATTCCCGCGAGTTAATTTAGTCAGTCGACTACCTAGCCAATTAACCCACTAAAACTGCACAGATAACCTACCTCTACTACCTATGAAACACAGCCGTAGTGCTTAGTGCAAGTTTCTGTAAGACCCTCGATGCCCTGTCTTGAGGTTCTCAACTTGGAACATTCAAGCCGACCCTCAAGAGTTGGTTTCGTAGCTGTCAAACCTATGCACAACCCAACTCCATGGGTTAACCTTTTGATTTGTGGGCATTTTGTTGTGACATTGAAACCTTGTTAGATGTTAGTGGTAAGCATAACAAAACACAGTGCCAACTTGATAAATTCTTGTACTATTCATCAATTTAATATTATTCAATAAAGATTGACAAATAGAAAACAATGAATTCAATTAGCTTTTAGTCATCTGTTCCAACATTACGTCCCCCACTGAGTCTGCTTTCGTCCAAGGTAAGTTGATTACGGATAACGTGCTCATTGCCTATGAACTCAACCATTTCTTAAAATATAACACTCGTGGGAAAACCGGTCATATGACAAGATTTAGGGGTCCTTTTACGGGCTATTTTGGTTAAATTGGGTTTTCTGGATCATTTTGTGAGCTTAATCCTTATATGTGTTTCCTCGATTTCATATTCATATGTTGTCTCTAGTTCTTGTTTCGGGACAATTACTCCACAAAGAGGTTTGGGGCAGGGAGATCCTCTATCTCCTTACTGATTTCTTCTTTGCATAGAAGACCTTAGCGCTTTGCTACAAGTGGTCAAGGTCGAGGGTCAGATCACAGGGGTGGCGTTGAGTAGGCGGGGTCTTTGAATTTCACATTATTCACCTATGACACCCTCATATGTTGTCAAGCCATAGACACAGAGGCTTCTTGTATTCAATAGGTTCTCAACGTGGATGGTCGAGCTTCGAGGCAAGAGGTGAATGTCCAAAAATCCGCAATTGTTTTTAGTAAGAATGTTAGGGCTGAGTCTCATGATTACCTTGCTAATAAGCTATGCATTCGTTGTGAAGAAAAACATGATAAGTACCTTGGACTGCCATATATCATTGGGAAGTCAAGGAAGAGGTCCTTAGCATTATTTGAGATGAAATTTGGAGCAAAATTGAGGGTTGGAATGAACATTTTCTTAGTCAAGCTGGTAAGGAAGTCTTAATCAAAGCAGTTGTTCTAGCCACTCCGGCTTATGCCAGTGGACATTTTCGTCTCCTAGTGACCTTAGTCCAGGACATTTAGTGCATGATTTATGATTTTTGGTGGCTTAACTGGGGTTCGAAGAAGATTCATTCGGTGGCTAGGCACAAACTTTGTATTAGAAAGGAGTAAGGAGGCATAGGATTTAGAGACTTAAAGGCTTTTAAATAGTGTGATGTTAGCCAAGCAAATTTGGCGCTTGTTTATAGAGCTCTATAAACTGCTCTTGGAGGCAAAGGACTTTCCCAACATATCAGTCATGGATGCTAAACTCGGATCCAACCCCTCCTTCACATGGAGGAGTACTTTTTTGCTTCGGGCATTGTTAAGTCTGGGTTCCATTGGAGGGTTGGCACAGGGTCTTTGATCCATGTGTGGGGGGATTTGTAGCTCCCTAGACCTCATACGTTTAGACCTCTGACCCCTTGTAATACTTTTGCTGCTAATGAAACAACGCGAAGCTTGATCGATCCTCAAACGAGAGACTAGGACATGGTATCAATGGAGGTTACTTTTTGACCAATAGAGACTTAATCCTAGGGACGCCCCTCAGCAACTTGGGTTGTGACGACCGTCCTATGTGGCACCACTCCAAGGACGGTCGTTTTTTGATCAAAAGTGCTTATTTTGTGGCCGGGGACCTGGATACGCAGAGGCTTCCTAGCACTTCATTGTTTTCCTCTATGCCTAGTTGGAGCTTCATTTGGTCAGTTATTGTGCCAAACAAAATCAAAGTTTTTTCTTGGAAAATCTGTACTAATGCTATTCCAACTTCCAACAATCTGATGAACATAATCCAAGGAACAGATGCTTGTTGCCCTTTATGTCAGAGTATCCATGAGGATATAGAACATGCCGTGATTTCATGCCCCTTTGCAAGACAGGTTTGGTGCTTATCTAACCTTGGATGGCATATTATTTCACGGCAGGATCGAAGTATGGAAACTAAGTTAAGACGTCTTGCAAATACTTTTTTGAAGTAGGATTTTGGCATTTTCCTTATCACATATTGGATTCTTTAGAGGAATAGAAACTTTAGCCTCATGGAAAGATGAACACTAGCTCCCGATCAGGTCTTCTCTCATGTGTTGCACTACTATTCGCCCTTCTCAACATAGATTGGTGAACTCTCTGCTAGAGAATAGAACTCAGCTCCTACTACATGGTCTCCTCCCCCCGCTGATATTATAAAAAACAACTTCGATGGGGCACTTTTTGACGCAAAAGGTGAATGTGGAATAGGGGCTACTGCCCGATTCTCAACAGGCTCTTGCTTGGCTTGGCTATCGTGTCACTGCCCAAACCCTCTCCCATGAGCTGGTCGAAACAATTGCGGCCTCTGACGCTTTAACTATGGCTTAATGCTTTCATTGGCAGAGTATCAGTCTTGAAGGAGATTGTCTTTCTCTAATTCAACAGCTCAAGTCCTTGAAATTAGATCTCTCTTCTTTCAGTTCAATTTTGCTGTCTTCTTTCAGTTCAATTTCTATTTCTTTTATTAGACGTTCAGGTAATACAATAGCTCATAGCTTAGCTCGTCATTCTCTAATTGGCTTGCAAGAAGGAATTGGTGATCTTCAGTCAACCGCTCTTGCTACTTTGTTTCCGAACATTTCTCTTTTTGATTAATGGATTGATTTTCCTCTAAAAGAAAAATAACATAAATGCATATAATCCAGGATTGCATAACAGAACGATTAGGAATCAATCTTTGTCTTCGGGTTAGGAATTGGCAGTTGGGATTTTGTGGTGTGACAATAATCAAGCAAAATTTTGCCCTTGGACATGTTTTACATTTCCATATTACATCCCACAGAGGTTGAGCATCTCGGTATGTTGGTTTAATATGGATAATAAGGCCATGCTCACTTTTGGTTTGAGAAATAGCGGTTTGTTTCCCATAACCATGTTTGAAAATCATCCATATCATAGCGGAGGAATGGGGGAAAAAATCCAAGGGCTCCATGCGATATTGAAAATATTTTAAATTTTTTTTTAAAAAATAAAGTATCAATTACACTCCCTGTGATATAAAAAAAATAAAAAAAAAATCGATGCAAGAGTGTGTGGTACACGCACGTTGACTGAGGTTTTGGGTCTGAAAAGTGCATTTTTTTTAACAATTTTACCCTTCTCTCCAACCTAATATATAATATTATATATATTATATAACAAATAATATATAATTTAATAAATCTTAAAATAATATATAAATATTCATTAATAATAAAATATTATTTTATATATTAATATATAATCATATTAATATTTTTAATATAATATTTTTTAATAAATTAATGTTAGTCAGCTTGTTAGAAATATTTTGAATTTGGACACAGTTTTATTTGTCATAAATAGACTTATATTCCTTAATAAAGTTGTGTGCTTGTGTTTATCTCTTGTTCTTGTAGATTTCTTTTTATACATTAGTAATTGCATTCTAGCCCTTTATCTAGGGATATGATTTATGATATCAACTATTCATGTAGTAAATTAATTATACAAGGTCAATAACTAGCTTTGTTCAGTAAAACTTTATGGTAGATTTTTTTGCCTACATTTGGTGTATTATGTTGCTACGTCAATATAACATGGCATTATTTCCACTGTTTATTACGAAAACATACCCTATGTATGTCAGTGTGGATCCTAGAAAGGATTGTCCCAGTTACATTTGTTGTTTATATATTTAACCACATACATGATTACCTATTAATTATTTGCTCACATTATTGACTTTGTATTTACTCTCAATTTACTTAATCTCTCTCAAATACACATACTCCACACAACACAACTCAAATAACAGAAGCAATATAGATTATTATTCAGTTATCCAACTACATTCAACTTTCAATATTGGTATTTTATAATATTGTATGAGCTTTAGCACATGTTCATTCTCACCTTATAGATGGAATCATATTAGGAAAGACCTTCTACATTTGTTAGAGGGTTCATGGTGTGCTCTTTTTGAAGCCACTTAATTTTGATGTGCTGGTAACACTTCCACCACCACCAGCACGATCACAACAAATACCTCCAAGAGTGCAACAAGCATGGCATATCCTTTTGTCCTTTCTTTTGCTTTTTAAAAAAAAAATTAAAATAAATCATTAATTATATTTAAAACCCCTTATAAAATAGAAAATTACACTTTCATTTCCAAAAATTTTGACGCTATACTTACACCCCCTTAAAAAATTTTCATCTACACTTGACCCTTTTTGTAATAATTTGGACGAAAAATATTGATGTCATCCAAAAAGAATATATAAAAATAATATATATATATATATATATAGAGAGAGAGAGAGAGAGAGAGAGAGAGAGAAGAGACAGAGAGTAAGGTTAACATCATTCCAATATAAGTACAAAATTATTACATGAGAATGTTAAATGAGGGGTAAAATTAAAAAAAAATACATAATTTGTTTTGGCTTACTTCAGCATTTTAAGTTCAAACGCTAATTAAAGGGAGTCAGGGCAATGATTTTTGGAGGTGGTGTAAGTGTAATATTGAAACATCATTGGGAGGAAGTGTGGTTTCGTATTTTCAAAGGAAGTCTAAGTGTAACTAACACAAAAATAAAATATGCATTTGTGCCATCTTCATCAAATAATAACTATGACTCAATTTTTGTAGGAGCAGACAAGATCAAGCAACAAAGGATTTTCACAAAGGAAAAATGGGATCTAGTTGGATCTAGGATTGTGGACTTTAGGGCGATTTTACTTGGAGTTTTAGATCAAAGAAGTGTCTGAATATATTTTAGGGATGTTGAAGGTTGCTTTAATTTTTTCTATTCAACCCCCATACATGAGGTGTCAAAGAGTTTTCCTAAGTAACATAGTTAATTTTTCAACGACTAAACCACTAATAATGGGGGTACTTCGTGTAGCACTCGCTACCAATACTATGGCTATATCTCCCCTAATTATCATACTTAAAGTAAACCCTATTTACATGTATAAATATGCACATAATCGTTAAACATACGTAATCCCTATGTCATAACCAACACCACCATAACTTACATCATTACATATGTGTACATATCAAACAACACAAGTAAACCATTTAAGTAGTTCATAGTTTTTATTTCCCTTAATACATCCCAAAAGGTGAATTAAATTCCAGCTGACAAGTTAGGAGAAAACCGCATACTGGCCCGACCTGACTGAACGTGGGATTTGGATCTAACCCTCGATAGGCTGACACCTCAAGATCTACTCCTGAAAAATATTAGCAGAGGGATGAGCCTGCAACTCAATAAGCAAATAACTAGCATTATCTATACATGTACGTCAAATATAGTCCAGACAAGGCAAATGAACAACATGTTTATAATATAATCAACACATATTACACAATATAGCCAACTCACAATAAAACAATCCTCTTCTCCTAGTTTGCTTACTAGAAGGTGATATAGTGTTTTTCTCCATCAACTCAACCTCACCTTTCATTATATACATGAACCCCCTTGACAGCCGGCTCATCAATCTTATTTCGCATCATAGCTCTTTCAATTCGCTTCATAACTCTTTTCATATCGCATCACTCTTTTATATCGCATTGTTGTTCTTTTTCATATCGCATCATAGCTCTTTTCTCAGCGCATCATAGCTCTTCTCTTTTCATTTGCCACATAGGCTATTCAACAACATCAAGGGGTATTCACATCATATTATATTCGATTTCCGCCACTCCCTCAATTCCACATATCACCATCCTTGTAAGCAACTATTGACTTAAAACCACATATAGACATATTTCTATTTACAAACACCAATAACACATCATCCAATATAATACTTTAATGTATTTCTCATTTAACGTGCACAATATCATTATTCCAGTTAAATAATTCACCACGCATATATTTTTAGATAAATCAGCTTCAACATGAATCACAGATCTATATAAAGTAATAGCACAAAGAAAGAAAACATATATAGATAATACTAATTATTCACTTACCTCGATCTAACGACGTTCTACTAGCAAACAAGGAGTTGTCTAATCTCTACTTTATCCCCGAATCCTATAACAAGTTATTATGCATACAATTAATATATTAAAAATATTGTAATTTTCAAATATAATATTACATATTATTTGTACAATTTCTAATTGATCATTTAGTATTTTATTTCTTTCGAAATATAAATTTTTCGTACCATTATTTTTATAACTAACTAGCTTCCCACATGTATATTTAATTTATCGGTTAATTCATAGGAATTCGTTTAACAAAACCCCTTATATCTTTTTATAATTATCGTTCTTAATACATTCCCTAAATTAAATTATGATTAGAACCTTAATTTCATTTTTAATAATATAATATTCTTTAAATATAATTTTTGGAGTATTTTATGAATTTTTTATTAATTCCTCGTTATTATATAATTTAATTATACCCGAATACATTTAATTACACATTTGGTTAATAGGCCCGACAAAATTGAGTAAATTAACCGTATACAAATTAATATAATTACCCAACTATAATATTTTAAGTCAATTGGGATATTTAATTCAACACCAATATAAATTGATAAAATCATAAAATATTCTGATTAAACAATTCACCAGTCAATATAAATTACTTTTAGTAAATGAACTAATTAATATAATAATTATATATAATTAAAAATTTTAAAAATCAAAATCATACCTGTTCGTCGTCGTCCGAAAATGGAAATGGTTTCTGTGTGAGTAAATATGCAGGAAGGTATCTACAATCTTATACATACTACATATATACTATATTATTGTTTGCAATTGAGGTGTGGCGGTGGGGAATTGATGGCCCCACCCGCCCACTTTTCTTTCTTTATACTAGTAGTGGTGGCAAGCCGTTCCTGCGTGCATATAATCAATAATTTTTCATATTTTAAAATATATTATAAATAAGAGCAAAATATATGAATTAATACATGACACTAAAAAGAAAACTAATTTATTAATTAATGTATAATTTAGAAAGTGGAATGAGTTAGTTATCTTATTACTTGAAGGGCATTCTTGACTTTACAAAAAATTAGTGTGGCGGTGTCACTAACCGCCGTTTGTGAGTGTAAAACCTCTTTTCTTTTTATAATAGTATAGATATATATATATATATATATATTTATTTTATTATTATATTATTATTATATATTATTACTATTATACTAATATTAATATTATTATTATTACTTTATTTTATTTAAATTTTTTTAAAAATACTCTTTACGTCCTTCTTAATTTCTTAATTAATATAATTTACTGTCAATTAATATAATGAGCTCCAATTCACCGTTCAAGTTTTATTGTACTCCATTTTCAACCTATATATTTATTATTAAAATTTTCATAATAATTATCATTAGTCACCCAATTAAGTATAAAATCCTAAGGATATCACACTTCGTATCCTTCATAAAAATAAAAATAAGATGTTATTTGTTCGAAGTGAATGGAAATTTTGAGTTTTGCAACTTGCGAAAAGGTATTGCACTGCTCCTCCAACTTAGAAACAAACTTTGATTAATTATAAGTTAAATTCGGGTGAACTTCATTTTGCCCCCTGTATTTTTGCAAAATAGTTAAGAATCTTCTTGTATTTTAGAAATAAGCTAAAACCTCCTTTTGTTTAAATAAATTTATGATGAAACCCCTATTCAATTAAAAAACTAACAGAAGGTGGCGTGTTTAGGCTTGATTTTTTGCGCATTCTGACATTTTTTTCCCCTTAATTGATGAAAATGCCCCTATGTTTTATTTTTTTTTGGGCCAAAAACTACCCGAGGGTAGGGGGATTTTTCAGGATCCCCGCCCATCTCAATATATAAGCATAAGGTGGAGAAGTACAACACATTTTCTAAACTAGAAATGGGGAGTACTTCTCTCTTCACAAAATATAAAGTCGTACGCAAAGCTAGTAATAAAATTGAGGAAAATAAATTAAAATTAAGGTGGGTCCGAAACAAGCTTTGGTAAAACCTGCATCATCATGGATTTCAAAGTTAGACTAACTCCATAGTACAACTAACAGAAAACTCATAAGCCCAGGAAAAGCAACCTGAATTACGCAAGACTTGCCAAAAAATTGCTGCTGTAAGGCCAAGAGGGACTTTTGATCCACCAAAATGCTACTCATCATTATCATCATGTGGAGGAGGGGGGTTGGAACGAGACCTCAATGTACTTCGAGTTTGCATCCTATGATTTTGTCTCTTACTTGGCGAACCCCCTCTCCTATTGAAACGAGAAGTCAGTGTGCATTATCATCATCATTGAAGGAGAAGTTTCTCTTATGTTTTCCCTGAATGCGTGGCATCTTCAAATAAAATTTGTTGGAGAGGTTTTTCCTCCACTTCATCAGCAACAACTAGGGAACGCATAATGGAGTATGCTTCATAAAAGGCTTTTGTTTCCCTGTGTGAAATATTTGAGCCTCCTTCCTCCGTATTAACCACAAGATCCGTGTTTTCTAACCTATCTTCACCACAAAAACCCTCTTCACTTCCATGCACCTCCTCTATGTTGTATTTATATTATCATGGTCAGATTCACTTGGTTTAACCTTATTTTTAGTAAATTTTTCTTTTGTTTTTTATCAATCTTAAAAAATGAATAATTATTTTTCTTAAATATATTTATTCAAAAATCGAATACCCAAAAAGTATCAAATTTTATATAAATTATGATTTAAATGAAAGGAGCTCGTGGATCGATCCGGGAATTAAAGGCGAGCAAAAGCGATAATCAAAAGCGTAAAATGTAAATAATACGACAATTAAAACCATAGATCCAAGGGGCATACCCTTGGAATTCTCGGGCGTTCGATGTGGATAATATAAAGCCTTAAAATTAGGCTATGGTGAAAGGCAAAAAAGAACGAGATACAAGTAAACATAAAACGTAAGCCTACCTTGAAGTTTATGTTTTCCTCTTTTCGCCTTTCGTTCACGCAAGAATCCAAAGCAGGAATCCTCCAAAGCTCGTCCATATCACACCGGAATTCAGGGCTTCTTTATTCTCCTTGCTAGAAGAGAAGAAAGAAGAAGATACACTAAAAGTGTAGAGAGAGAGAGGGGGTGGCCAAGTGAGTATCTAGGAGAGGAGGAAATTTTTTTCTTGCTATGTTGTGTTTAATTATTCCAAATAATTAACCTTAGACCTATATATACCTTGTATGGAACAACTAAAATGTGTCTGGGTTCATTTTAGTGCTCACAAGGTAATATAATTTATTCCCAATAAAGAATGACTGGTAAGACACTTTCCAAAAGTGAATTGCTAGTCAATTATTTCCTTTTCTAGAATTTTCAAGTGTGCCTAATTAATATGTGTGTGTGTGGCCGATTTTATGCCCTAAAATTCTAGGCACACTTGATTTTAATTAAATTAAATTTAATAAAAATCCATATTAATTAAGCCCATCAAGTATTTAATCCAATTAAATACTTAAGCCCAAATAGTCTTTATTAATCTAATAAATCCAACTTATTAATTAATAAAGCCAAGCCCAACATAAATTAATTCCATCAATTTATCCTTGGCTAGTCCATCCAATGGACTTCTCTCATTTTAAGTAATCCAATTACTTATGAAATTAATTCTCAATTAATTCCTTATACCTCTTTGGTGATGTTGTGTGTGACTCTTTAGGTTCACCCCTCAGTTAGACTTGGGCTAGTGTCTAATACTATTATTAATTAAATTTAATTAATTAATAATTCTTGATCAACCTTTGATAAAAAAAAAAACCCGTTACCATGGGTGGCCGTTTAGCAACAATCCATGACACTAGAGACTAGATGAATTTCCGTGTGAACTTTAGGCCTCGAGTCCGCACGGGTATGGTCCTTTCGTCTACTGTCTCCCGGTCTTGGTCTAGGGCATGGAACTTGGTGTCGGTTCCCATCCTAGACCAGATATCTATGATTATTTACTTGAGATCGCGATGCGCCAAATTGTTCGACGTAGGAACCTCTTTTCCTACTCGACCAATGACTGTGGCCACAGTTTCTTAGAGCACAGCCGCATCTCCAAGCGCATAGGAGATACCTCTGTCATGTAATGACAGGGGATGGATCCTCTTCTTGAAACTCACCGTCCTTGCTACATACTTTGACCGCACTGAACAAGGCTTATGATGACTATGTCTGTAACACAGTCACCTCTCGTACAGGTCTAAAATATAGTCATTGCAAGCACATGACTACCATGGTTCCTCAAGTGTGAGGACTACTCCCGTACTGTCTGAGCCGGGGATTGAAGTCATACCGACCAAGCCTCCAAGGCTTCCATATGATGATCCCACCGAGTCAGTTTAATTGACTTGATACCTAGTCAATCAACCCATCAAGATCGCACAGACGTCCCACATCTTTTACCGATGAAACGCGGCACTCATCCAATGAATGCGACTCTTGATGCAAGTTTCCACAGGACGCTCGATGCCCATTCTCTAGGTCCTCCACTTGGAACATTTCAGACCCAACCCCAGATAGTTGGTTTCATGACCACCATCCAATGTGCGGTCCAACTGTTGCATGGTTGTTGAATCGGTCTGTGGGCTTTGTTGTGATGTTCGAAAGAAATTCGAAAACATGCATGATGAACATAACAAAATACATGCCAATGGTGAAATACTAATCTTATTCACTCAATAATATTACATAAAGATCAAGTTATTTTTTAGGATTGGATTACATGTATGCCAATCTAATTGGCTTCTAGGTCACATATCCTAACATTAAATTGAAAAATGATCAAATACATAAAATCATATATTAAAATTTGTTTTTCAAATTTCATATAAATATGTTCAAATAATTTTATTGTTTACTATAAATAATATTAAATCTAAACAAACATTCTTTTTATTTTTTTTAAAAAAATTTCAAGCAATTAAATCAATTTTCACATATTTAAGAAATTTAATAAAAATAAAAACTAAAGTTTTAATTTCCTTTTAAATCTGCGCAACTGCGTGTATAGTTGACTATCACCTGAATCTACATCGATGTCATAAATGTCTTCATATCTCCTATTCAAATTGTGTTTATCTCTTGTTCTTATTGGCATTTATTTTGACTTTTTTTTTTTCTAAATTAGTAATTGCATTTTAGCTATTTATTGAAGGATGTATAAGAAATTATTTTTCTCATTTGCCTACACTTGGTGTTCAATAATATCATGACGCTAATAGAATCTGTTGACATGGCATCATTCTCACTGTTTGTTATGAAATATCTCATGTAGGCCAATGTAGAAATCGCTAGAGAGAATTGTTTACATTACATTCACGCTTTATGTATTAATTTACACACACACACACACACACACGAATATAATTACCTATCAATTGTTTGCTCACGCTCTCGCACTTGTCTTCACTCTCTATTTATTCAGTCTCTCTCATAGACACATACTCCACACGATACTTTGTGCGCACAAGAAATATCGGCGCACATCTCAAATAAGGCAAGAAGTGTAGATCTTATTTAATGATTCAACTACATTCAACCTTAAATTAGATTCTATAATTTTGTATGAGCTCTAACATATGCCGATTTTCACCTTGTTAGAGGAACAATGGTGTGCTCTTTTAGGAGCCACTTAATTTTAATATGCCGGCACAACTTTCGCCGCCGCCGCCACAACCATAACAAGTACCTCAAGAGCGCAAAAAACATGACATATCTTTCTTTCTTTATTTTGCTTCTCTTTTTCTTTTTTGTTTTTAAAAGAAATGTACATTTGTGCAATCTTTGCTCTTCTTCTTCTTTTTTTAAAAATATTTTATTTTAAATATAATTTTGATAAGACGTACTAACTTAAAATGGTAAATACTCAATGTTGAAAGTGTAAATACAATCCCTTTATTTTTTGCTTGTATTTTTTAAAATAAAGCTTTTGGGGAAAAAAAATCAAATTGGCCTCCGCATATTATTTTATTTTTGTTTATTAATTTTATTTTTGGAAAAGATTCTTCTTTCTCTATCTTAAGACTCTCTCTCTCTCTCTCTCTCTTCTCTCTCTCTCTCTCTCTCCCCACTTCTTTAATATATTAGTGAAAATAATGAGTCATAAATGAAAGTTACGTGTCCATCTAAACAATAAATTCTCAATTTTGGGATTTTTTTTGAAGTTTTAGTATTTATGTAAAATTAGATTAAAAAGCTAAGCATCAAGTCAAGATTCTCAGAGAAGCTATTAAAGATTCAACCTAAAATGATTAATTTTTATTTGAATTGATGACATAATAAATATATGCATTTATAAAGTGTTTATGACATATCAATAGGTAATTGAAGACAAGCAACAAATAAATATAATATTTAATTACCTTTGATCATAAAATAAAACAATTATAGTGGTTTATGACATCATCAAATTGATCAATATGGTTAAATCGTTAACAACTTCCCTGACAGTTTGAACTTAAATCTTAGGTTTTTTTTTTTTTACCTAATTTCACATGAACACTCAACTTTTAATAAATTCCCTAAATAAGACTTTATTGTTTAAATGGGTACGCAAAATCTCATTCATAACTCATTATTATTCACCAATATATTTAAAAAAGTAAGGGGGGGGGGGGAGGGGAGAGAGAGAAATATTAAGGTAGAAAAGAAAGAACCCTTTGCGTAAATCGAACCTTGTATCCCCCACCCCCTACGCAAGAGTGAGAGTTTGAAGAAGGAGAAGAAAGAATATTTTCCCAAAATCGAACCTAATATAAAAGGAAAAAGAATTGAGAAATCCAATTTTGATTTTTTTGAAAAGATTTATTTCAAAATTCAAAGGAGAAAAATAATGTGGATTGTGATTACGTTTCCAAAATTGAGGAGCTAGAAATTTAAGTTAGTACTTCTTGAAAATTTATATTTAAAATAAAAGATTCAAACAAATGAAGAAGAGTGAAGTCCCACATACATGTAAATTTTTTAGGAAAAAAGGACAAATAAAAAAAAAGAGAAAGATTTGCCATGCCTGTTGCACTCTTGGAGGTACTTGTTTTTGATGGTGGTGGTGAAGAGGGTGGCAAGGCTGGTGTTAGAAAATTAAAATTAAGTGGTTTTGAAAAGAGCATAGCATTAATTATCCAACAACCATAGAAGTAATCTCTCTCAAGTATTGGTTCCATCTTTAAGGTGAAATTAACATATGTCTTATACATAATTATAAAGTACAATTGAAAATTGAAAGGAGTTATATAATTGAGTAAAGATCTACAATGGTTCATTAATTTTAGTTGTGCTGAAACTTTTCTAGTGTGCACAAAGACTTATTTGGAGTATGTGTATGCGAGAGACCGATACAGAGATAATAGAGAATGGTGGAGACAAAGACAGAAGGTGAGCAAGTAATCGATAAGTTATCGGTAATTAATTATGTATGTGAGTGTGTATATAATATATAAAGAGTGAATATAATTAAAGCAATTCTCACAATTTTTATGTAGCGATATCTACACTAACTTATATAAGATATTTTCATAGAAACAATAATGACGATGCCACATCAACCTATCGTACTGACATGGCACGATCCTCACTATATTTTATTTACAAAACCATGCGAGGTTAAATAATTAATAGAACAAGCATTTCCAAGTTTGAATTGACAACATAACAACTATATGCATGTATAAAGTGTTCATTCCCTTGATTTGGTTTGATAGGCAATACATTCCCTTTAGTTCTACTTTTGTATATGTGTGCATGTGTGTGTGTTGACTATAGAGTAGTTCTTTTTGATTTTTTGAACTCTACATGGTAGACCTATCAAAAGGTAATTCAAAACTAGCTGCAAATAAATATGATACTTAACTTCTACCTTGTGGATAACAAAGAAGCGAGGCCTGTTAGAATAGGTGATCAGAAAGTCACTTGGATTGGTCTTTATGTAATCTATTATGATAATTTCGGTGTAATTATAATATTATTTATGAATAAAGTGAGTATTCATTATTTGGCAATTGTATTTTTGTGTTCACTAATTATGTTTATATGCTTAACATCCCAACAAAGCCATCAAACCAAGTGCTACAACCTATATAGTTGGGCTGCGTATTGGATGGCAGCTATAAAACTAACTTCTGAGGGTTGGGTTTGAAAGTTTCCAAATCGAGGACCTTGAGACTAGGCATCGAGAGTCCTATTGAGGCTTGCACTAAATTTTGCATTCATTGGATGAGTGTCGTATTTCATTGGCTACAGACATTGGACGTTTATGCAATTTTGTGGGTGGTTGACAAGGTTGTCAAGCCGACTGAACTGACTCACGGAAAGTCGTCATATAGAAGCCTTGGAGACTTGGTCGGTATGACTGGAACTTCCTGGCTCCAGTAGTATGAGATTAGTCCTTGAACTTGAGGAACCATGGCAGTTACATGCATATGATGGTGGTATCTTAGATCTGGTGAAAGATGACCGTATCTTGGATGTGGTCATTATAACTCTTGTTCAGTGCAAGCAAACACATCTCGAGTTATTGAGCATAGTGTCTAATCCAGGATGGGAATCGACGCCTAATTCCATGCTCTAGACTTAGATCAAAAGATGGATGATGGAAGGACCGTATCCGTATGGTAGTTGGGAGCCTAAATGTTTACGCCAACATTCACCTAGTCTCTAGTGCCATGGACCACTGCTAGACGGGCTACCCATGGTGACGGGAATTTTTGATTAATGATTAATTAGAATAATTAATTAAATTAGATTTAATTAATTATTATGTTGGACACAAGCCCAAGTCTAACTGAGGGTGAACCTAAAGAGTCACACACAAATCACTATCGAATTGGTGGAATTAATTTGAAATTAATTCTAGAAGAAACGAATTAATGTAATTGGATTAAATTAATTCAAGGAGAATATATATAAATGATTGGGTCATTTATTGAAAAATCCATTTGATGGATGGCTCAAGAATTAATTAATTGCATTAACTAATTTTGGCTTTAACACCTTTAAATTAATTGGATTAGTTTATTAGGTTTGTCTTAATTAATTGGTTGGATCAATTAATTAGTGTTTGGGCTTAGATTTATCTAATCGAATTAAATGAATTTTTTTGGACTTAGTTGGGTGAAAATTAATGGAATTAATTATTGGCCAATGGATTTTGGTTGGTCTTGATTTAATTTGATTAAATCAAGCTCGGTGCATAATAGAAGCCCAAGCCTGTTTGAGAGAGGTTGGAGCAAGTTAAGAAGGAGTTGAATCTCATCATGGAGTGGTTATTTTATCATCGTTGAAGGTTATATGCATGTGTGTATATGTTGCCTGGAGGCAAACTTGGTAGTTATTGAATTTTGAATTCAATTGTATTCTGTATACAAAACTACACACTTATCATAACCACAATCACAACCCACGAAATTTGCTTGCTTTTCTCTCTAAAATTCTCCCTTTGTTCTATATTGAATTTGATTTAAGTTAAAACATTAAACAATCTAAAAGTACTAAACAATAGTGTTTGTTTGGAGTTGTTTTTCTTCTTGTTCTTTGTTCTATCTAGCAATAAAAAAAGAACCATATATTCCTTTTTGTGGTGTGGACAACTTAGAGGAATTTTAGTTTGAATTCTCAAGTGAACAGAATGGGGGAACATAAAGGGAACAACGAACATTGTTGTTTATTTAAAGAAACAAAAAGATAAAGTTTTATGTTAAATTTATGTCCTTTTTGTTTCATCCTCTAGCTACATGTCTAGCATGCTTATATGTTTGTTATTATGCTTTTGACAAACATTGAATGCCCAAGAATTTCAAAGGGAACACCCTTTTGCACAGAGGCGTTCAGTTCTTTATTGGAAAAGGAGGAGTCGAGTGGAAAATTGCAAGGAGTGGTGGTGTGTCGCCAGGCACCCCGGGTTTCACATCTTCTTTTTGCAGAGGATACCTTCATCTTCTGCCAGGCCACGATTTATGCAGCCTTGTGCATTTTAGATGTGCTAGAAACATTTGGCTGGGCAGGTGGTCAGGGAATCAACTTTGAAAAATAGTGGCCTTTAGAAATAGCAACCTCTATTCGAGATATGATCCAGGGTGCATTGCAGATTTGGGTAGAGTGTAGATATGATCTCTACCTTAAGCTTCCATCAGGGGATGGATATGAGCAATCAGGCTGTGTTTCAATCCATTCGTGATAGGATTTGGAATCGAATCAGTGGGTCGAACAAATGAAATTTCTCTCAGGCGGGCAAAGAAATTCTTATTAAAAAGGTAGCCCAAGCTATTCCAACTCATGCGATGGGCTGTTTTGTCTACCTATCTCTCTCATTAAGGAAATCCAGTCTATTGTAGCTAATTTCTTGTGGCACAATGGCGAATCTAGGAAAACTCATTGGATTAGTTGGAAGAAGCTTTGTACACCGAAAGCTTAGGGTAGTTTGGGATTCCAGGATCTCCAAGCTTTTTTTTGGCGATGCTATCCAAACAGATATGGAGGATCCTTTTCCATCCAAGTAGCCTAGTTAGCAGCGTCCTTCGTGTTAGATAATTCCCTAATGGTCAGGTTCTTACGGCTAAGAGTGGACGAAATCCGTCGTACAAATGGAGAAGTATTCAGGCAGGCCAATAGGTAGTGCGAGGAGGGTTCCGATTGAGGATTGGTTTGGGCCGAGGGGTGAGGGTTTGGGATTATCCTTGGATCCCGCGCCCTTTCTCCTCTCGAAGTTTATCCCCGCTAAGCGCCAAATGCCCGCAATTTGCGGGTTTGTGATCTCATTGATGTTACTATTAAGGAGTGGAATTACTTGTTGGTTCAGACACTTTCTCAGCAGGAAGAAACAGACTCCATCCTAGCAATCCCTCTAAGCTTTATTGATGGGAGAACTTTTTCATGTGGCGTCACACCGCTAATAGTAAGTTTACTATTAGGAAAGCTTATCATGTCGCAGTATCTTTGGCTAACTAGTCCTAGCCTAGCTCCTCGCTCCTTGGATCTCCCCTTGGGAATGTTCTTTGGAAAGCAAATGGCCCAAGCAACTTTCGAACTTTTACATGGAAATTAGCTCAAAATGCTTTTCCAATAGGAAGGAATTTATAGAAGAAGTTGCAGAATGTGTCGTTGGTGTGCCCATTGTGTGATTCCGACAAGGAGGATATAGAGCACGTATTCCTTCGTTGCTCTTTTGCTCGCCAAGTTTGGTGCCTTTCCCATCTCCATTGGGCAGTAATCTCAGAATTTTCCTCCGACCTGTGTGGATGGCTTGAGCATTTGGCGAAGAGCCTTTTCATAGAGGAATTTGCTCGCTTTATGACCATCAGTTGGGTAATTTGGTGTAACAGGAATCATACTCTGATGGACCGCACCTAAGATATATCCTGCATGCAGGTCTCTGCCAGGGGAAGAGAGATAAAGCTCAATTTTGATGATGCCGTATTCACAGCTTCCTTAGAGATTAGGTTTGGAGTCATAACCCGTGATTCAAATTGTGCACATATATGGTTGAAGTCTGTCCGCAAGAGGAGGCTGTCTGATCCAGAAATGGTTGAGGCATTTGTTGCTAGAGAAGCGATTCTTCTAGCTCGCAGGCAGGGTAGAGGAGGATCATCCTTGAATAGGATTGCCCCAACTTCTATTTTAAACTTTTTTCGCCACAGCTTGATTGCTCAGCCTTGGGTACTATCACTCGAAGTATTAAATTTCTAGCATTGTTGTATCTTTTCGCTTGTTCATAGATCTGGTAACAAAGTTGCCACTGCTTGGCCAGGAACACAACTTCTTTAGTGCCCGAGGGATCTTGTTTTCCCCCACTACTGTCGAGATACTTGTTTTATGGTGTTGATTAATGAAATATCTCTAATTTCCCCTAAAAAGTAGCTTTGGTCTGTAAAACTTTATCGTAGATTTTTTGCCTACATTTGGTATTTGATATTGCTACGTCAATATAACATGGCATTATTTCCACTATTTGTTATGAAAACATCCTATATAAGTCAGTGTGGATTCAAGAAAGGATTTCCCAATTACATTCGTTGTTTATGTATTTAACCACATATATGATAACCTATCAATTATATTTGTGCACACTATTGACTTTGTCTTTACTCTCAATTTACTTAATCTCTCTTAAATACACATTCCACACAATACAACTAGAATGACAGAAGCAATGTTGATTATGTTGGAATGGGTGACCAAAAGTCAATTAAATTGGTTGTTTTCCATTCGACAATCTTTTTTAAATATTATTAGAATGGTGAATATGGTAAGAATTCATCAAGATGGCAATATGTTTCGTTGTGCTTACCACTGATATTGAACGAGGTTTCAATATCACAACGAAATGCCCACGGATCGAAAGGTTAACCCGTGGAGTTGGGCTGCGCATAAGTTTGGCAGCTATGAAACCAACTCCTAAGGGTCGGTCTGGACGTTCCAAGTCGAGGACCTCGAGATTGGGCATCGAGGATCATATGGAGACTTGCACTAAGTACTGTAGCTGTGTTTTGTCGCAGGAGACGTAGGTCGTCTGTGCAATGTGAGTTAGTTGGCAAGGTAGTCAACTGATTGAAGTGACTCGCGGGAATCGTCATATGGAAACCTCTTAAGGCTTGGTCGGTATGATAGGGATTCCCGGTTCTGATAGTACGAGAATTAGTCCTCTGACTTGAGGAATCATGGCAGTCACATGCATACGAAGGCTGTATCTTGGATATGGCGAGCGGTGGCTGTGTCATGAGGCATGGTCATCATAAGCTTTATCCAGTGCACTCGGAGTATGTAGCGAGGACGGTGGATTCCAAGAGAGGATCTGTCCCCTGACATTATATGACAGAGAGTTCTGCTATGCACCTTGAGATGGTTTAGACTCTAAAAGTCTTTGGCCAAAGCGATTGATCGATCAGGGATAGGTTTCCTCGATCGGATCAGTAGAGTAAACACATCTCGAGTGTTAAGCACAGTTGCCTAGTCAAGGATGGGAACTGACACCCAATTCCATGCCCTAGACTAAGGCCAAGAGATGGTTGACAGTAGAACCGTACTCGTATGGATTCGGAGCCTAAATGTTCACTCCAACATTCACCTAGTCTCTAGTGCCATGGACTGTTGCTAGACAACCACCCATGGTAACTGGCGATTTCTAATTATAGGATAATTAGAAATAATTAATTAAATTTGATTTAATTAATTGTGTTGGTAACACACGCCCAAGTCTAGTTGAGGGTGAACCTAAGGAGTCACACTCTAATGAACGACATGTGATGGAATTAATTTAGAAATTAATTCCGGAAGGAAGCGATTAATTTAATTGGATTAAATTAATTTTTTGGAGAGGATAAATGATTAGATAATTTATAAATAAATCCGTAGGTTGGATTTTTCCAAAGATTAATCAATTGGATTAGTTAATTTTGGGCTTTAAGCTTTTTGAATTAATTGGATTAATTTAATCGGCTTGATTTTATTTATGGATTGGATTCATAAATTAAATGAGAGAATGGGCTTGAGTCTTTTAATTGGATTAAAGGACTTAAAGTGATGGACTTAAAGATTAAATTGGATTTAATTTAGGGCCATTGGACATGGGCTCAATCTATTGGAGCCTAGTCCACTTTAGACCAAGCCCATGACCCGTTTTGACTTTGTATAAGTTAAAGGAAGAGTTGGTTGTTTTTATAGGAGTGTGTGCATGAAATTTTCAGCTATTATTGATGAAAAAGCGGCTAGGGTTTGAAGGAAAAGAGAGGAGAGAGTTTGGATGAGATAGGTCTCATCTAGTGTGGTGTTGTGACTAGGTCAAAACACTAACACACTCTCCTAACTCCAAAAACCCTAACCACGAATTTGCACTCTAACAATCAGCTTTCTTCTTGGTTTTTCTCTCCCAAAATACTCCTCTCTTCTTCTTCGTTTCTTTGGTTCATCGAATCAGAGAAGGAACGAAGAGAAATCAATGCCGTTAACTAATAACGTGTTGTTGATTTCTCCTTCCCTTTCTTTATCTTGATAGCACGAGAAAAAGAGAGATCCACGGTGATTAAAGTGGATGGATTTAGAGGGTTTCAATGTTGAAACCTCGTGGAGAAGAATCAGCATTGAAAAAGGTATCAATGCTTGTAGCCGTACGAGAAACTACAAAGGTAAACTTCATCTTGATCTTTTTTTTTCTCGTATGATTCTTGGCCTATATTATATTTAATACATCGAACGCCCGGGAAAGATCAAGGGTACACCCCTTGATCGGGTATTAATTTCGTTAATTATCGCTTGTTTTACCATTTTTCGATTATTCGCACTTCCGCTGCGCTTCCCGGGCCGATCCGCTTCCTTCAGATTATTATTCAATTATCCAACTAGGTTAAAATTTCATTGGTATTTTATAATATTATATGAGCTCTAGCACATGTTGATTCTCTCTTTATATTTTTTAGAGGGTTAATGATGTGCTCTTTTTGAAGCTACTTAATTTTGATGTGCCGGTAGCACTTCCACCAGCACCAGACCAGCACCAGCACCATCACAACAAATACCTCGAAGAGTGCAACAAGCATGGTAGATTTTTTTTTCTTTGTTTTGATTTATTTTAAAAAATAAAATAACTAATTAATTATATTTAAAACCCGCTATAAAAAAAGAAAATTCCAGTTTCCCTCCCAAAAATTTTGAAGCTACACTTACACCCCCTCCAAAATTTTTCTATTTATACTTGACCCTTTTGTAATAATTTGGACAAAAAATATTGATGTCATCCCAAAAAGAGTATACAAAATATAATATATATATATATATATATATATATATATATATATATATAGAGAGAGAGAGAGAGAGAGAGAGAGAGAGAAAGTAAAGTTAACATCATTCCAATATAAGTATAAAATTATTACATGTGAATGATAAATGAGGGGTAAAATCAAAAAAATATGTAAATTATTTTTTGCCAACTTTAGAATTTTAAGTTCGAACCCTAATGAAGGGGAGTCAGGGTAATGATTTTTCGGATGTGGTGTAAGTTTAATATTGAAACATCATTGGCAGAAAGTGTAGTTTCACATTTTTAAAGAGGGTCTAAGTGTAACTAACACTAAAGTAAAATATACATTTGTGCAATCTTCGTCAATTAATAACTAAGACTTAGTTTTTGTAGGAGTGAACAAGATCAAGCAACAAAGGATTTTCACAAAAGGAAAAACTGGATCTAGTTGGATCTAGGATTTTGGACTATTGGGCGATTTTACTTAGAGTTTTAAGATGCAAAGAAATGTCTGAATATATTTTAGGGATGTTGAAGGCTGCGTTAATTTTTTCAATGCAACCCCCGTATATGAGGTTAAAGAGTTTTCTAAGTAACATAGTGATTTTTTCAATGATTAAACCACTAATAATGGGGGTAATTCGTATTCTTCATAAAAATAGTATGTTATTTTTTCGAAGTGCATAGAAACTTCGAGTTTTGCTACTTGCAAAAAAGGTATTTCACGGCTACTCAAACTTAGAAACAAATTTTGATGAATTATAAGTTAAATTCGGGGGAACTCCATTTTACCCTCTGTATTTTTGCGAAATAGTTAAGAATTTCCTTGTATTTAGAAATAAGCTAAAACCTCCTTTTATTTAAATAAATATATGATGAAACCCCAATTCAATTTAAAACTAATAGAAGGTGGTGTTTAGGCTTGATTTTTTGCGCGTTTTGACATTTTTTGACCTTAATTGATTAAAATGCCCCTATGTTGTATTTAGAATTAGCATGGTCAAATTTACATGTTTCAACCTTATTATTAGTGATTTTTTTATTTTTTATTTTCATCCCTCTTAAAAAATGAATTTTTTTTCTTAAATATATTTATTAAAAAATCAAATACCCAAAAAGTATCAAATTTTATATAAATTATGATTTAAATTTTAAAAAATAAAATCAAAATACATAAAATAATATATTGAAATTCAATTTTCAAATTTAATATAAATATATTCAAATAAATTTTGGGTAAATGTTATATTTGGTCCATTAAGTTTCTATTTAAAATCTCTTTAGTCTCTCAAGTTTATTTCTTGACTTTAGTATCCCTAAACTTTAATGTTTGTCTCAGTTTGGTCCATCTGACCATTTTTTAGCAAAAATGTGGGCGGAATTTGAATTTTTGGAGGGTTAAATGAATTTAAGCTTGATTATATCAGTTTAGTTCCTTAAGTTATAAAATTATAAAATTAGTCCTTTTTTTAGAGAGAAAACTATTTTTTTTATATATTTTATATGGTGAATGTGATACAATTATTTTGCTTGAAAAATAAAGTTTTGAACTCTTGTGAACATAATATTAACATATTGCTTGTCTCACAATAAAATAGTTTCTCTCTTCTTTTCTTTAGTTTCAAAAGTGACCAAAAAATCAAAATTATAAATAAATCTTATAAAACTTATCTAATCTAAAATTATAAAAAAAAATTTAAGTTGATTTTTAATCTATGTCAAATAAAATTAAATTTAGCAATGTTATTAAATATTAACAACTACAGTTTGAAGAAAAAGGTTCTGGAATGTACTTTTAATTAGATTATTTGGTGGATTTCAAATATATATAAAATTCATTTTAATACTACAAAAAAAAACAATTATTATAACGGCTTTTGTAACGGTTTTTTAAGATTATTGGAACGACTTTTCTATTTATAACGGCTTCGACTACCTCGGCTTTTCCTGTCGTTACAAATAATTTTTAACGGCCATTATAAAAGCCGTTACAACTTGTAACGGCCTTTGTAATTCCTTCCCTGCGGCCGTTACAAAATCAGTCAATTTATTAAAAAAATAGTTTGTAATTGCTTTTGTAACGGCTGTATGGAAAATATATTTGTAACTGCCTTTGTAACACCTTTAGGTATGGTTTTCCTATTAATTTATCACGGCTTTTGTAACAGTTTTTGTAACGTGGTGGAATATTTTAGTAACTTGTTTTTGGCACATTATTTATAACGGTCATAGTAACGGATTTTGTAATTGCTTTTAGTACTTGTGTTGTAACGGTCCTTGTAACTGTTGTTGTAACAGCTGTATAGAGCACTGTAACTATTTTTAGCACAGTATTATAACAACCTTTAAAATTTCTCAAATTTTCGGTGTTACAAAAGCCGTTATAAAGACAATTACAAAAAAATATTTTTTTTATTTTGTAATATAATTTAATATTGAATTTATTTAATTTTATTATTTATTATTATTATTATTAATATTTTATTTATTTAATTTAATATTTGCTTTTTTCAACATAAAATTTAAAAAAACACATAATATTAAAAAAATACTAATAAATGCATTATAAAAATAGAAATATTGTTTTAAATTGTATTTTTTTTTTACAAAATTAGCAAAAAAATCCTAATCTAAATCATGCCCATCTGCGGGCGTATGCTCGTCATCGTCGGGTGCGGTGGCGTCAGCTAGAGGCTGGGGCACTACACGATCGGCCAGTTTGGATCGCGGCTTTTGATGTAGCGCTCGTTCATCTGGACCCGATCACGCAGGTCGTCACTCTGCGACTGTGGTGGCTGTGGGGTACATTCACCTGTATTGCACTGGTCCCCCTACACGTGCTTCATATGGAAGGTGAACAATGAGGCGTTCCATTGAGTCGATAAAAGCTGGCAAAAATATCTTCTCAAGATTGCACATGATGATGGAAACACTATTTTCCAACTCATGAAGCTTGTGAATATCCAGCATGGTCGAGCATATACTTTAGAATAATAGACTAACCTCAATTAATGCGCTCCATACATGCCCGGGAAGCATTTCATGAAAGGCAATCAGGATCAATTTTGAATGAATACGTGACAATCGTGGCTCTTGATGCCATGCATCCGTAATTCCGTCATGTCAATGCAATGTGCAAGGTTAGACGCGTATCCATCAGGAAACTTTAGGCCACGAATCCATTTTCGTACTCTTCTCTTTTGCTCCTTCCCTAGTGTATATACCGCTTTAGGCATAACGTTCGGTCTATATTCATCCAACTCCAACTCAGGACGATTACATATGATCTTCAAATCCCTGCGTGAGTTCATATTATCCTTCGTCTTTCCCTTGATGTCCATCACCATGTTGAATATATTGTCAAACACATTTTTCTCAATGTGCATGATATCAAAGTTGTGTCGGATAAGAAGTGTTGACCAGTACGGGAGATCCAAATATCTTCATATCTCCTATTACAATTGTGTTTATCTCTTGTTCTTATTGACATTTATTAGGACTTTAATTTTTTTCTAAATTAGTAATTGTATTTTAGCTATTTCTTCAAGGATTTATGATAAATTATTTTTTTCATTTGCCTACACTTGGTGTTCAATAACAAATGGTGAGGATCATGCCACATCAATAGAATCTATTAACAAGGCATCATTCTCACTATTTGTTATGAAAATATCTTATATAGGCCAGTATTGAAATCGCTAGAGAGAATTCTTTACATTGCATTCACACTTTATATATTAATTTACACACACACACACAAATATAATTACCACACAGCTTGCTCACGCTCTCGCACTTGTCTTCACTCTCTATTTATTCAGTGTCTCTCATAGACACATACTCCACACGATACTTTGTGCGCACAAGAAACATCAGTGAACAACTCATATAATGGAATAAGTGTAGATCTTATTCAATATATCAAGTACATTCAACCTTAAATTTGATTCTATAGTTTTGTATGAGTTTTAACATATGTCGATTTTCACCTTGTAGATGCATCAATACTGGGAAACACGAATTCTGTAGCTGTTGGACGATTAATGGTGTACTATCATTGGAGCCACTCAATTATTATGTGCTGGCACAACTTTCTCTGCCACCACCACCACCACCACCACCACCACCACCACCCACCACACTACCATAACAAGTACCTGCAAGAGCGCAACAGACATGATAGATCTTTCTTTCTTTATTTTGCTTCTCTTTTTCTAAAAGAAGTATACATTTGTGTGATCTTTGCTCTTTTTATTTTTCTTTTTTAAATATAATTTTGATAAGACATACTAACTTAAAATGGTAAGTGCTCAATCTTGAAAGTGTAAACACAATCCCTTTATTTTCCACTTGTATTTCAAATTAAAGCTTTTGGAAAAAAAAAATTAAATTGGCCTTCGCAAATTGTTTCTTTTTTTTGTTATTGATTTGATTTTTGGGAAGATTTCTCTCTCTCTCTCTCTCTCTCTTTCTCTCTCCACTTCTTTAATATATTGATGACAAATAAAGTGTCGTAAATGGGAGTTACATGTCCATTTAAACAATAAAGTGTCAATTTTGAGAATTTTTTGAAGGTTGAGTAAAGATCTATAATCGTTCATTAATTTGAGTTGCGCTCCAACTTTTCTTGTGTGCACAAACACTTCTTTTGAGTAAGTACATGTGTATGCGAGAGACCGAGACACAGATAATAGAGAATGGAGGAGACAAACACAAGAAGGTGAGCAAGTAATTAATAAATTAGAGGTAATTAATTATGTGTGTGAGTGTGTATATAAATATATAAAGAGTGAATATAATGAAAGCAATTCTCACAATTTTCTGTAGCTATATCTACACTAACTTATATAAGATATTTATAGAAACAATAATGACGATGCCACATAAACCTATCGTACTGACGTGGCACGATACTTACTTTTTGTATTTACAAACCAAGTTTGAATTGACAACATAACAACTATATGCATGTATAAAGTGTTCATTCCGTTGATTTGGTTTGACAGGCAATATATTCCCTTTAGTTCTACTTTTGTATATGTGTGTGTGTGTGTTGGTTATAGAGTAGTTCTTTTGATTTGTTGAATTCTACATGGTAGACCAATCAAAAGGTAATTCAAACTAGCAGCAAATAAATATGATACTTAACTTCTAGGTGTGGATAACAAAGAAGCAAGACCCCCTCGAGCTTTGATAGCTCGGAAAGCTTGTTTGGGATAAAGGTTCGGAGGTTCAAATGAGTCTCGGTAGTTAGTTCCCTCCTCTTTGCTTATTGATTGCTTCCCATTACACTTAGTTTGTGTGTATGCATTTATGTGTTTGTTGACTATAGAGTAGCTCTTTGGGTTTGTTGAATTCTTAATGCTAAACATATGAAGAGGTAATTTAAGGCAAGTTACAAAAAAAATAAGATATCTATTTAACACTAGTTACATAATAAAGTATTACAGTGATTCATGATATCATCAAATTTGTCATTTTTATCGCATCTTTAACAACTTCTTTGATCGTTTTAAATTGACACTTAGCTTTTTAACCTAAATTTGCATGAGTAGTTAGCCTTTAACAAATTCCAAAGTAGAGAGCTTATAGTTTGGATGGACGTGTAGCTCTTATCCATGACTCATTATTGTTCACAAATATACATATCTTATCCAGGACTCATTATTGTTCACATATATGTTCACAGAGAGAGAGAGAGAGAGAGAGAGAGAGAGAGAGAGAGAGAGAATGTTAAGATGGAGAAGAAAGAGTCTTTCCCACAGATCAAGCACTATAAACCAAAAACTAAACAAAAAAATAGAGAAGGCCAATTTTTTATTCTCTCTAATTGCTTTATTTCAAAATTCGAAGGCAAAACATAATTATGATAGCCTTTAATAATTGTTGTTTTCTATATTGCACCGGAATTTTTTATTTATTAAAATCTTGGTTCAATTGCGTTCATTTGATTTTAATGAATGAGCACTCATAAGAGACAATAATTTACTATTTACTAGAATTAGAGGCCTTACATGCTTCGTTTTGTTTTCAAATGTAAAATGAAAATTTATCTATCTTCAATTATATTTATATGGTTTCTAAAAGAACAATCATGACTGGAGTAGTATCTCTCTTCAATTGCATAGTACTATTGAAAATAATATTTTCAATCAGTATTAAAAATAAAAATACAATTTTGATTGGTTAATAAGAAATTAATATGATGAGATCCATTTAGCATCAATTGGAAACCATATAAGACATATGATCTAGTTGTACTTAATTAAACACACAACTTAGATTGAACTCATGATCATAGTAACATCATTCATCAATTACTTGATATTATTGAAAATAACATTTATTTCACTAATAAAAAAATAAACATAACAAAGCCATTTATGAACCATTAGGACCCATATAGAACTCATAGTAAAAAATTAACTTTAACCTGGACCCACATTCAACCCAAGTAAAAATTGTTAAATTGAGTCCAACTAAAAATTAGGTCGTTTGGGTTGGAACCATATATATACATATATATTTTAAATCACTTACACACACTCCAAATGAATTTTCAACATAATATCTCCCGAATAAATGTCGAGCCCCAAACCATTGTGGTGTCCCCTAAGGGATGGGTTGGAACTATAGGTTGAAACCCATATTACCACCACTAGTTTCATGTACAATGTGAAATATCACGTGTTAAAATTCATACAAAACTATTATATACAATTGAATTTGGAGTATCGTTGAATCGTTGAATAAGGATTCAAATTTGCTTCTATCATTTTAGTTGTGCCCCATCATTTACTGTGCTCACAAAGTGTTGTGTGGAGTATGTGCTTGAGAAATAGACTAAGTAAATAGAGAAAGGAGCAAGACAAGAGTTGAGACAATCGATAGGTAATTATGTATGTGAGTGTGTGTGTTCAAATATAAAGAATGAACGCATTGGAGACCATCCTTTCAAACGATATTTACACTGATTTATAGAAGATATTTTCAAAACAAACAACAAGGATGAACCACGTTATATGGACGTGGCATGACAGGATACCAAGTTTAGGCAAATATATTTTAAAAAATAATTTCTTAGTGGCACTAAAAGAAATAAAAGATATAACCTTTTGTAATTGTCATGGTTAATAATAAATATTTGTAGCAAATAGTCATTGACCAAAGCTACGAAATGGTTGTTGATTGTGGCTTTTCCAAGGGTGGTTAAAATGTTTTTCAAGGCTAAAGCCTAAAGCTATGGTAAATATTTGTTCATGTCTCTTGGTTGTAGCAAATAATTTTTCATTGTAGAAAAGCTAATTTTTTATGTCAATTTTATTTAATTGTCGTTCATAATAATTATTTATCATGATTTTTAGCCTTAACCATCAATATTGTGGGCAGGAAGGTTATCTGCAGCAATATGAAGGGTTGAATCTCTAGGAGTTATTATGAAAGAAGATGAAGGATTTAAATTTCTTTTATCTGAGGCATCTTCAATCCTATTTCTATTCGGTCTAATTATTTTCCTATAGATTGGAGAATTAGATTTGAAAAATTATTTTGCTTTTTTTGAACAGTACTTACCTCGCTGGTGGGTGGCTTATTAACTGGAAGGCTTCTGATCACTTGTCCTTTTATGGAAATTCTTGATTCTTCTAATGGTGGATGTTCACTGGAGACTATTGACCCATCATGTTTTGTCCATTTTTTGAGAGTGCTTTGGATAACTGTTAATTTATCTTCTCTATATGTTTGGAATAAATAAGAGAAAAAGGGATTTTTTTTTAACATATGACATAGACTCATACCATTCAGATCGGATGTTATCTCTTTGGAACTCAGAAACATTGTTCATGAACCATTTTCTATTCGAAGTATTTTCTTTTGAAAGGAAGTCCTTTTTAAGAAAGTCTTTATCAATTGAAATTCTTTGGTTATAGTAAGGATTTGTGAAGGTGCAGAATTAGGGGATCATGTTTCCTCATAATCTTGATAAACTGGTTGTGCAAAGTTTTGATCTACCCTTATTTCCTGAAATTTTGAGGTAGTAGGCCTAATTGTTTCTGAAGTTGAGTTTCTGAAAGGAGTGGCAGGATGAGAGTGGACTTCGACACCTTATAAGTCGGCTTAATTGATCTTTATCTGTGCCGCGATAAACCATTGTCTGGTCCAAGAGAGCAAAGTATGAATATTTAACAATATGGATAAATTCATAAGAAGCATGAATTCTGGAGCCTCCACATCATGGGACAACCAAGGGAATTCGAATATAATTACTACAGGAGAAACCTTGTGGGAAGACAAGGATCTTTTTGATTGGAAACCTCCTAGAATTAGTACTGAAGAGATTTATAAAAAGTCATTTATTGATTTTAAGTCTGCATATACTATAAAAAACTGAAGAGCAAGTTCTACATCTAGTGTAAACAAATGGTTATGGTATCAAATATTTATAAAGAAAGAGCAGGCTTAACAGATGAAGATGCTGCAAAAAATCTTATATTAGGATTTAATGGTCAATTAAAAGGATGGTGGGATAACACTATAACTCCTGAGGCCAAAACTCAAATTCTTTCAAGCGTTAAAAAGAGATCCAGAAGGGAACATTATTAACAATGATGAAGGAAGACCCGATTCTAATGCAATATCTTCTTTAATATATACCATTATTATCCATTTTATTGGAAACCCCAAATTTACCAAGAAAGAAGTACAGAATTTTTGCAAAATCTAAAATGTAGAAAACTCCATGATTTTTAGATGGTGTAAAGATGTATTCTTGTCAAAAAATTTATGAAAGAAGTGATGCAAATAGCTATTTTTGGAAAGAAAAACTTATCTCTGGATTACCAAAATCTTTTGCTGAAAAAGTCCGTGAAATGATCAAAGAAAAATACGATAATATTGCATCCCTTTCTATAGAGAAATTATTAACCATGTTAATTTAGTAGGATTACAATTATATAATGATTTCACCTAAAAAGCCCAATTAAATAAACAAAAGCTTACTACTAGGAAAGAATTAGGAAGTTGGTGTGAACAGTTCGGATTCTAGAAAATACGATCACCATCATAAAAAACAAAACATCATAATAGCCATAGGCACAAATTTTCAAAGAAAACACCTTCCTATAAACCCCCTTCTAAGCCTAATTTCCAAAGGAAAAACTTTCCAAAGAAAAAATATTCAAAAGTCCAGAATTCTGTTATCTGTCACAAATGTCAAAAGCCTGATCATTATGCCAGTAGTTGTAGGATGAGACTAAAAATCCATGAGCTAAGCCTAGGAGAAGAATTAACAAACTTATATATATATTTAGCGTGGTCCCGAAATATCACTAGAATGCAATATTAATTTACAAAGATCTAAAGGCAAAACAAGAAAAAAAAAATAAATAAATAACACAACTTTAATAGGGGATATGAGTTTAAGAGACATAAATTGTGTTCAAATTTGAAATATTTCAACTGTTGCAACAATATGAACATGTATATTTAGTATACACCTGCGAATTAGATATAGTAAATCATAAATTACACATTGCAACAATATCTATCATAAAATGACTTTTATAAGAACTAATTGATATGGGTGGCAACGGTTTGGATTCAAAATTTTGTAGATAATAAAAATAATGAATTATTTGTCATTAGAATTATAATTAAATTTTATTGGTAATAAATAATTAGCATCTCCAATTCTTAAAATCATATATAAGTCTTATTCTATTAATCATGGAATAAATTAGCAACTTATATAATTATAGGAGATAAAAATGTAGTTAGATTGTGGGTTCAATAATATTTAATATACTAATAATATGCTTTCTTCTTCGTCTCAAATCGCCGATGCCGCTCGACAGCCACCATCTCCCTCCCCTCACGAGATCGCCGTCGTTGGCCCCAGCCCCCGCCCCTCGCGCGATCACCGTCGCCGGCCCCAGTCCCCGCCCCTCGCGCGATTGCCGTCGCTGACCGCAACCCCCGCCCTTCACGTTGCCACGTTCCCGCCGCCTCCCCCTTCCTCCTCCCCATCACGACCCCCTCCCGTCGTCCTCGTGCCGCCGTCACGTCCTCCTTCCCACGGTTGCAGCCACCTCCCCCTCTGGCCCGTTCTCAACCCAGATCTGCCCCCTCCGCCCCCTTCCTGCCGGCGGCCACCACAACGCCGACATCTCTCTCTCTCTTTATATATATAAACTTTATATATAATAATATAAATATGTATATATATATATATAAAATAATTGTTAATATAAAAGTATAAATATATATTCAAAACTAATTATATATAATATATTTTTATTTTATACTTATTTAAATTTAAACCGTTGATTTGAAATGAATAAAATCTACACCGTTGATTTAGTAGTTAAATTTGGCCCTTAGATTGATCAAAATCGAACGGTTGTCAAATAAGGATATAAATGAAATTTCTTTATTTTGCTTCTCTTTTTCTAAAAGAAATATACATTTATGTGATCTTTGCTCTTATTCTTCTTCTTTTTCTTTTTTAAATATTTTATTTAAATATAATTTTGAAACGACAAACTAAATTAGGTAAGTGCTCAATCTTGAAAGTGTACACAATCCCTTTATTTGTCGCTTGTATTTCAAATTAAAGCTTTTGGGAAAAAAAATTAAATTGGCCTTCACAAATTGTTTCTTTTTTTTATTTATTTGATTTTTGGAAAATATTCTTCTCTCTATCTTATGATTCTCTCTCTCTCTCTCTCTCTCTGTCCAATTCTTTAATATATTAGTGAAAAGTTAAAGAGTCGTAAATGGAAGTTACATGTATATCTAAACAATAAAGTGTCAATTTTGAGAATTTTTTGAAGGTTGAGTGTTTATGTAAAATTAGATTAGAAAGCTAAGGATTAAATCAAGATTGTCAGAGAACTTATTAAAGATTCGACCAAAAATGATTAATTTTTATTTGAATTGATGACATAACAAATATATGCATTTATAAAGTGTTTATAACATATCAATAGGTAATTCAAGAAGGCAACAAATAAAACATAATATCTAATTAACTTTTGTCTTCAAATGAAGCAATTATAGTGGTTTAGGGCATCATCAAATTTATCAATATGGTTAAATTTTTTACAACTTCCCTAACATTCTGAACTTAAATCTTAGCCTTTTACCTAATTTCACCTGAATACTCAACTTTTTATAAATTCCCAAAAATAAGACTTTATTGTTTGGATGGATACGTACACTCTCATTCATAACTCATTACAATTCACCAATATCTATACTATATAAAAAAAGAAAGACCATTTTTACTCACCAACGGCTGTTACTTACACCATTGTACCGATTTTTTATAAAGTCAAAAATACCCTTGAACTAATAATATAACTAACTTATTCAAGTTTTTAAATTTTATTTTAACTAATAAATTTTTTTCCTCTTTTCTTTCTTTCTTTCTTTTTTTAAATTGAATATATTGATTTATATATTTTACTCTTATATAATATATTTTAAAATATTAAAATTATTTATTATATACATGCACGGACGGCGTGCCACAACAAATAGTATTTAAAAATGTAGGAGGGAGGGAAGGAGAGAGAGAGAGAGAGAGAGAGAGAGAGAGAGAGAGAGAGAATATTAAGATAGACTAGTACATATGGCACACTCATATGTGTGTGCATAATAAACTATAATTACAAAATATTATAATTCTAAAAATATATATAATTAAATAAATAAAAAATACTAAAAATAATAAGAAAGTTAAGAAAATTTTTAGGAAAAATTAGAGAAGAAAAAGAAATGTGGAAGGTAGTAAAAACACTACCAAAAGGTAGTTATAAAAGATAAAATACACAAGGGGAAAAAAACTACGAAGAAGTAGTTATAAAAGATTTTAAAAAGTAACAGACCAAATAATTTGGACACCGAAGAGGTCATCTTCATTAATTATATAGTATAGATAAGAAAGAATCCTTTCCATAAATCAAACCCTGTATCCCCCCCCCCCCCTGCCCCTGCTCCCCGCGCTCGCGATAATGAGTGTTTTAAGATGGAGAAGAAACAATATTTTTAAAAGATCGAACCTTATATAAAAGGAAAAAAATTGAAAAATCCAATTTTGATTTTTTTCGAAAAGATTTATTTCAATATGTAAAGGGATAAAGAATGAAGATTGTGATTACATTTTCAAAATTGGTGGTGGAGAGGGTGGTGCCAGAAAATTAAAAATTAAGTGGTTTCGGAAAGAGGAAGTTAGTTGTTGAAGATTGGAATTGGATTCCAATTACAACTTCTCTCTCTCATAAAAAATTCACACGGCTTTTGCAAGTTTGTAAAATGATTGTGATATCTCCACAAAATATCTCTGTCTCTCAATGCACATGATGCCCGCGGATTTTAATGTTGAAAATTTAAAATTCTTTTTTCTCCATTTATTTTATGCTTGAATTGGATTCAAGTTGAGAACGAGGGAAATCCGGATACACTAATTAATAGTGTAATTCAGAATTCATTTTCTTCCACAGGGTCTAATTCTTTATAGCAAAAGGGTTAGATCTACCTTCCACGGTATGGTATGGAGTAGTTTTAGAGCGGTTCTACACTTGAACTGTAGCACCCCCTACCACACTCTACTTAATTACCACTAATTATTATACTCTTTCCTAAATTACAACCCTTCTTATAAGATATTTCATTTATCAGTAATATATATTATATATATATATATATATATATATATATATATAAGCGCCTCACAAGATAATAGGCATATTCAGAAGATAATATTTACTCTCCCTAAATATCCTCGTTTACAAAATCCCAAAGGAAAGTAACGCAACAACCAACTGTACAAGGTTTTAAACACAAACTCGAAAAAAGACTAGAATATTCAATAATCACACAATCAAAAGTATTGGCTTTAGATGTCACAACTGACTCACCTATTAAGATTAACAGGACGGCTCAAAATCTAATGTGGTTGGTCAGTGTGACTTATCTCCTGAAAAGTACGTGGCAAGGCATAAACTGCCTACTTAGTAAGTATAGCCAATCAATATATATATATATATATATATACATATATATATATATATACATATATATATATATATATATATATATATATACATATATATATATATATATATATATATATATATACATATATATATATATATATACATATATATATATATATATATATATATATATATATGTTGCAAGTCAAACATAATACAATCGTATCAACAAACTAATATTCGTCGAATAATATCAACAGTTATAAGAAATAACACATGCTCATAATAATATATCAACTTAAGACATAATAGTGACGTTTTAGTTTATTTTCCTTAGGGCCCTGCTTAACCAAATTGGAGTGCATCATTCAATGGCTTTCCGACTAACATAATCATCTCAATTACAATCTCTTTTTTTTTCTCAATATCACACAACACACAACTAGTATGATACTGTTGGAATAGGTGACCATAAAGCTAATTAGATTGGCGGTTTTGGAACTATTCAAAGTAATCTTTATTTAAGTAATATTATTTACTGAATAAAAAGAGTGTTCGCTGATTGGCATTTTTTTTGGTTGTGCTCATAATGTATGTTCGTATTTTCCTTAAACATCACAACAAAGCCTACAGACCAATCTGGCAATCGACAACAGTTGGACCGCGCATTGGATGGCGGTCATTAAATCAACTGCCAAGGGTTGCATCTGAAATGTCCCAAGTCGAGGACCTCGAGAATGGGCATCGAGTGTCCTATGGGGACTTGCATTAAGAGTCGCATTCATTGGATGAGTGCCGCGTTTCATCGGCGACAAACATGGAATGTCTATGCGATCTTAATGGGTCAATTGGATAAGTATCCAATTGACTGAACTGACTCGCGGGAATTGTCATATGGAAGCCTTGAGGGCTTGGTTGGTATGACACGAATTCGCTCTGATAGTACGGGAGTAGTCCTTAGACTTGAAGTTTAGGGATGTTGAAGTCAAAAAATAAACTAAAAGGACTAAAGTGATTTTAAATGAAAACTTATGGGACTAAATATAACATTTACCCTATATTATATTTAGTAAATGGACTAATCAAATAATATAATTATATAAATCAATAAAAATTTTAAAATTAAAACATACCTATTTATGTTTTGTCCGATAATTGGGGGGGGGGGTTTAATATGTGTGTGGGTTGGTTAAACATGGGGGTTTTGTTAATATAAATATATATGTATGTTACGTGTGGCGGTGGGGAGTGATGGCCGCACCCGCTCACATTCTTATTTAATATATACTAGTTTTCATTCCACGTGGTTCCCACGAGCATAAAAAAATCATTGTAAGAAATGATAAAAAAAATTATGAAAGAATGAATTATAACTATAAATTATAACAAATGTGAAGAATTAAGGTGAGAGAGGAATGTAGAGTAGTAGGTAGTTAAGAAAAAGAAATAATTATAAAATTATTAAAAAAATATTAATATACTAAATTGACCAAATTTTTTTAAAGAGAAGAAATAAAATGAGGGGTAAAATTGGGCATTTTAAAGTTGGTACGCAAAATGGGTTTTCTTTTATAATAGTGTGGATATATTATATTATATTATATATTTTTAATCTATTTTAATATTTTTCTAAAATATCGTTGATGTCCTTTCTAATTTCTTAATTAATATAATTTAATTTCAAATATTATAATGAACTCCAATTTACTCTGTTCGAGTTTTAATATATTAGAGTTTCAACCTATAATTTATTCATAATTAGATTTAAAATTTCTTTATAATTATCAATTAGCCTCCCAATTATGTATAAAATCCTACGAAAGTTATATGAACCCTCTAAGTGAACGGATCCGAGAAGGAGAAAAGTTAATGCTTGTACCAAACGAGAAAAGGACGAGGGTAAAATTTCAATTTACATTTTTCGCTTCTTGTCTTTTAATTGTGTTTGTTTGATTTTTTGACTTTTCGTGCTTCCTCTGCCGATCCGCTCCCTTCAAGTGGTATCAGAGCCTGGTTTGGTGTGTAGGCCTAGAATCTAACATGTTTAATGTGGATTTGCATGATAACATGTTTAATCAGTTTTGAAAGCACGATTTTTTATTTTTAATTGCATATCTAGATTTAGGGTTTATGCGTTTTAATTTTGCATTTAATTTTGGACATGATAAATTTTTTGAAATTTTGAATTTTTGAAAATTAATTTTTTCTTGTCGTTTAAGAAATTTCAGAAAAAAAGAGTTTTAGAAAAAAAAATCACAAAGATGCAGCAGACCGCTCTGCCTGCCGGCCAGCTGGGCCGATATTTTCTAATTTTTTTTTCAGAATTTTATTTTCTGTTTTTATATTTTCTTTTCTGCATATTTCTCCGGAACATTTAATTCGGTGAATTTAATTTATGATTGAGATTTGGTATTTTTCAAACAAGAAACAAATTTTGCATAGGTTGCACTTATGTCCATAATTACGTTGCATTGTTTTACATATAAATTCCTAGGATGGATGTGTAATTAATTTATGATTAGGATATCATTGTTATAATACATGGTTTGCATATATTTTTGCGTGCCTGCTTATTTCGGAAATAAATGTGCTATTTTGTTAATTGGATTAACATGGATGATCACAAAATCCTTTGGACCTTGTGAATGGTTTATTTTCTATTGGGTTGGGGCTTGTGTGCCTCTTATTTCTTATCTCTTTGTTTTTAGCCTAATATGTTTAGAGCTTGCTTTCTCCCTATTAATGTACTCCCCCTAACTGATGATTGGGGTTTCTTTTCAGTTGTAATGAGCGCAATAAGCCAGAGAGAGGTTTTACTTTTATTTTTGTAATAATTGTAAAGAGCAAACGTAGATGATGGAGGCCCATGGAGAAGGCCATGGGTTGGCCCACAGAGATCCATGGATAAGAGACTCGAAGGATGAAGCTCACGAAGGAGATGATGCAAATAAAGAGATATTACAAGGCCCATAAAATGTTAATGTGTTAAAAAGGTTGTAATAGCGTAGGCCTACCCTTAGACTGACCATAAATCCACTGAGTGCTCAGTAGGTTGCATAGGTATTTGGATTTATGATCATCCAGCAGGGGCGTGCTAGGCTTTTAGTTTGCATTCGATGCATTTTACTTAATGTGCTTAATATTAGATATATTTATCATGATAAATATTAATTGTGATGAGGCCTCGGTCAAATATTAAAATAACTCTCACTTAGTTGGACTAAGATAAAATATTAGACCCTAAAAATAAAAATAAACAATGGCTTGTTATTCCATGCATTCCATCCACAATAATGTAGTGAGAAAGTTGATTTCACCCATACGTGGTGTCATGAGTCGTGGCACATTTGGAATGAAATGAAGCTACACTATTATTATGAACAAAGTGAATACATTTCTATTTCCCTATCTTACGAGTTGTGGGGCAATATTTTGCACTATGTTTCGGTTGACGGGTTAGGACTAATGCCAAATAATGTAATTTTCATGTCTTCCATCTACAATAATGAAATCAAGTGAAAATGGTGGGGCAAAGTATCTTGGGGATCTCGTAGGTCGAGAATGATATTGGATACCTCACACCAGGCTATTTTCATATGAATCGTAAAAGCGGGTCATGGAGAATTTCACTTGTAGACCTCAAGCCCACTAGGAAAAGTCTTTCCCGAAATCCCATTTGAGAGTGATGGGCTTTCGTAGAAATAGTGGGAGGGTTAATAACTGAAGTCCAAGTCCTTAACTTGAACCTAATATTATGATAATCTGCTAAGTTTTCTATTTATTGTAGATCTCTAAGAATCCAGTTAATTCTATACTTGGAACAAACTATTCGAATTAGCTGAGAAATCTGCGGATAGTCCTCGATTTTGAGAATCAGACTTATGTTCTCGATAATTCTCTACCTTGGACTTCGTCGAAATGGTTCTTGCCCTGAGAACGTTTGACGTCGAAAAGTTTACTCAATGGCATGGGGACAATCGAAAAGTATGCAGTATTGTACTAGGCTCGATGAGTAACAAGATCCAAAAACAGTACAGAGGTATGGAAATGTTTGGTCAATAATGCACCACATGAAAGAGCTTTATGTGGTACTGGACCAGTATCTTAGATATGCCGTGACGAAGGTATTCTTTAGCACGAGAATAATTAACGGATCGTCTGTACGAGAGCATGGTGTGATGATGCTATCCCTAGTGGAGACCTCAAAGACCTCTAGGTTGATTTCGAAAAGGAAAAAACGTACGTTGACATGATCTTGCAATCACTACCTGCCTCCTTTGATCAATTTGTTATCAACTATAACTAAATGGGCTTGAAAAAAATCTTCATGAATTGATTAATATGTTGATCCAGTACGAGGCAATGAATAAAAATCTACGACGTCGGTACTAGTGGGAGAGGTTTCGACCTTTAAAGCGAAGATCAATGTTGCCAGACACGAGAAGAGGAAGAAGGATAAGACGTTTTCTACAACTGCTAGCACTACGAGTGCTCCTGTTACTCCGCTAGGCGGGGTAAATGAAAAAGAGGAGGGTTCGTTAGTCAAGGATTTTGAATGATGTTTGCATTTATTGCCGAGAAAAGAGCCATCAAAAGAGGGAGTGTACTAAGCTCCTCGCCGATGAATGTAAAAATCTATAATTGAATATTAACATAATCACCATTCTACTCCGGTATCAGATACCAACAAATTCTTAAATCCAAATGGTTTGCAGGTGATGATGAGTACAAAGCCGAAACAAGAAGTTCCTAAGGCTTAGCAATAGCGAGGTTGTTGTTGTAAGGACTAGTTATGCTTAGTGGAAATCATGTTAGGATAGTGTCTATAAAACCTAACATGATCAAAATAGTGTTTTCAATTATTGTTGGACAATTTTGATTACATATTTTGATCAATAAAGTTTTTTATTTGACATTGAATAGGATTCAGGTCTGCAAGGTTAAACATTAACATATACTATCTCATAATTGGGTTATGCATACTCAAAAGAATAATAAAATCATAATAAAATCGAAACTTACAGTCCTGGTAGGTCAATCTTTTCTAGTTGAGGATGAAAAAGAGTGATGGATTCAAAGATGACTAGAAATAGGCGATTTGGATCCATTAACTTTCAAAACCTTTATTGAGAAAGGGAAAGACTGCAAAAACTCTTTTGTGGGACAAAATGAGTTTACCAGTTACACGTTGGATTGGATCCAATGTGAAATCTGTAGATCATTTAAATATATAAGATCAGTATGGGGGTTCACAAGTCTAAATTTGTATGATAAGGTTCAAAGAATTGGACTCGGAGTGGTGAACCAAACTGATCACCTTTCGATTAGATCGAGAGGGTGTGTATTTAATGGGAGTTATTTTAATATAAAAATGAGAATATAATTTTGGCTTGGTGAAATTCTTCCTGAAATGACCACCGTTGACCGGTCTCTGATAAGGAAGACATCAAACTAAGTTGTATTTGTTTGATTGGTGTTTCACTGAAACAAATTGGCCTTCATTGTAAGATGAAACTCTCGTCCTAAAAAATACTTGAATTAATAGGATGGTCGTATACACATCAAGGAAGTAATGGGAGTGGATTTTCATACAACTTCCCAAAAGCATTATTCATAATCAAATATTATCCCTAACTGACCATATTCAAGTCTTTATTTGTCCGTGGAATTGGATTCTAATGCAAAAGGACATAAGGATGAGCGATGTGGGATATTGTTCAGAATCAATGGCTTGGAGCCTAAGGATTTACTATGATGTTCAAATTAGGTTTGAGACTTCACAAATGGAATATTCGACTTATCAAAGGATCATATTAGGTATGATTTGATAAAATGAGCCATAGGTAAATGGGAGTTGGTATGAGTTCCAATGTGTTTAGTGTATAAACATCTTACTCTTTTAGAGTGAGGTTAAGTTGTTTGGGAAAGACTAAGCCACTAATATAAATTGTCCACGAAATTCTCCATAAAAGGAATTGATTCTACACTAGGGATGAGCTGTTCAAAATCAATCGCAAGAGACTGATCAGAAAGCTCAAGCTGTTCAAGACTCAGTCAAGGTTGACTGATGAGAAAGCTTAAGTTGTTCAAGATTCAGTTGCGTCTAACAGATGTCTTGGACATCCCCTACGTCTGTGCCGAAGACAATACAAATGTGTTGGTTTGGTGTGTTGGACCTGATGTTGTGCTTGCTTTGGGCATAACATAACGTATATCGGGAATACACCAATATGGGAGTAGACAGTTGTCCAGATCAGTCTTTAATACCTAAATAAGTATTAAAGAAGTATTTCTGATACACGTTTTGTGGATAGTTGATTCTAGAAGGCTAAAGCGATACTAGCTCCTAGACTCACGTGAATAATGGATAAGTCCTCAAAGTATAGCCACATTCGAACTTAATAGTAGACATTGTAGCTTGAAAATATTTCAAGCAGACGCTCCATCTTAAAAGTAGAATTTGATAGGACTTTAACAAGTTGTTCTTGAAAGTGGTTTGGATTGACAAATCGCATTCATTGGATGGATGTGGTGCCTAGCATAGCCGGGCCAGATGTAGCTTAAGAGGCGTAAGACAAGGCTAGGGCGAAAAAATCCTTTATGCCCAAGATGTCATGAAAAGATCTACAAAAATTCTTAAATAATAACCATCTAGGAAATACATGGTTGGACCGTATAGATCTAGGAGAAAATAAAATAGACCCACGAAATTGAGTCGGTATCATAAATTGCTCATGCTCAAAAAGTTCTGAGAGACATGGATAATTAGCTTACTGGTCAAATTGGAGATTGTTGGAATGAGTAACCAAAAGCTAATTGGATTGGTTGTTTGCCATTCGCCAATCTTAATAAAATAATATTATATTCATTAGTACGGTAAGAATTCATCAACTTGGCAGTGTGTTTCGATATGCTTACCACTGATACTAAATGGGGTTTCAATGTTACAACGAAATGCCCATAGATCGAAAAGGTTAAACCCACAAAGTTGGATTACACATACGTTTGGTAGTTACAAAACCAACTCCTGAGGGTCGGTCTGAAACATTCCAAGTCGAGGACCTCGAGACAGGACATCAAGGGTCCTATAGAGGCTTGTACTAAGTAGTGCAGCTGTGTTCCATCGGCAGGAGACGTAGGTCACCTGTGCAGTTCTAGTGGGTTGGTAGGCAAGGTAGTCGACTGACTGAACAGACTCGCGGGAGTCGTCATATAGAAGACTCTTAAGGCTTGGTTGGTATGATTCGAATTTCTGATTCCGACAATATGAGATTAGTCCTCGGACTTGAAGAATTATGGTAGTCACGTGCATACGAAAACTGTATCTTGGATGTGGTGAACAATGGCTATGTCGTGAGGCATGGCCATCATAAGCTTTATCCAGTGCATCCAGACTATATAGTAAGGGCAGTGAATTCCAAGAGAGGATCTGTGCCTTGTCAGTATATGACAGAGAGTTCTCCTATGCGCTTTGAAATGATTTAGAGTCTAAAAGTCTTTGGCCAAAGCGATTGATCGATCAAGGATAGATTTCCTAGATCGGATTAGTAGAGTAAACAAGTCTCGAATATTAAGCTTAGTTTCCTAGTCAAGTATTAGAACCAACAACCAATTCCATGCCCTAGACTAAGACCGGGAGACGGTTGACAGTAGGACCATACACGTCAGGATTTGGAGCCTTAATATTCACGCCAACATTCACCTAGTCTCTAGTGCAATGGACTGTTGCTAGATGACTACCTATTGTAACGGACGATTTCTGGTTACGGGATAATAAAAAATAATTAATTAAATTAGATTTAGTTAATTGTGTAGGTTACACACTCCCAAGTCTAGCTAAGGGTGAATCTAAAGGGTGATAACAAATCATTGTGGAATCGATGTAATTAATTTGAAATTCATTCTGGACTAAATGAATAAATTTAATTAGATTAAACTAATTCATATTGAAGAGAAAATAAATGATTGGATCCTTTTTTTGAGATAATCCATTGGATGGATAGCCAAGAATTTAGTTAATTGGGTTAATTAAATTTTGGGCTTAGCATTTTAAATTAATTGGATTAATTTAAAAAAAAAATACGTGAGCTAATTAATTTATAAATTGGATTCATTAATTAATTACTAGATGTGCTTGTTTAATTAATGGATTGCATTCATTAATTAATGGAGATGGGCTAAAATTAATTAGTTGGACTAATTAATTATTTAGGGCTTGATAAATAAATTAGATTTATTAATTGAGTATATTTGGGCTTGTGTATATTTTTATTAGATTAAGTATTCACATGCTTTTTTTATTAGGTATTTATTTAATTGGATTAAATAATGAACCATATAGATTAAGAATTGGGCTTGATTAATTTGTTGGACAAATTAAAAACAAACCCAGTCCAAATATAGTAGAGCCCTAGGCACATTAGAGAGAGAATATATTTGAGGAAAGAGAAAGTTAGTTGCTGAAGATTGGAATTAATGGATTCCAATTACAACTTATCTCTCTCATAAAAAAATCACACGGCTTTTGCAAGTTTGTAAAATAATTGTGATCTCTCCACAAAATCTCTCTCTCTCTCGCTCTCTCTCTCTCTCTCTCTCTCTCTCTCTCAATGCACATGATGCCCACGGATTTTCAAGTTGAAAATCTGAAAATTCTTTCTTCTCCATTTATTTTATGTTCTTCTTGAATTGGATTAAAATTGAGAATGGGGAAAATTCGGATATACTAATTAATGGTTTAATTCGAATTCATTTTCTTCCATCGGATCTAATTCTTTCTAACAAAAGGGTTAGATCCATCTTCCACGGAGTGGTGTGGACAAGTTTTAGAGTGGTTGTACACTTGAACCCTCTAAGTAAACGGATTCGAGAAGGAGAGGAGTCAACGCTTGTAGCCGCACGAGAAAAAACGAAGAAGGTAAATTTTTATTTACGTTTTTCACTTCCTGTGTTTTTTTTTTTTTGTGCTATTCTTGGCCTATGTGTTTTTTTATTTTAAACCGAACGCCCGAAAAAAATCAACGGTATACCCCTTGATCTGGATTTATTTATTTGATTTTTTTGATTTTTCGGACTTCTGCCGCTCTTTCCAGGCCGATTCGCTCCCTTCATTTTTGGAGGTGGTGTAAATGTAATATTGAAACATCATCCCTCTTAAAAAATGAATAATTTTTTTCTTACATATATCTATTAAAATGTCAAATACCCAAAAAGTGTAATCTTTTATATAAATTATGATTGAAATTGAAAAAAAATAACATCAAAATACATAAAATAATATATTACAATTAAAATAAATTATTGTTTACTATAAACATATTAAATTTAAACAACCATTCTTTTAATTTTTTAATTTTCAAGTAATTAAAATCAATTTTCATATATTTAAGAAATTTAATAAAAACAAAATTAAAGTTTTATTTTTTTAAAAATTTGGGCAACTACACGTATAGTTGACCGTAACCCGAATTTATGTCGATGTCATAAATATCTTCATATCTCCTATTAAAATTGTGTTTATCTCTCGTTCTTATTGGCATTTATTTTGACTTTAAATTTTTTTCTAAATTAGTAATTGCATTTAAGCTATTTATTCAAGGATCTGTAATGAATTATTTTTTTTATTTGCCTACACTTGGTCTCTGACAACAAACGGTGAGGATCATGCCACATCAATAGAATCTGTTGACATGGCATTATTCTGATTATTTGTTGTGAAAATATCTTGTATAGGCGAATGTAGAAATCGTTAGAGAGAATAGTTTACATTACATTTACGATTTATGTATTAATTTACACAAAACACGCGCACGCACGCACAAATATAATACGTACCGATTGTTTGCCACGCTCTCCCATTTGTCTTCACACTCTATTATTCAGTTTCTCTCACAGACACATACTTCACACGATACTTTATGTGCACAAGAAACATCGGCACACAACTAAAATAATGGAAGAAGTGTAAATCTTATTCATTGATTCAACTACATTCAACCATAAATTTGATTCTAAAGTTTTGATTCTAAATTTGATTCAACTACAGCCATCTATAAGGTGAAAATTAACATATATACATAACTATAAAGTACAATTGAAAGTTGAATGGAGTTATATCATTGATTAAAGATCTATAATGGTTCATTAATTTAAGTTGTGCTCCAACTTTTCTTGTGTGCACAAATACTTATTTGGAGTATGTGTATGCGAGAGACAGAGATAGAGATAATAGAGAATGGAGGAGACAAAGACAAGAAGGTGAACAAGTAATCGATAAGTTATAGGTAATTAATTATGTATGTGAGTCTCTGTGTGTGAGTGTGTATATAAATATATAAAGAGTGAATATAACGAAGACAATTCTCACAATTTTATGTTGCGATATCTAAACTAACTTATATAAGATATTTTCATAGAAACAATAATGACGATGCCAATCAACCTATCGTATTGACGTGGCACGATACTCACTATTTTTTATTTACAGAACCATGCGAAGTTAAATGATTAATAGAATAAGAATATCCAAGTTTGAATTGACAACATAACAACTATATGCACATATAAAGTGTTCATTCCCTTAATTTGGTTTGATAGGCCATACATTCCCTTTATTTCTACTTTTGTATGTGTGTGTGTGTGCTGACTATAGAGTAGTTGTTTTGATTTTTTGAATTCTACATGGTAGACCTCTCAAAAGGTAATTCAAAAAACTAGCTTCAAATAAATATGATACTTAACTTCTACGTTGTGGATACAAAGAACCGAGGCCTGTTAGAATAGGTGATCAGAAAGCCAATTGAATTGGTCTTTATGTAATCTGTTATGATAATTTTGGTGTAATTGTAATATTGTTTATGAATAAAGTGAGTATTCATTATTTGAAAATTGTATTTATTGTGCTCACTAATTATATTTATATGCTTAACATCCCAACAAAGCCCACAAACCAAGTGGTATAACCTATATAGTTGGACTGCGCATTGGTTGGCGGCAATAAAACCAACTTATGAGGGTTGGGTTTGAAATGTTCCAAGTCGAGGACCTCGAGACTGGGCATCGAGAGTCCTATTGAGGCTTGCATTAATTTTTGCATTCATTGGATGAGTGTCGTATTTCAATAGCGACAGACGTTGGACTTCTATGCAATTTTCGTGGGTGGTTGACAAGGTTGTCAAGCCGACTGAACTGACTCACGGAAAGTCATCATATGGAAGCCTTGGAGACTTGATCAGTATCACTGGAACTTCCTGGCTCCGATAGTATAGGATTAGTCCTCGGACTTGATGAACCATGGTAGTTACATGCATATGATGGTTGTATCTAGGATTTGGTGAAAGATGATCGTATCTTGGATGTGGTCTCTATAAGTCTTCTTCATGCAATTGGAATATGTAATGAGGATGGTGGATTCCAAGATAGAATCCATCACCTGTCAGTATATGACAGTTAAGCATCCTAGGGCTCTGAGATGGTTCGAGCTCTTAGGGTCTGTGGCCACAATGATTGGTTGAGTAGGGAATTGTTTCCTACTTCAACCAATAGAGCAAATGCATCTCGAGTCATTGAGCATATTGTCTAATCTAGGATGGGAATCGACGCTCAATTCCATCCCGTAGACTTAGATCGAAAGACGGAAGATGAAATGACCGTACCCGTATGGTACTCGGGTGCCTATATGTTTACGCTAACATTCACCTAGTCTCTACTGCCATGGATCATTGATAGATGGGCTACCCATGGTGACAGGATTTTCAATTAATGATTAATTAGAAATAATTAATTAAATTAGATTTAATTAATTATTATGTTGGACACAAGCCCAAGTTTAGCTGAGGGTAAACCTAAAGAGTCACACACAAATCACTATGGAATTGGTGGAATTAATTTGAAATTAATTATAGAAGAAATGAATTAATTTAATAGGATTAAATTAATTCAAGGAGAATATATATAAATGATTGGGTCATTTGTTGAAAAATCCATTTGATGGATGGCTCAAGAATTAATTAATTGGATTAATTAATTTCGGGCTTAACACCTTTAAATTAATTAGATTAGTTTATTAGGTTTGGCTTAATCCCATTTGAGTCAAGCCCGGTGCATACTAGAAGCCCAATCCCATTTGAGGGAGGTTGGAGCAAGTTAAGAAGGAGTTGAATCAACTCAGCATGATCAACATTATGGAGTTGTTATTTCATCATGGTTGAAGGTCATATGCATGTGTGTGTATAGGTTGCCTTGGAGGCAAACTTGGTAGTTATTGAATTTTGAGTTCAATTGTATGTTATATACAAAACCACACTCACAACCCACGAAATTTGCTTGCTTTTCTCTCTAAAAAATATCCAGAAGCACTAAACAATAGTATTTGTTTGAAGTTGTTTTTCTTCTTATTCTTTGTTCTATCTAGCAATAGAAAAAGAACCATATATTCCTTTTTGTTATGTGGACAACTTAGAGGAATTCTAGTTTGAATTCTCAAGGAACAGAATAGGGGAACATACAGGGAAAAACGAATTATTGCTTATTTCAAGAAACCAAAAGGTAAAGTTTCATGTTAAATTTATGTCCTTTTCGTTTCATCCTCTAGCCACATGTCTAGCATGCTTATATGTTTGTTATTATGCTTTCGACAAACACCGAATGCCCAGAAATTTCAAAGGAAACACCCTTTTGCACAGAGACGTTCAGTTCTCTATTGCAGAAGGAGGAATCGAGTGAAAGATTGCAAGGAGTGGTGGTGTGTCACCAGGCACCCTGAGTTTCACATCTTCATTTTGTAGAGGATACCCTCATTTTCTGCCTGGCCACGGGTTATGCATCTTTGTGAATTTTTCATGTGCTAGAAGCGTTTGGCCGGGAGAGTGGTCAGGGAATCAAGTTTGAAAAATCCTTAGTGGTCTTTAGCAATAAGATACCAGCCTCTCTTCGAGATATGATCCAGGGTGCATTGCAGATTTGGGTGGAAGGCATATATGATCTGTGCCTTAAGCTTCCATCACAGGTTGGAAATCCCATCGTTCTGTGTTTCAATCCATATGTGATAGGATTTGGAATCAAATCAGTGGGTCGAACGAACAAAATCTATCTCAGGTGGACAAATAAATTCTTATTAAACGGTAGCCCAAGCTATTCGAACTTATGCGATGGGTTGTTTTTGTCAACTTATATCTTATTAAGGAAACCTAGTCCACAGTAGCTAATTTTTTGTGGCACCATGGCGAGTCTCGGAAAACCCATTGGATTAGTTGGAAGAAACTCTGTACACTGAAAGCTCAAGGTGGTTTGGGATTTCGAGATCTCCAAGCTTTTTATTTGGGGATACTATCCAAACAGATGTGGAGGATCCTTTCGCATCCAAGTAGATTACTTAGCAGTGTCCTTCGAGTTAGATATTTCCATAATGGTTAAGTTCTTATGGCTAAGAGTGGACGGAATCCGTCGTACACATGGAGAAGTATTCAGGTAGCCCAATCAGTAGTGCGAGGAGAGTTTCGATGGAGGATTCATTTAGGCCGAACAGTGAGGGTTTGGGATGATCCTTGTGTGCACAAACACTTATTTTGAGTATGTACGTGTGTATGCGAGAGACCGAGACACAGATAATAGAGAATGGAGGAGACAAACACAAGAAGGTGAGCAAGTAATTAATAAATTAGAGGTAATTAATTATATATGTGAATGTGTATATAAATATATAAAGAGTGAATATAATGAAAGCAATTCTCACAATTTTATGTAGCGATATCTACACTAACTTATATAAGATATTTTCATAGAAACAATAATGACGATGCCACATAAACCTATCGTACTGACGTGGCACGATAGTTACTTTTTGTATTTACAAACCAAGTTTGAATTGACAACATAACAACTATATGCATGTATAAAGGGTTCATTCCCTTGATTTGGTTTGACAAGCAATATATTCCCTTTAGTTCTACTTTTGTATATGTGTGTGTGTGTGTGTTGATTATAGAGTAGTTCTTTTGATTTGTTAAATTCTACATGGTAGACCTATCAAAAGGTAATTCAAACTAGCTGCAATAAATATGATACTTAACTTCTAGGTTGTGGATAACAAAGAAGCAAGACCCCCTCGAGCTTTGATAGCTCGAAAAGCTCGTTTGGGATAAAGGTTCGGAGGTTCAAATGAGTCTCGGTAGTTAGTTCCCTCCTCTTTGCTTATTGATTGCTTCCCATTACACTTAGTTTGTGTGTATGCATTTATGTGTTTGTTGACTATAGAGTAGCTCTTTGGGTTTGTTGAATTCTTAATGCTAAACATATGAAGTGGTAATTTAAGGCAAGTTACAAAAAAATAAGATATCTATTTAACAATAGTTACATAATAAAGTATTACAGTGATTCATGATATCATCAAATTTGTCATTTTTATCGCCTCTTTAACAACTTCTTTGATCGTTTTAAATTGACACTTAGCTTTTTAACCTAAATTTGCATGAGTACTTGGCCTTTGACAAATTCCCAGAGTAGAGACCTTACAGTTTGGATGGACGTGTATCTCTTATCCATGATGTTAGAATAGGTGATCAAAGCCAATCGGATTGGGCTTTTGTAAACTTTTCTGACAATTTTGATGTAATATAATATTTCTGTCTTTGAATAAATGTATTATTCATACTACGGCTTGATTCTTTGTTGTGTTTACTTATTATGTTAATATTTAACTGCACGACAAAGCCCACAGACCAAACGAGCAAATCCAAGGGGTTGGGCTGCGCATTGGATGGCGGCCATGAAACCAACCTCTGTGGAATGGTCTAGAACGTTCCAAGTCGAGGACCTCGAGACAGGCCATCGAGTGTCCTATAGAGATTTGCACTAAGTACTGCAGCCATGTTTCGTTTGCAGGAGACGTAGGTCGTCTATGCAGTTTTAGTGGGTTAGTCGGCAAAGTAGTCGACTGACTGAATTGACTCGCGGGAATCGTCATATGGAAGCTTCCTGAGGCTTGGTCGGTATGATTGGGATTCTCGGCTCTGATAGTACGAGATTAGTCATCGGACTTGAGGAACCATGGCAGTCACATGCACATGATGGCTGTAGCTTAGAACTGGCGAACAATGTATGTTTCGAAAGATACATATGTTATAAGCATTATCTAGTGCAGTCAGAATGTGTAGTGAGGACGGTGTGTTCCAAGAAGGAATCCATCCCCTGTCAATATCGTGACAGTAGGATCTCCCATACGCTCTAAGATACGTTTCCCTAAAAATCTGTGGCCACAGTGACTGAATAAGTGGGATAGGTTTCCACGTGATAATTCAGTAGGGCAAACGGGTAGTCTCGAGTTATTAAGTATAGATGCCTAGTCCAGGATGGGAACCGACACCCAAATTCCATGCCCTAGACTAAAGCCGGGAGATGGTTGATGGAAGGACCTTATCCGTACGAATTCAGTTGCCAAAACAGTCATCCATATTCACTTAGTCTCTAGTGCCATGGACTGTTGCTAGACAGCCACCCATGGTAACGGGTTATTTCTGCTTGTGGGATAATCATAAATAATTAATTAAATTAGATTTAATTAATTGTGTTGGGAACACGCCCAAGTCTAGCTGAAGGTGAACCTAAAGAGTCACACCCTACCACTATAGTGGGATGAAATTAATTTAGAATGAACTCCAGAAGAGCAGGATTAATTTAATTGGATTAAATTAATTCTTGGAGAGGATAAATGATTGGATCATTTATTTAGACCAATCCATTGAATGGATAACTTGAAATTCAATTAATTGGATTAATTGAAATTCTTAATTGGCCATTAAAATTAATTGAATTAATTTTATTGGGCTTGGTCCAATTTATGAATTAGATTCATAAATTAATGGAGAGTTAAAAGGAGCTTGGATCTCTTAATTGGATTATGGGATTTTAATGTTGGACTTATAAATTAAACTAGGTTTAATAAAAAGTCCATTTGACACGGGCTTGGTTTAAATTTATTTAATCAAACCCGGTCCATTAAAATACAAGCCCAAAGCCTTGGTTGGACCATGGCTAACTTAAGGAGGAGCCAAACCCCTCCTTGGAGTGTGTATGGCCGAGTTTGGTGCCTAGGGTGCACCAAACTTGGTCATAAGTTGGCTTAGAGGTGGTTTTTAGGTGTAGGAGTCATGCTAGGTCATGACTCCTTGCTATACTATGACTAGATCATATAAATAGCTCCAAAAACACTCTAACCCTAACCCTAGCAGAAGCTACACTGCAACCCACGAAATTCTACTCTCTCCCTCTCCAAAAACTCTCTCAAGATCTTAGAGATCAAAAGAGAATTCAAGAACCAAACGTTAATCAATAGCGTTTTTGGTTCTTGCACTTTGTGGTGTTTTTGCTAGCACGAAATCACCACATCCTCTTAGTGGTGGTGTGTTAATCTTTGGAGGATCTCCAGATCGAGATCTAGGATCAAGGAGACAAACGGAATCAACGCTTGAAGCCGAGTTACGAAAGAACAACTGTAATGTTCTGTTTTGCATTTCTGTTGTTCTATTTTTGTTTTTCTATGATTCATGGCCTACGTATTATTTATATATTACACCGAACGCCCGGGAAAAGATCAAGTGTACACCCCTTGATCAGATATTTATTTTCTTCAATTATTGAATTTTGCAATTTTTGCGTTTCCGCCGCGCTTCCCGGGCCGATCCATTGCCTTCACATGACTCATTATTGTTCAGAAATATACATGTCTTATCCACGACTCATTATTGTTCACAAATATGTTCGGGGAGAGAGAGAGAGAGAGAGAGAGAGAGAGAGAGAGAATGTTAAGATGGAGAAGAAAGAATCTTTCCCACAAATCAAGTACTATAAACCAAAAACTAAAAAAAAAATAGAGAAGGCCTATTTTTTATGTTCTCGAATTGCTTTATTTCAAAATTCGAAGGCAAAACATAATTATGATAGCCTTTAATAATTGTGTTTTCAATATTGCACCGGATTTTTTTATTTATTAAAATCTCGGTTCAATTGCGTTCATTTGATTTTAATGATTGAGCACTCAGAAGAGACAATGATTTACTAGTTACTAGAATTAGAGGCCATACATGCTTCGTTTTTTTTTCGAAAGTAAAATGAAAATTTATCTATCTTCAATTATATTTATATGGTTTCTAAAGAACAATCATGACTGGAGTAGTATCTCTCTTCAATTGCATAGTACTATTCAAAATAATATTTTCAATCAGTATTAAATAAAAATATAATTTTGATTGGTTAATAAGAAATTAATATGATGTGATCCATTTAGCATCAATTGGAAACCATATAAGACATATCTAGTTAGACTCAATTAAACACACAATTTAGATTGAACTCATGATCATAGTAACATCATTCATCAATTACTTGATATTATTGAAAATAACATTTATTTCACTAATAAAAAAATAAACATAACAAAGCCATTTATGAACCATTAAGACCCATATAGAACTTATAGTATAAAAAAATTTACTTTAAGCTGGACCCACATTCAACCCAAGTAAAAATTGTTAAGTTGAGTCCAACTAAAAATTAGGTCGGTTGGGTTGGAACCATATATATACATATATATTTTAACTCACTTACACACACTCCAAATGAATTTTCAACATAATATCTCCCGAAATGTTGAGCCCCAAACCATTGTGGTGTCTCGTAAGGGATGGGTTGGAACTATATGTTGAAACCCATTTTACCACCACTAGTTTCATGTACAATGTGAAATATCACGTGTTAAAATTCATACAAAACTATTAAATACAATTGAATTTGGAGTATCGTTGAATCGTTGAATAAGGATTCAAATTTGCTTCTATCATTTTAGTTGTGCCCCATTATTTCCTGTGCTCACAAAGTGTTGTGTGGAGTATGTGCTTGAGAAATAGACTAAGTAAATAGAGAAAGGAGCAAGACAAGAGTTGAGCAAACAATCGATAGGTAATTATGTATGTGAGTGTGTGTGTTCAAATATAAAGAATGAACGCATTGGAGACCATCCTTTCAATCGATATTTACACTGACTTACAGAAGATATTTTCAAAAGAAACAACAAGGATGAACCACGTTATATGGACGTGGCATGATAGGATACCAAGTTTAGGCAAATATATTTAAAAAATAATATCTTACTGGCACTAAAAAAAAATAAAAGATATAACCTTTTCTAATTGTCATGGTTAATAATAAATATCTATAGCAAATAGTCATTGACCAAAGCTACGAAATGGTTGTTGATTGTGGCTTTTCCAAGGGTGGTTAAAATGGTTTTCATGGCTAAAGCCTAAAGCTATGGTAAATTTGTTCATGTCTCTTGGATGTAGCAAATAATTTTTCATTGTAGAAAAGCTAATTTTTTATGTCGATTTTATTTAATTGTCGTTCATAATAATTATTTATCATGATTTTTAGCCGTAACCATCAATATTGTAGACAGGAAGGTTATCTGCAGTAATATGAAGGGTTGAATCTCTAGGAGTTATTATGAAAGAAGATGAAGGATTTAAATTTCTTTTATCTGAGGCATCTTCAATCCTATTTTCTATTCTATAATTGTTTTCCTATAGAATGGAGAATTAGATTTGAAAAATTATTTTGCTTTATTTGAACAGTACTTACCTCGCTGGTGGATGGCTTATTAACTGGAAGGCATCTGATCACTTGTCCTTTTATGGAAATTCTTGATTCTTCTAATGGTGGATGTTCACTGGAGACTATTTACCCATCAAGTTTTGTCCATTTTTTGAGTGTGCTTTGGATAACTGTTAATTTATCTTCTCCATATGTTTGGAATAAATAAGAGAAAAAGGGATATTTTTTTAACATATGACATAGACTCATACCATTCAGATCGGATGTAGCTCTTTGGAACTCAAAACATTGTTCATGAACCATTTTCTATTGGAAGTATTTTCTTTTGAAAGGAAGTCCTTTTTAAGAAAGTCTTTGTCAATTGAAAATTCTTTGGTTATAGTAAGGATTTGTGAAGGTGCAGAATTAGGGGATCATGTTTCCTCATAATCTTGATAAACTGGTTGTGCAAAGTTTTGATCTTCCCTTATTTCCTGAAATTTTAAGGTAGTAGGCCTAATTGTTTCTGAAGTTGAGTTTCTGAAAGGAGTGGCAGGATGAGAGTGGACTTCGACACGTTATAAGTCGGCTTACTTGATCTTTATCTGTGCCGCGATAAAGCGTTGTCTGATGAAGAGAGCAAAGTATGAATATTTAACAATATGGATAAATTCATAAGAAGCATGAATTCTGGAGCCTCCACATCATGGGACAACCAAGGGAATTCGAATATAATTACTATAGGAGAAACCTTGTGGGAAGACAAGGATCTTTTTGATTGGAAACCTCCTAGAATTAGTACTGAAGAGATTTATAAAAAGTCATTTATTGATTTTAAGTCTGCATATACTATAAAAACTGAAGAGCAAGTTCTACCTCTAGTTTCTGATCAACAAACTTTACACTTATTTTCAAAATCTTCTATTATTAAACATATTAAGAATGGCTATAAATTCTTGCATATCGGTCTTGTTCAAATTGCCATTAAACCTCTAACAAGAGAAGGTCTAGATACTAGTGTATTTCTGGTCTTAAGAGATTGTAGACACCAAGATTTTTATGATTCTTTCCTTGGATTAGTAGAAACTAGTCTTTGTAATGGTCCAATTTATTTCAATTCTTTTCCAAATTTTACCTTTTCTCTTAATGATCCCCATATTATTGATCCTTACTTTAAATGTGAAAAATTACAATTATAAAATGAAGTCAGGATCCCATGTCTATGAAATATTTTATAGGCTTCATTATAAAATTACTAATACGGGTTTAGATGTCCAAGTCATATCCTATTCAAATAACCAGGACAGACAATATTTTGCGAAATAAATAGAGCCAAAACTAATCTTATGGTCCCTAAAACCATAGAATGGAAAAATGTCATCTTACTAGAAACCTGGAACCTACCTCCCGGATCTATACCACCTAGTCAACATATAGAAAATTCCGAAAGGTTATGGGATTTAGGTAAAGACAAAGTTGTTAATACAATTGAACAAAATCATGAAGATTCTCATAAAGAACAAACTCCTAATTCTATTTATCTTGTCCAACATTTATCACCTTATTGTAATTATTATAGACCAACTCCCGCTAATTTAAAAATAGAAGAAATTCAAAATTTTAGGTCTTTTAATGGAAGCTCAATATATGAATGGAATTTAGATACCCGATCTGAATATTAAATTCTTAGTTTGTGTAAACAAATGGTAATGGTATCAAATATTTATAAAGAAAGAGCAAGCTTAACAGACGAAGATGCTGCAAAAAATCTTATATTAGGATTTAATGGTCAATTAAAAGGATGGTGGAATAACACTATAACTCCTGAGGCCAAAACTCAAATTCTTTCAAGCGTTAAAAGAGATCCAGAAGGGAACATTATTAACAATGATGAAGCAAGACCCGATTCTAATGCAATATCTTTTTAATATATACCATTATATCCATTTTTTGGAAACCCCCCAAATTTACCAAGAAAGAAATACAGAATTTTTGCAAAATCTAAAATGAAGAAAACTCCATGATTTTTAGATGGTATAAAGATGTATTCTTGTAAAAAATTTATGAAAGAAGTGATGCAGATAGCTATTTTTGGAAAAAAACTTATCTCTGGATTACCAAAATCTTTTGCTAAAAAGTCCGTGAAATGATCAATGAAAAATAGGATAATATTGCATCCCTTTCTATAGAGAAATTATAAACCATGTTAATTTAGTATGTTAATTTAGTAGGATTACAATTATGTAATGATTTCACCTTAAAAGCCCAATTAAAGAAACAAAAGCTTACTACTAGGAAAGAATTAGGAAGTTGGTGTGAACAATTTGGATTCTAGAAAATTCGATCACGTCATCACCCCCTAAACAAAACATCATAATACCCCCAACCCACAATTGTTTGTTTTTGATGACGGTGATCGAATTTATCTATGAATCCAAATATGTTCACTCCACCAAACTTCCTAATCTTTACCTACAGTAGTAATGGCTTTGTTTATATATATGGCTTTTTAAGTGAATCATATCTAGGTAAAGTTCCTGACCAATAACACTTATTATATTTAAAGTTCTATTATTTGACTTTATAAATAATGTTATTTTTATAAAATTATATTGTTTTATTTTATTTATTATCTATTAATTTTTCTAAAATAATTAATCATTTGTATATATATAATATATATTGAATTTAATTATACATACATTACATAGTTATATTAATAATCTATATAATAACATTTATGTATTATTGATGTAAATTCTATTATGATTGATATAATAAAATTATAATAATTAATGATTGATCCATATAACTAATTAGCATCCAATATTATATATATAAATTATAAATATATTTTATATTTTATTATATAGTTTATAGACATATTAATATTTTATATAATATCAATATTAAAATTCTATATTAATACTATATTTATAAATAATTTAATAATATATTCAATATATATACATCATGCTAATAATTATTTTTATATAATATATTATATATCATTTTTATTATCATCATATATACATTATATTTATATTATCATCCAATATCGCTTCTTCCTCCCTTCCTTATTCTAAATACACATAAAAAAAATAAATCACAAAAAAAAAAAATAAAATAATAAAAAAAAAAAAAAAAAAAAAAAAAATAATAACATTAACACAATAAAAACACTAAAAAAAAAAAATATAAATAACTTTTCCCTTGCCCCTTTCCTCTCTTATCCTTTATCCTTTTCATCTCTCTCTCTTCTGCTCTCCCCTCTTATTTTCCCTCTTTCTAATCGTTCCTATTTTCTATTTATCCTTCTATTTTTTTCACTCTTTTCTGCTCCTATTTTCATCCGTCTGCTTTATAAAAAACAAAAAATAAAATAAAAAAATAAAAAAAAAAAATAAAAAACAAAAAACAATAAAATAAAAAAATATTAACAGATAAAAAAAACATAAAAAAAAAAAAATCAAAAAAAATAAAAACCCAAAATCAAAAAAAAAAAATAAAAAAAAACAAAAAAAAAATCAAAATAATAAAATAATAATAATAAATATACATATTCTCTCACTTACATTCTTACTAATCCAAAAATACGATAATTAATCCAGTCCTTACTAAACCAAATTACATATAATTATATTATATTACGTTTTCTCATATATATATAGGCACAAAATCTTCAAAAAAAAACCGCTTCTATTAACCCCTTCTAAGCCTAATTTCAAAGGAAAAACCTTTCAAAGAAAAAAAAATTCAAAAGTCCCGACTCTCTGTTATCTGTTCACAAATGTCAAAAGCACTGTCAATGATATGCCAAGTAATTGTAGGATGGACTAAACAATCCGATGAGCTAACCCTAGGAGAAAGAATTTAACAAACTTACCTATAATTATTTAGCTTTGGATCCGAATCTACTCACTAGATGCAAATAGTACCTTTTACAAAAGAGCATACAAGCAAATGTAAGGAAAAATACACCAAAATAATACAAATAACACACACTTTCAATTCAAGAGGATCACTGCGTTTAAGAGACATACCATTGTGTTCAAATTTTGCAAACATCGTTTAACTTGGTGTTGCAACATCATGCCATACTGTATATTATAGTATACACCTGCCAGAATCTAGATCTCAGCTAAATCATTCTCTAACAATACACATTGCCAACAAATATCTATCATAAAACTGACTTTTATCAAAACTTAACTGTTTACGTGGGGGCAATGGTTTGGATTCAAAATTTTGTATGATAACAAAAATTAATGAATTATTTTTCATTAGAATTATAATTAAATTTTATTGGTAAATAAATAATTAGCCTCCAATTCTAAAATCATATATAAGTCTTATTCTATTAATCATTTAAAAGAATTTAGCAACTATAAAATTAGTAGGAGAAAAATTAAGTTAGATTGTGGTTACAATAATATTAATATACTAAAATTCTTTTCTTCGTCTCAAATCGCCGACGCCGCCCGGCAGCCACCATCTCCCTCCCCTCACGAGATCGCCGTCGTGCGACCCCAGCCCCCGCCCCTCGCAGCATCGCCGTCGCTGACCCCAGCCCCCCCCTTCGCGCCGCCACATTCCTGCCGCCTCCCCTTCCTCCTCCCTATCACGACCCCCTCCCAACGTCCCCTATACCACCGCTGAAGGAAGCGATCGGCCAGGAAGCGCAGCGCGAAGCGCGAATTATCGAAAACGGTAAAACAAGTGATAATTAACTCTAAATTAATTTCTGATCAAGGGGTGTACCTTTGATCTTTTCCCGGGCGTTCGTGTATTAAATAATACATAGCCTAAGAAATACCGAGAAAAACAGAAGGAGCAAAAAACCGTTTTTTTGTCATTTTTCTCGTATGGCTACAGTTGTCTCCTCTCCGTTTTTTTTCCGATCCTCCACGGAGACTCTATCTTGAGATTCCTCCCAAGAATAACACACTACCACTAAGGATTGGAGATTTCGTGCTAGCAAACTCTCCACAGAAGCATGGAATCAAAAACAATCGCTTTGATTAACGTGTTTTGATCTCGCTTCTTCAATTTTTTCTTTTGATCTCTAAGACCAAATGAAAAACTGATATGAGCCCATGGGAGAGAGAGAGAGCCACGGAAATTTTGTTGAGGTTTGGCTACTATGTGTTGTGTGTGTGGCTAGGGTTTTAATGAAGGTATATATAATGACCTTAGTCATACACATACTAGGAGTCACTAACCTCGTTAGCTCCAAAACAACAATCCAACCCTCAGCCCCCTTTATGCACGACAATTTGCAATCCTTAAATCTCAGCCAAAGACCTTACCCAAAATCTTGTCTAATGACTTCAGCCCAACGGTCTAACACAGCCCTTGGCTTTATTAATGACCGGACCTCGATCAAGGACTCACCAGCCCCGACGTCCTTCATGACCTTATCATTAAATCTAATTTAATCATAAGGCCAACTTAACTCCCTGTTATCCCTTTTAAATCTACTTAAAAGAGTTCAAGCCCCCCAATGCTCTCTCATTTCAACTTTATAAACTCAATTTTATAATTACCATCCTGAGAATAAAATTCAACATCCAATTTAATTTACTGAGACATAACTGAATTTAATACTAATCCGAGATTAAATTTTAATTTCGTCCATCCACTCCAATGATTTTTGTATCAAATAAATAAATGATCCAAATATCATTTATTCTGTCCAAAGTTAATTTAAATCCAATTAAATTAAATCGTAACTAATTTCCTTAGAAATTTATTTGTTGCCACTACTTAATTCCCTTATTCCCACTTTAGTAGGGATAAGACGAGCTCGTGCTATCTACTTTATGTTCATTTCCCATTTAAATTATTTAGCTAGACCTATGGGCATGTTGTGACAACGCATCAACTTAATTGAAAATCTAATTTAATTAATTTTATGTTCGAAACTTATTAATAACCGAAATGGCCCACGTTACATGCGATTGGTGTTGTTTCAGTCAAACAGTCCTATCGCACTATGCTGATTATGTGGAATGTATGCATCTATTACATTTAGTCTCCGAATCCATTCACGAGTACGATCCTACTGCTAAACCGTATCCTGGCCTTAGTATAGGTCCTAGATTGGAAACCGTATCAGGTTCCCATCCTTGACTTAAGGCAGCTAGGCTTAACACTCGAGATGGTTTACTCGACTGATCCGATCTAGGAAGCTATCCCTGATCGATTCAATCGCTCTTGGCCAAAAACTTTTAGAGTCTAAACCATCTCAAGTGCATAGGAGATTTCTATAAAATATACCTTGACATGAAAGAGAACAGAAAGTCTGTTGGCAATCCACCGTCTCACATTACCTCCGAGTGCAGCTGATGGAAATAAGCCTGATAATTGATACCCATCGGCCTCTGTTGAAGCAGCCCAGGGGGGCCAGGCTCTCTAGTCCATATCTCAGTAATTCAAGAGCTCAGTTCGTTTAAAATGCGATCACTGTCAGTGCGAACTGCGCTGTATTCCTAAACCACTAAAGTCACCGGGGACTAATCTCGTACATAATCGGAAACCCTACTATCGTTCATGCCCTCGGAATCGGGTGTAACTACATCCACCGAATTCACCTCAACCGCAACCAAACAGCCTTAAGCAGACTCGTACTTTTCCATATGACAAGGATTCTCGCGCGAACAAGTCCACTTGCAGTCAAGTTGACCCTACCCTATTCTTGCAGACCATTGATAACCCACTAACCCATCTGCACATACACATCCTCTACGTCTCCTCGCCCGCACGAACCACGATTCCGAGCACCTCCCACGACCCTATGCATCATCATTGGCGTTATCCCATTATCGCCGGGTACTGTTCAGCTGCAAGTCTCTCACTCTTGTGATCCCCTTGGAATTTCATGTCCATCTACGTGGATATCCAAGTCCCTCCTCACCGGCTCTGTTTACGTGGGTTATCTCTCAATACTTACCTGCACACACGTAACAAGCTTAGTTGAGTGTTTTTATAATCTACTTAGGCTAGTCTCTCAACATCTTCATTCAAAGATGCCCGCACCCAAAAACTCACGTGATGTCTTTTAACTTATCCCAATTGTCTGCCAATATTCCAGATCTGAGGATGGTGCTATTTGTTCGGTGGGATATTTGAAGACCTTAATGTTCCGTGATTTTTTCAATATTAAGTATGGTAAACACACGAAAATATGTGGTCGCTATCTTGATGAGTTATGTCTTATACCACACTCATCAATTCTAAATTAACTTCTTAATTCAGTGCTATTAACCTCTCCACAATATTTCTGTCGGAAGCAGCTGATCACCTAGCACCTTCAATATTGTGATAAATCGGTGTACAATTGTTTATCGGGTGTAATAAAATCCAATTTTATGGGCTTGAGCCCAACAAGCAAAAAATTCTCCATGCCCCGCTTTTACGATTCACTATGGAATAACCTTTTGGGAGTGGTATCCCTGTAGATACACATTATCTTCCTTAACCTTCCCTTCGACGGAGTCCCCAAGATCCATTTTCACCTATACACTTCAAAATATGACGTCATATCCCCTCTCCGAGACTCAATGCCACAATCATCATTCGCGCTTACCGTCTAAAGGTGTAATATTCTAAAATTATAAGCATACACGACGGCGCCTTCTCAAAAGGCGTATCTCGAATAATCTCATACCTTTACCACAAAATATGTGACAACCATCAGCGTTATCGTGTGAGATTTCCATATAGCAATATAAGTACAATGAAAAAAATAGATACTATTCCCTTACCAAAATTTTATCATTCATATAGTAATTGGTTACAAGTTTTTTTCTAATCAAATTGAATAAAAAAATCATATAATTAATAATATTGCAATAAATCAAGACATCAATTGTCGTATCTGTACTATTTATCACATTA